>CM046836.1:29914213-30514213 GCA_025618425.1 Heliocidaris tuberculata
AGAATTGCGTAATACATCTCCGCCACTGCAAGTATGTAAGGTATGTGAGTTCGATGAACTTGATGGTGATGCGGTGCTGTTTATGTACTGCAGGAATGTGATTTTCATATGCTCCTTGTCGATTATCATCAAGTTGGGTTGTGTGGACAGCGAAATGGTGGTAGGCACCTGGGTCCGCGCATGATCCTAAGGTAAACATATCACGTCGTAAAATCTGATATCTAATTTATACTTTTGTAAATTCTGGTTGAAATACTAGTCTTTGAAATTTATATAAATGTATGTATTCATAATCATTATGTCTATGCCAGATTATACTGATGAATTATAATCAATATTCCTTTTAAGGAAGGGTTGCTATAAAATTTTGGAGTAAGATAAGAAGCATCCAGCAAGGCTCTTCTGCAAAGTTATCTGATATGATCCTCTAAATACCTTTGCTAGAGAATGTTTCGCGTGGGAAGGAGTGAATCATCACAGCAGGGGGGGGGGGGGGGGGGGGGGGGGTGCCGCACAACAGCATAAGAATATTTCGCTGTGAATATAGAATATTGCAGTCATGTGATCGGAAGTAAAGTGCATGGCAGTTTTCGAACACAACAAATGGTCTCGACATTATCAGTTACATTGTTTACTATTCATGTGGAAATTGCTATACACATTTTCTCTATAAAGCATTATTGTATCCGAATAATATTACATGTAAGAAGGCTCCTATTCTCTACATTATAGAGTTACATTGTAAGTATAGAATAGTGTGTTCAGGCGTTGAAATACTCATTTTTTTTCAATACGCAAATTTGATGATGCTATTGACGTCACCAGGTGAATAAGCCGAGAATGAAAGACGAATATGTTAATGAACAGGGGTACGCGACCAATCTTCGTTTGAAATGAGCTGCACATTGTCAAAGTTTGGTATTATTTTACGATTGCAGTAATGCATGATTCGGTGTACAGTTATTCTTGAGTGTACATACCGTCATTAATTGCTCTAGATGTATCTACTGACTGGTACTGAGAAGTTAACGCGTGTGGTGGTGGAAAGCTGGGGCCGGATATGATGAAAGGTCTAGGGATAAGTGATGCTAATGAATTAATGACGTGAGTCGTAGGGCCATGGAAGGGAGGGATGTCCGCTTATAGACATAGCTTCCCGGAAAGAGTGTTTACTGAACAGGGCCTCGCACAATCCGTAACGAGCGAAGGAAAGAGCCATAGGCGGGAAGGGAGGAGAGAAGAAAAGGAACCAGTTTGATGAAACTCATCCTTTTCGACTGGACTGTACTACATTAGAAATTGTATTGTCTGTAAAGTTAATGGGAGCAAGTATCCTACCAATAGACCAATTATTCAGGCATAATGATTTGGCCTCGGACATACTACAAAATTTTAGATCTGTTTCTCAAGATACAGAGGAAAAATGTATTGTGTGCATGAAAATTTCGAGCAATATTTAAATGAGTTACGTAGTTGTTTCTGCGTATTTTTCTTATTTTTATTTATTCTCTAATACTGTGCTCTGGCTCACATTCCTGATATTTTGTCTGGAAAATATGATAATACTATAACAATGACCGATTCTGTTATCATATAAACCTTATTCGTAAGAAAATATATTCATACTCATTCACAACTTGGAAGTAATAGATTTTGTGATGAAGGCAAGGATACATAAAACAGGCGGATAATTGATTATATTAGAAACCACCATGTACCGAATAGATATTCTCATAATAATTACAAATTGTGATACTCGTCTGTCGTTGTCCATTCCAAGCTGAAATATGCATCCCTAGAGTGAATTATGTTACGCATCTAATAATTTAGCCGAGAGAAATATGCACTATATTTAGTTCTCACTTGCGTCAAGCCAGCGCCGCGTGGCTTGAAGGTTATACATCCTACAGCAAATAGAAACGCTCATACCGTCTGGCCTGTCGACACAAAGTAAGAGACAGAGAATGAGAAAGAAAGAGGAGAGACACTATTCCACCCCGGACGCTATTTCCCATGCCATCTGACGTCATAGCTCTAGTTTAGGTTAAAGTGATTTTCCGTCGTAGCTTGCTGTGGATGTGACCGATACTGCGATATTTAGATTGTGTCAAGCATGGCGATACCTGTATCCTTATAACCAGCAATTTGCTGAAATGTAGGCCTATAATTAGTTACCCCATCACAACCATTTCATTTACCTTTTGTTATTAACAGTTTGGGATTGTAAATAATATAGAATCGGCAAATGCTGTTGTTGTTTTTTCTTCTTCTTATTCTCAATATTTCTTTCAAAACCAAGAATGTTTGCAGTTTTTGTTGAGTTTGTTGTCGTTATTTTTAAGTGTAAGGGCTTATGCCATTTTTCATATGTGATGAAAGGCACTTTACAGACACAGTTGTCCTCTCCAACCCTCTCTCTCTCTCTCTCTCTCTCTCTCTCTTTCTCACATACACACACGTGAATATTACAGAGGAATATTCTTGATTGATTGATTGATGCAAGATTTATTTCATTTCATTTTTTCCAAATACAAAACAATATGATTTACAAAGTACAAAATCATGAAATGAAAAAGGAACCTACAGGAAAGCATAGCTTGTTTGTGTAGGTTCCCAAGAATAAATATAACATTAACATAATTATCTTTTATAACATGGATAAGATGGAAGATTGAAAGTAAAATTCTTCTGGCTGCATACAGTATTTTTTATGAATAAAGATAAGAACCATCTTACCCCAGTACCCTTGATTTGTGATCAGGGCTATAGCGCTTCTCTTACAGATTATTCGAGGCATGCATATGAGAGATTATTTAATTCACTTTCATTTAAGAAGATTGAAATGCAGAATAAATTATTGAGGTGTATACTAGAAAAGATGCAATCGGTAATAGAAATATGTAGTTATGAATTGGTGAACATATAATTATAATTGTTATAATATATACGATCCTAATTACTATAATTGTGTGTAGAGTGTAATGGAAGACAGGTATAAAGAACCGGTTCATTCAATGACACTGTATGGCAAAGGAAGAACAAGTATCGATTAGCTGAATGTATGCACGGGAGGCGAAAGGAATCAATCTAAATACAACATATGGTGAATGATCATTTTGCTGTCACCAATTCGCAAGTTGGTCGACGGTTTTTGCATGAGATGGATTTCAGGAAGCAGAATTTGCACAAAATATTGATTTTCGAATCAGATCCGGATGTATTTGTACTTAACAGCTGTTTTTTTTTTTTTCAACCACAATTTCTGACTTATAATGGTATATTATGATCTTTGTGTGAAAATACATGGGTTGTATTTAGTTTTATTTGTTTCTAATTTTATGTACGTACATGTACATCTATGAACGATCTTTGAACAATGTTTTTATATTCATAATCACAATAAACTTGTACACAGAAAAGGGTCTTACGTAAGCAAAGCTGAAAACGACGTCACTACATGTATAATAAACAAACAGTTAATACACTATAATACAATATGCAATGGTGCATGAAATGACAGAATGAAACGGAAAACAAGCAGAAAAGTGACAGGAGAAATATGTGTAGGTGTGTGGCTGTGCGTGACTGTGTGTGACTGTGTGTGACTGTGTGTGACTGTGTGTGACTGTGTGGGGGTGAAAGACTGAGAAGGGTATTTAGAGAGGGGGAGGAAGAGAACGCCGGATAAGCGAGCGTGTGTGATTAGATGTAGGCATGTATGTTGGTATCTGACAAACTTCAGAATGACAAAATGAGCAGAAGATACATTGACTTCAGATGAGATATCTATCCATCCATGAACTGTTGCTGCATTTACAAAATATTGCTATTTCACTTATGACATAAAAGAATAAATCACCTTTGTTCATTATTTCTCTCTTAACAAGGAATCTTCTGTTTCTTTACATTTAACAGGAAGATGGCATCAAATCAGAGCATGAAAGCAGAAGTTCAGTGCGCTGTTGACTTCCTCAGAAGCCATCTATACAACAAACTGCCTCGTCGCAGGGTCAACGTCCTGGCTGAGGAGATAGAGAAAGCACTCTACCTCAAGTTTGGCGGTCATTGGTATCCTGGTCAACCCAATAAAGGATCAGGGTATAGGTGTATCAGAATCAACCGTCTAAAGGTTGACCCAGCCGTCGAGTCTGCCATTATACAAAGTGGCTTGGACGTGGACGAGGTTGTAGAGAACCTTCCTCAAGAACTAACAATGTGGATCGACCCTGGTGAAGTGAGCTATCGAATCACAGAGAAGGGTGTGGTGACCGTCATCTACAAGCAGGAGACGGTGGTCGAAGAAGGCGCTGAACCCGAAGCTCCATTCTCATTGGTTGACTCTTTAGGTTCATCCCTGCAAGGATTCCACATCAATGCCGCACCATCCGTCCCTTCTGCGAGTGGAACTACCAGTCCCGTAGCTCCAGGTAGTCCTGGTGGGAGATCGTCCAGTAGCTCCACATCCACCAGTGGTGGAAGCTCTCTCGTCCGACCAAACGCACTCACCTTTACTGCAGCCTCCTTTGCTCAGACCAAATTTGGTTCAACCAAACCCAAAAATTCGGGCAAACGAGTCAACTTCCAGCAGCTTTCCCCGACAGAGTTCGCGAACTACATGAAACAGCGATCAGCGATGAAGAACTACCGCAGTAGTCAACGTTCACCACAACAGCTCTCACCCAATGCGCGAGAGTTCGTTCCTTCGATGCAGCAACAGTATGCAACACCATGGAGTGATGCCAGTGGTACGCCTGGAGCTGGTATCCAGACTACACATGCTTCTCCAACAGCACTCAGTCCAGAGAGTTGGTTTCTACCTGAGGGATGGGGTCTGCCCACTTCAAGTCCAGCTGACCAGTACGGCCAACAGCCCTCACTCATTGTGGCCAACTAGCTCAATAACTCTGGGCTCTTAACATCAAAATTGCGACAATTTTCATATCGCTGAAATATAGCCTCATTCGCACTATTAACGTGCTGTGTAAAACTCAAGAAGTACTTCCGTTTTTTTGAATTGCAAAGTGCAACACATTTTATGGTTGCACTCAGCAGCTTCATAGCCGAACTATTTTTTCATGAATTGTTATTGTTGTTTAAGAATTCAAATACTATTTACACAGTTTTACTATTCTATACTATATAGCGCATACTATTTTGATATTACAATGGAGGCCGGTAATCCTCAAATTTTTTACTGATAGACATAAATTGGAAGGCTTTAAGTACTGCATATTGTTATGTGCTTTGTGATTGTCAGATGCTACCATATTATGTCTACTTTTTGACATACTCTGTACTCTCCGTGACATATTTTGTACATACGATTGACATCTATCATAACTATCCAGTCTACTCTATTGATACACAGCATCAGCTGTACCTCATAAATTATACATATCGTATCAAGTATTGACATCGTAATTTTTGTTCTCCTAAACTCAATCTGCATAAGAAATTGTACAGTTTCTTATTACATTTCGCCAGTGTTTAATCACGTGACAGTAAGCAAAGGCGACCGTGCACTTGAGCCAACCGCCTATGTATAGGAGTAGAATAGCAAATACACATAACGCACGCACACGCACACCACATGTGTATTGTTTAAGTCAAATGCCAATAGTATTATGTGTGTAGCTTGTGTGATATGCAAATAATGTCATGTGATTAATCACGTGGCGGCATGTGTGTGTGCGTGTGTGTGTGTTTGTGTGTGTCGCTGTGTGCTGTTCACTGACGTACTTGAAAATCGATTCATCTAGAGAGATTTTTGTATAATTTCAATCCCCGTGACATTTTTCGTCCAGTGGGATATATTTTCTTACGCAATTTGTACATATATATATTTTTTCGCTTGTTTTAACTTTTAAATATTGACCGACTTGAAAGTCTATGTACAGTCCTTTCGTAAGGAGCGGTTCTGGGTCTAAGGCTTTAAATTACTAAAGAATTTACGATTATTTATGATACCTATGTAAATTTTGTGTGAAATTGATGATATATATATTTTTCTTTCGAAGAAGGAACGTGCAGATTTTGCCTTGAATTTCACCTTGTTGTTAATTGTCGCCATCTACGTTCACTAGAATCCCATTCCTGGCAAAACATCTCTCTATCAACAGCAGTGGACATTTTCAGGACGAAGCTACTTCTCAAAATGTTTTGCCAGCTAAAGAAAACATGAGAAATTTTTTACTACAAATGGCAGAAAATAGTACTAATCACAACCGACTTTTTATATAAAATATGTAAGTGATAAGCCTCTTTTCACGGAAATGACTAGTGACCTTGGTACCAAGAATATTCGCTCAATTATTTGATGGTAGCGAAATCAGAAAAGAAGGTGTCGGGTTTACGTTTTGGCAGTGTGGACGGGGTATAAGGTGAATTCTTGTTTGTTACGGACTGTGCAATACAACTGTACTTATTTTTCAAGGATTGGATGGTGCATCTATCCGTTCAGCCATGATTATATTATGATCAAATTTGTAAGTTTATATTAAATATTCTTTCAGAGCATAAAAAGAAGCTGAATTTTACTGATTATTTCTTATACACGATGAGATATTGCATGATGTAATTTCACTAGCGTTGAAAGCAGAGCAGATTGTGATGGTGTTCCTTTTAATACGTACATCACAACAAAAATAAATATGTGTCCTAAATTGATATATAAATGAGATCGAGAGAGAGAGAGAGAGAGAGAGGGGGGGGGGGGAGGTGAGAGTGAAGGAGGGGAAGTAGGGAGTGTGTATATTGAGAGGGGGTAGATTAGGAGACACAGAGAGGGAGCAGGAAGTGTGCATGTGAGAGGGGGAAACGAAAGAGAAGAGAGTTGAGAATAGGAAGCATGTGAGAGGGTTTAGAGACATGAAGGGACAGAAAAATTGTGAAGCACGCAGAAAGCCACTTTGACTGCCAGGAAGAAAACATATACAACGTAAGCGATGATAAGTGAGTATGGTGAATGACGGAAAGGCCTATGTCAAAAAGGGAGAGTTGTAAAAGAAGGAAAGCGTTACTACTGAGTAGAGTAATAATGAAAAATAACAACAAAAAAAAAAAAAAAAAAAAGAAAGCAGAATGTGAAGCTGAAAGTGAGTACATATATCCCACATTCTCATCCATTGCATCTATCACAGAAATTTCTTGAGCGATGTTGGGAGAGAGAGAGAGGGAAGAGGGGAGAGAGAGGGGGGGGGGGGGAGAGAATGGGGAGAATATGACTTCGAGCTTTGGATAGATTTTTTCACGACCTGTCTTCACACGTGTATTCGAACATTATATATGGTAATATATTACAGACGTCAATATATGACGCTGTACGTGTCAGGCTTCAAGACTGCATAGATAAATGACCAGTGCGGATGACACATACGCAACGGAACATTTCTTTAATAAAAGCTAAATTCTTACAGATTACTCTCTGCTTGCCGCTACAAATATTGTTGTTATTAGCGTTACTAACAAAGTGTTGGGTTCATTACTGTGCGAGGCATTAGATTCTCCCTTTCAAGAGAATGAAATCTATTTTTTGAAGGGATTTAAATATTTCAACTATTCATATCTTTTTTCAGTGCTGGAGGGGCGAAATATGAATGCTCGACTTATTGTTTTTCTAAAGTAGAATGATTAGAAATATAAATAAAGTAATTTTGTATGATCAAAGACACATTACAACTTGCAATATCTGTATCTCATTCCCCACCATTGTAGAATCATCCAAACACATTTGATATCATAATAACACTAGATTATCATAGATCCTTGTTTGTCATTCAAATACTGATCAACTGAGAAGGAATTTGAGGAATATCAAAGGGTCACTATTTCTTCGTTTCTAATAATATCTAGATTCTCTTTCTTTTCAATGGAGTTGAACCCCATGATACTGGAGAGAATCATTTCCTTGCTTACGAATAAAGTTACGTATTAATGGTAATTTTTTTTCTTCTCAAAAAGGCCTACTGTTACTTTAAAACATGAAGAGTTGCGGGTCGCTGGTTGTTGAATAATGGATAGAGAAAACGGACGTCGTATGTGACGTAGATAGACGTAAAGGGATTACGAGATTGTAGAAACAGAGGCTTCAATATGAGCAGAGAGACAGAAAGAGACATGGAGTAAACAATATAATATGAAGAGGGAAAGGAAGATAAATGCTTGGATTAAAAAAGAGGAGGTTAAATACTGTTGGTGTCAAAGAAAGATAAAAGATAGAAGAGAAAGGGAGAGAAAGTATGTGTGCGTGTGTGTGTGTGTGTGTGTGTGCGTGTGTGCGGGTGGGTGGGTGTGTATGTGTGCATTAAAGAGAGAGAGAGATGTAGACTTATTATAACAGAGAGAGAGAGAATGTTGGTATTAGAGAGAGAGAGAGAGATGGAGGCTTGGAGTAGGAGAGAGAGATAAAGAGTGAGACTATTCGTGTAAGAGAGCGAGAGAAAAAAAATACTGTTGATGAAAGGAAGAGAGAGAGGCTTGAAATAGGAGAGAGGGGGTGTTGAGACTGTTCGTGCTAAAGATAGCGAGGAACAGTGTGTATGTGTGTGTGTGTGTGTGTGTAGTGTGTGGGAGAGAGAGAGAGAAGGAAAGAAAAATAATGTTGTTGGAAAAGAGAGATAGAGGCTTTCAATATGAGAGAGCGCGTAACCAAGAGCTTTATTAGTGCATAAAACATAACTGGTAAGCTATTTTTATTTACTTCCTTAATTTGTAGATGATTTACTGTTGATTCATTATGGTAAAATGGTGTCAAAGATGGAGATCACATGTTAGACAGTAGACAGTTTCAGCGCAAGGGGGCACTATTTTTCTGGGTATGAATGATGAGAGCATTAACCCTTTCAGGACAAGAATTATTTATGTGCTAAATTGATCACATTTTGTTCTTCAGATTGGCAACAGTAATATTTTTCTTTTAGTGCTACAAGATTGTAATAGGTGGTAATGTCTTTGAAAACAATATACATGGTTAAAAGAATTGTTGAAAAGTTGAAAAAGTTGCCAATTTCGATAAAAAAAACATGATTTTGAACCTCTCAATGTGTTGCCAATTTAAGGATTTTAAAGCTTATTCTCCTTTTTAAAATTCCTGGGATCAATTGCAGTATGGTCATTTAACAAAAATGGACATAGTGTGTGCAGAAATTTTGGCTCTTTCTGCTCATGTATCTGGTATATTTTTCAGGGCTCTGAATCAATTTTTATTGAGCCAAACCACAAAATGTGGTCAATTGTCTCGAAAGGGTTAAGAGGTGCATATAAGGGAATGACACCCACACTTACATCTGAAAGCTATACTCTGTTTCATCCCCAGAAGTAAACATTTACGTCCCCTGGTAATATTTGACAAGGGTCAGCTGCCACGTCGTTTTTGTGCTTTTTGGGAACAGCTTTTCAACTTACTGATGGTTCCACTAGGTCCTTAGAAACCATTTTCATGATAAACAATCATAGGCGTACCCAGAAAGTACAAGCCCCCCCCCCCCCCCCCCAGTTTATCAGCTATAGAATAAAAGAGAGAAAACGAAATGGAGAAAAGAAGAAACACTATGGGTAGAAATAGGTTTTTTCAGGTATTATGCGAAATTTTCTCAAGTTCGGTCGCTTTGCTTCGTCGCATAATATGTTAAATTGCTAACTTTCTGGATAACATATAGGCATACGAGGCGGTGGACAGGGCGATATTCACCTAATTTTGGGCAACGAGGTGCCTGAATATTCTCATATTTGGCCAGCGAGGTGCCCGTACGCCTTTGCTCGACAGAGCCTATATTTCTCTACGGTTTTGCTTTATCTTCGCCCTATTTGAGAAAGAATAAATAGCAACAGAACTCAATTCGTAGCACTACCACTCGAGTGCAGTGCTCCCTTTCGAATTTTCCTGGATAGAATTGCATTAGAAATTGCGTTTTTGAGGGTTAAAAATGAAGAAGAAATAAAGAGAGAGAGAGATGGGGTTTTTTAAAAACAAGATGGTAGCCGTATGATCTTTACATTTAGCTTGACATGGATATATTTAATGACAACCTAATGAAAATAAACATAAAGGAAAAAGCCAAAAGCCGATTTACGCTTAATCATTGGAATGATTCGGTGAATAATGTGAGTATCGATGAAAAACACAGGCTCTCAGTGGAGTACCTTTCTCTCATGTTCATTCCATAAATAACCATGGGAACGGAATAGCGTAAAGAAATCTTGGACAGTATAGATATCGTTCCAACACCCATAGTCAGATACAGGGGCATCGCTAGATAGGGGTGTGGGGTGTCACACGCCCCCCCCCCCCCCCACTCAAAACTGCAGAAAAAGAGGAAAAAGAAATGAAAAAAGAAAAGGGTAAGGGAAAGGAAAATAAAACAGAAAGAAAAGAAGGAAAGGAAAACGGAAGGAAAGAAAAAGTAGAAAAAAATTGGCCATTTTTTTTTGCTCGGAAAGTTAATATTCAGGCAAAAAGCGTTCCCCTTCGATGGGCTGCAGCCCCTCCCCCCCCCCCCCAAGGATTTTCAGAGTTCTGATATTTGGGCAACCACTACTTCATATTCGGGCAGCGAGGAGCCAGAATATCCACATTTTGGGGCAGCGAGGTTCCCTCATAATTATGTAACTTCTGTATGTAACTTTTTTACATTTTCAATGCGAAAAGTTGACCAATTTTACTCCCTCGCTTCGCTCGCTCGCAAAAATTTAGAAATTGAAAGGCTGATATTCGGGCAAAAGGCGTCAGCCCATCCTCTTGAGCAAATAGCCCGTATGATCAAGATTTACATCTGTGATTTTCGTTTATCATTATATGTGGGGGGAATAAGGGTGCAGCATTTTTGTCGGCAAATTTGTGTATCACAAACTTAAAATTTGATAGTAAATTTGGGTGTCGCCCCCCCCATTCACAATGTTCTAGCGACGCCCCAAGGGGCGTCGGTAGAGGGTGTGTGGGGGTGTCACCCCCCCTCCATTCAAAACTGCTGTCGGCAAGTGCGCCACCTCTGTCGCCAACAAAAAAAAAAAAAAAAAATGAGGGGGGGAAAAAGGAGAGGGAAGAGGAAAGAAAAAAGGAAAAGGACAAAAGAAAATGGAGAAGGAAAAAAGAAAAGAAAAAAGAAAAGGGAAAGAAAAAGGAAAATAAAACAGAAAGATAAGAAGGAAAGGAAAAGGGAAGGAAAGAAAAAGAAAGAAAAATTTGGTCAATTTTTTTTGTTGTTGTTTTGCTCTGAAAGTTAATATTCGGGCAAAAGGCGTCCCCCTTCGGCAATGGACTGCAGCCCCCCCCCCCCCGAGGATTTTCAAATTTCCGATATTCGGGGAAACCACTATTTCATATTTGGGCAGCGAGGTGACAGAATATCCACTTTTGGGGGCAGCGAGATTCCCTGATAATTATGTAACTTCTGTTTGTTATTTCTGTACATTTTCACTGCGGAAAGTTTTTTAAAAAAGAGGAAAAAGTGGCAATTTTTTTTTCTTCAAATTTCCTATCAGGGGCGTCGATCCGTGTTCATGATTGGCGATGACCGGCGAGGGAGCAAAGCGGCCGAGCTGGGGAGGGTGTGGGAGGGGTATCCCCCCTCCCACACCAGGGACTTTAAAAAAAAATCTGTCTATAAAACTTGCATTTTAGAGCATGCCATAATGGTTTTTAATGAAAAGAAGGAATGCACGGATCTACGCCAATGGACGGAACCCCTCAATTGAGAATAACAATGTGAGCGAACGAATACAGGGAATTTTCGCACTGAAATTATGGCATTTCTTATTTCCTTACTTCTAATCATTAAAGAATGTGATGGTATTTCACGATCAAACACATTGAGTTTGGATAATTATTAGTTTTAAGTTAATGTATCATAATTCTTATTTATTTTATCCAAAAATATTGGGGGGGGGGGTGATAATACAGGCCATCCCCCACCTCGAATTTTTTTGGGGATATATCTCCCCCCCCCCCCCCGGGATCGACACCCATGGTGATGGTTTATTCTAGTATACTTGGGAACTGCTTCACTGTCCCTTATTTTTGACTGACATTATCTATATTCTAATGATCACTATCCTATCTGTTAGAACAGGGCTGTCAACTTAGGGGAACTGCTTGAAGGGAGATTCGTGATTTTTTTTTCTCTCGCCTGCCCTCCAAAAGTCGCTCGGGGGGGGGGGGGGGGGGTGAGAAAGTTTTTTTTCTCTCTCGCCTGCCCTCCAAAAGTCGCTCAGCGGGCGGGGGAGGGGGGGGGTGATATTTTCGCTATTTACATATTTTGGTGCGGGAGATTTTCATTTTACACGTTTGGAGGGATGTTTTTCATAAAAGCGGGAGATTTACATGCTTGGTGGGAGAGCGGTGGGACGGCGGGAGAATGAGCGTGGTGGCGTGAGACTCCCGCCAAATGAGGGAGAGTTGACAGCCCTGGTTAGAAGTGTCTAAAGCCTACCGCACACTATATGATCAGTCTGCGATCCGATTTCGGAAGAAAATGTAATAGCATTTGATATAAAAAAAATTAGACGCATAAAATATTTTTGATTGAGGATCTGAATATTTATAATAATAATAAAATCGAAAATACGGTCTGCTGCGAGCATTCTAGCTGGAGGAAAGGCGAAATCGGCTCCGAGTCGTAATGACGTCAGAGCAGTCCTACGATTACGATTTGAAACTGATTTGGCCCTTATTCCAGTTATAAGGCTGACAGCGCACCAAAACCTTATGTTTAGTATTCATATTATTGTTCAGAACCTGAATCAAGTAGATTTTATTTGTTAGAATGCCCACATTTTATGCTATTGTGATTAATTTCCAAAATCGGATCGCAGTCGATCGTATAGTGTGCGGTGGGCTTTACTGATGCCTGATTATTAGTATACTGGTCATGTTTCATATAACATGCTATGTTAGAAGTAAGATCAGTTAGTTTTTCCTCATTATGTTATTCTGTATCATGTTTCTGTATCATGTTTGCTACTTCTATTTTCCATCTCATAATCCAGATGATTGAGGGAAAAGGGAAAATAAGAGTTAGGGCATAGTAATAAGAAAGAGGAAGGTACAGATAATGGTGAAATGTATCTATTCTATAGTGTAGTGTATGGTGTATTTACATTACAGAAGGTACAGAAGTCATGGTACATTGACAGGTTAAAAGAAAGTGAAGAATTTGTAGTGTATTGATAGCTGGACAGAAGAATGTACAGAAGTCAAAGTGTATTGGTAGGACAGAAGTAGGTGAAGAAGGGAGAATCGGTGTACTGATAAGAGAGGTAAAAGGAAATACATGATATGCAATGTTCATTCGCAGTCCGTATGTCTGTAAATTTCACAAATAACAAATTTTCAAAGTATTTTTAGTCGAGTGAAGTGTAATTATTTTTGTTCCTATAATCATGTAGGTTTACATGTTTTCTGTTTTATATTGAGTGCAAATATTACATCATTCTTGTCATTTTCGTATGGAATGTTCTGGCTCAAAAGCGATATATATATATATATATATATATATATATATATATATATATATATATATATATATATATATATATATAATATAATATATCATTTATCATTTATTGTTCTCCTGAAGAAGCCAGGGAGCGTCGAAAATTTGAGTAGAAAAATAAAATTGGCCACAATGCATTACAAACGCTTTTAGCAGTTTTCTTTCAATTTGTTTGAGCCGATACGTGAAACCTTAACATATATATATACATGTATATATATTGCACTGTTATTGCATTCATCTTGGTCAGTTTTGTTTAAAAATTATGCATCTAGTTCATGGAGGGAGACCCTAATTGCTTATATTGAGTCCATTCTTTGGTTTAGCTATATAACTATGAAGTACTTGTATTTTTGGAAGTACAAAGTGTTTCTATAAAATTATGTATTCATCTTATGCCCGAAAGAGGGAGAAAGGAAAAAAAAAGTGGTCACGCCCATATTGTGTATTGTATTTTGATCGCCCTTCAGCGAGTTTAAATGAAAGTCCACCATAATTACAAAGTGGTTTTAAAGGAGAATTAAACCCCCAAATAAATTCATTTTAATAGAAGCAGAAAAATCAAAGAAGCATATCAAACACGATAAAAACTACTTTCGAAAAATAAACTCAAGACAATTTCAATAGCCCTGTCCATCACCTTTAGAAATGTGCGAACATTACAATGGCGTATTACGTAATCCGAACAAGATTTCTATGGGCAGTACAATAGGCCTTTGAAATTGCCCTTGAGTTTATTTTTCGAAAGTAGTTTTATCAGTGAAAGGTTGAGGAAAAACGGACAACTAATAAAAAGTTATATTTGAAATTCTAAAATCGCTAATTAAATTGGCAACGTCCTCATTATGCTGAGATAATGCTGAGATGCTGGAATGTAAATGCTTCTGTTAAAAAACAAGTATGGGGTTTCATTCTCATTAAAAGAAGCAGAAAAATTAAAGAAACAGATCAGTGAAGGTTTGAGCAAAATACGATAAGAAATAAGAAAGTTATGAATATTTGAAGTTGTAATCAATCAAATACAAATTGGCAGTTCTGTGACGTATCTTCCAAGCTCCTCTCCCGTTTGCCCTGTACCCCTAAAATCATTAATTTCCACTTTCTCATAAGAAAATATTCAATCATACATGCACCTTGGATATAATCATTGCTCATATGTTTTTACACAAAACCTGTATGAAACAAATTTATTCCTTCATCAAAAACTAAGAAAATGAAAATGTGTGAGATTTGCTGTACTGTGCAAATGGGAGAGAAGCTCGCTAGATACGTCATGGAGTTGCTAATTTGTGTTTGATTGATTACAACTTCAAAACTTCATAATTCTCTTTATTTCTTATCGGATTTTGCTCAAACTTTAACATTAACATCATCAATATCACCATCACCATCGTCACCATAATCAAGGGCCGCGGAGCGTTTTTCAAAGGGGCTGATCTGATTTCACTCATATAATGACAATTTTCAATCCCTTTTCCCCGAGATTTTTTTAACGTGTCTACTCAAAAAAATGGGGGGGGGGGGGGCTGCAGTCCCCCCCCCCCCCCGGTTTCGCGGCCCATGATAATAACCACCACCCTTCAAATTTCACCCACTAGACTATAATATACTTTAAGATCTTCAAGATGTTAACTAGAAAAACAAGATGAATGCGACTGCGTCTCCTGTATGCCTAAATTCAGTTAATGGTTCAAACTATTTCTTGAAATATTGTGATAACCAGAATTTTCATGGTAAATGACCTCCATGGCCTTTGACCTACATTTGCCCAAATCTAATCAGATCATCTTCCTATGGTGATATAAACTAGTACCAAGTTTGAAGTTAATGGATGAAGTGGTACTTGAGAGGCTAACACCCGAAATTTCAGAAATTGACCTCTGTGACATTTGACCTACATGTACGTACGCCAAAATCTACTCAGATCGTCTTCCTATGGAAATACATACCAGCACCAAGTTTGAAGTTCATATCTCAAATGGTTCTTGCGTTATCGCGTGAACGAGAAAGCGGGACGGACGGACGGACAACCCGATAACATAATGCCTCCGGCACCGTCTTCGGTGGGCGCTGGCATAAAAAGTGGCCTCTCATGACGAAAATCAAGGTGGCGGCCAAGGTGACGAAAATGGGCTTTTAAGGGGTTCCAATTGTACCCTATTGATATCTTTACCTTTAACTTTTTGTATGCTTATTAGATTTCATTGAAACTTGGTCTTCGTATTTAGATTTATATTTCCGAACATTTTTATACCAGCCAAACGTATGTACCTTACTTATTGTTGCCACAGGGGCGGCGCTACAGGGGGGGGGGGGGGCAGAGGGGGCAACCGCCCCCCTATGATTTTTCAAGTAGTGAAAAAAGAAAGAAAAAAAAAAGAAAAAAGAAGAAAAGGAGGAAGAAAATAGAAAGAGGAGTATTAAAAAGAGAGGTCTTAAACATATAACTCTATATTACCCCTGTTATTTAATGGAGAAAAAATATGATGTCATCTTTAGGTCGTCTTGCCCCTCCTATCAAAATACCCTGGCGCCGCCCCGGTGTTGCCATGGCAACCGTCTATTTCAATGCAAACCAATATGGTTTTGAGAAGTTTTTGATATTTTGGCTCGAAATTTGATTCGGTTTTTAGTTTTAATATGTGTTTGATACAATATTCAGACAGGAGAACGATATCGTACATCTCTTTGGTGTATACAAACACCATTTTAATAATAATCATCTTAGTTGCCTATCAGCTGAGTACCCTGCAAAGCATTTTATAAATCTCCGTTTTGGGAAAAATTGAGGTATTTGATATTTGTCAACACACTGAACATATAAACAGTTACCTTTTAGACCATAACTTCGTATCTCATGACCTAATTCAACGAAACTTGGAGATTCTGTTCAGAATGATATTATCCATATATATATTTGTATCACTTTCGGTTGCTGTGGCAACCCTTATTTGTGTAAATGCAATTTTTTTTTTTTTTACAGATTCTTATAAACAGACATTGAGAATTCAGTGTAAACGTGAGTAAGATAGAATAACCAGGCAGTTGTAAAAAATAATACACCTGAATAAGATCAGGCGTGATAATTATTAATTTTCATCTTTTATCTATATAAAATCTTCATTTGTTTAGCCGATTATATCACTACGTTTCTAATTCTGCCTAGCGATGTCTTTATTCTTTCTTACGAGAACAACCAATATTGGCTCGCTCATGTTGAATGAAATATGCCAAGGAGATATTTCTGTGAATATATGATGCATAACTATATAGGTATACAACAAATTTATGAATAATGCAATCTACCACTCCGATAATATGTGATTTTTTTTTTCTTTTTTAAATTCATTGTTCGTAACCTCGTGGCTTCAATGTACTGGGATGGTAAGTTTTAGACACTATGATTTGAACTTCAAACTTGCAACACTGAATATTTGATGTGAACATAGTGGTGACTGGACATTATTGACAACGATGGGATTTCACACTTTTAGGCTCATGGATAAAAGTGAAATCTGATTAATCAATAATAAAATATCTTATAACAAATTAACCTTTGTAGACGTTGTACTTTAGAAGGCATACCTTGCTGGTCACATTTTATAGAGTAGGCATCAGATATCACTGGCGATATATCAGGATATTGTGATCTTTCGACAACAACAAAAATATGGATTTTGATAACAGTTGGAAAAGATTGAACAAAATTAATCACAGCATAATAGTTGTAATGGGGTAATCTCACTAGTCATAAGGACCGCTATTCATAAGGACCACTTATTCATAAGGACTGCCATCCATGTGACTAAATGAATAGCACTCCTTCTAAAAAGCGAGCAAACCATTGACAAATTACCTCGCTATTCATAAAGACCTCCATTCATAAGGACCACTACTCATAACTATTCATAAGGACTGCTATTCATAACGCGTGTTAAATGAATAGCGGTCTTCTATGAATAGCGAGCGGACCTGGTTGTAATAGGTCAGACCAATGAAATAAATATCGTTTTTTTATGATGCTTGTCGAGACAGTGGAGTATCCAAATAGAATTAACTACTTTTATATAAGAATTACATACACTTGTATTATTGATATTAAATTTATTGAATTGATAATCATACGTTACACTCGTAGAATTAATTATCTCAGCATGATTCATTCAATTTGAAGTAAAAATTGAAAGAAACGTTGGAAAGAAGGTATCTCTGAACACCAATACATAATCGGCTAAACAAATCATAAATGAAGAATAATAATGTGTGGTGAATGATATAACCTCTTGGGTATTACATATATATAAATCACATTAACGCTGAAATCTATGATGTTCAAAACAATTTATGTTTGAAAAATTTGCAAAATTAAATGGAAATAAAAAATTAAATAACACTTGCCAACTTGAATGGCAACTGAAAGTAACACTAATCTACATTGTTCTATAACATGAGAAATATCGTTCTAAACATTGTCTCCTAGTTTCATGAAATTAGGATTATGAGATAAAAAGTTACAGCCCAGATGGTAAAACTTTGTGCACTCAATGTCAAAATCTCAAATTATCCCAAAACTGAGGTTTATATAATGCTTTGCAGGGTTCTCTGCTGATAAGCAATTAAGATGACTATTATCAAAATGGTGTTTATCTAGACAACACCAAGAGATGTACAATATCTTTCTCCTGTCTGAATATTGTATCAAACACATATTAAAACTAAAGTTTAAAAACCGAATCAATTTTCATGCCAAAATCAAAAACTTCTCAAAACTATGGTTTGTATTGAAAGACGGTTGCCATAGCAACAGTCAGTAAGGTGCATACGTTTAGTTGACATCAAAATGTGCGGAATATGATTCTAAATACCATGTACAAGTTTCAATGAAATCTAACAAAGTTACAGGCTAAGTTGTCAAACAGGTACAGTAGGACCCTTAACAAAATAGAAGTATGTTTTCTTCACCTTTGGCACCATGTTGACTTTTTTTCCAGTTAACCTCCTGAATATCTTGAAGTACAAAGAAAGTAAAGAAGTTGGTTTCGTTTAAGCCAACTCATCTAAATCATATCGCAATACATAATAAAGCAAAATATAAGGTAAAGATTGTAACAAAATCTTGTAACTCCCAGTGCTTGAAGTTAGCCTCATGATATTCACTGAACATGTTTAAATGAAAAACTAGTCAGAAAGACAAATCATATAGTGTACATGTAAATGCAAAACAGGCAATAAAGTAATATTCACATATTCTATAGACAATATTTATACTTCTTTATCATCAATTCAATAAATTTGCTATTATAAATAAGTGTATGTTATTATCATGTAAATGTAATTCATTTCATTTAAACTAAAGCCCCAAAATACTCCATGCACTGTCTCAACAAGGATTATAAAAACTCTAAATATTTAATTGGTCAGACCTTCTATTATAAATACATGTATTATATTGGGATTCATGTTGTTTATTGTTTAATCTTTTCCAACTGTTATCAAGATCCGTAATTTTGTGTTGTTGAAAGATCACACTATCGTATCCTGATATATACAAGTGAATGAGTAAATTACGCAATGCGTAATAAATGTCCCCGCCGGAAGTGCAGATCTGTGGAAATTAACTAGCCTGAACCTTAAAACTTCAGTGAAAAACTTTAGTGAATAAAATAATAATGTTACTGCATGCAAAAGAAGAGAATACCAACAATGCATGTATACAACTGAAATATAAAACATGAAAACATTATGAACCTTCAGCCATTTTGAATAAATTGGCATAAATTTGCATGAATAATGAATTTCAAAATTCTGTGTAGAAGTTTGGAAGCCCCCACCCAGCCCTATCAGATAAAACAATCGGAATCAAAATCCGATGTGAAATAGAGGAGAAGCAGCATTTTTCGTCAATTTTGAATAAATTTGCATAAATTTGCATAATTAATGAATTTCAAAATTCTGTGTAGAAGTTTGGAAGCCCCCACCCAGCCCTATCAGATAAAACAATCGGAATCAAAATCCGAAGTGAAATAGAGAAGTAGCATTTTTCGTCAATTTTGAATAAATTTGCATAAATTTGCATAATTAATGAATTTCAAAATTCTGTGTAGAAGTTTGGAAGCCCCCACCCAGCCCTATCAGATAAAACAATCGGAATCAAAATCGGCCAAGAAATGACGGAGAAGTAGCATTTTCTAACATTTGAGCACACACGGACAGACGGACGGACGGACGGACGGACGGACGGACACACACACACACGCACACACGAACGGAGCCCGTTTCATAGTCCCCTCGCGAACTTTCTTCGGCGGGGACAATAAAACCAGTGATATCTAAGGACTACTCTATAAAATGTAACCAGCTAGATATGCATTCTAAAGTACAACATCTACGAAAAGGCTAACTTGTTCATTGTTATAAGATATTTTATTCTTGGTTAAACAGATTTCACTTTTATCTATGACCATAAAAGTGTGTAATCCCATTGTTGTCAATGATGTCCAATCACCATTATGTTAACATCACATATTCAGTGTTGCAAGTTCAAAGTTCAAAGTTCCAATCATAGCGTCTAAAGCTTACCAAGCTTACAATCTCAATACAATGAAGCCACTGAGGTTACCACAATGGATCTTTAAAAAATCACCTATTATCAGAGTGGTAGATTCATTGTATTATTCATAAATTTGTTGAATACCTCTAAAGTTATGCATCATATATTCATAAAAATACCTCCTCTCAGTGTTACAACACCACCAGTTGGTGTTAAAACAACTCCAGTTTGATTCGAAACTGGTGTTGTTTTAACACTTATCTAGTGTAGCCCAATATAGATACATGTACCAAGATGACGTTGAATCAACACCCTGGTTTTTGCACTGTACTGGTTGTTCCAGTTAGAAAGAATAAAAAGATATCGCTACTTCACTAGGCACAATAAGAAACGTAGTGACATAATCAGCTAAACAAATAAAGATTTTTTAAAGATCATGAAGATAAAAATAAAGTAAAATCAACATGCCTGATCTTATTTGAGTGTATTAGATATACAAACAATACCATACAATACCATAATCTAACTTACATTTACACTGAATTCTCCATGTTCAAAGCAATATCTGTTTTTTTTTTTAATGTTAAAATGGTAAAAATTACATTTACACTAATCACGGTTGCCATGGCAACAGAAATTGATACAAATATATTTTTGTTGGTTTAAAATCATGGAAAATATCATTCTAAACAGAATCTCCAAGTTTCGTTGAATAAGGATCATGAGATAAGAAGTTATGGCCTAAAAGGTAACTGTATATGTGTTCAATGTGTTGACAAATATCAAAAAATCTCAAATTTTCCCAAAACGGAGGTGGGAACTCTGCTGGTAAGCAATTAAGATGGCCATTATCAAAATGGTGTTTATATACACCAAAGAGACATATACGATATGTTTCTCCTGTCTGAATATTGTATCAAACCCATATTAAAACTAAAGTTAGAAAACCAAATCAATTTTCACACCAAAATATCAAAAACTTCTCAAAACCATATTGGTTTGTATCAAAATAGACAGTCGCCATGGCAACAGTCAGTAAAGTACATATGTTTGGTTGGTATAAAAATGTTCTGAATATAAGTCTTAAAGGCATTGATTAACTTTGCCCAGGATTGAAAAAAAAAATCACTGTTCCAGCTAATGCTGTAATCATAATTGCAAACCTTTAGCTCAGACAGGAATCGCCTGAGTTTTATAAGCTGATCGGTCGTTTATATATCAAGATATTTACGACTGAACAGTGATGTCGGGATAGAGTACCACCGAACCCTAAAGAACTCTTACGGTTGGCATACCTCGCTCTATCACAGAATACCGTACAGGCTGGAAACCCGCTCTGAAATCGCCAAGCGCTGGTGCTTGGTTTTTGTGACTGCAGCGCAGCGGAGAAGCCGAGCGACTTGCGCTAGCGATTGATCGCGATCTTCTCTTTTTTAGGATAGTAAACGGGTTCCATTTTCTCTCATACTTTCACATATCCTTAATTATATATGTAGTTAGAGGACTGCACACAATTCACTGGCATTTGAGCTGATTTTACAATTTTTCACAAAGTTAATCAATCACTTTAATATAATGGCCAGGTTTCAATGAAGTCTGATAATCATGCAAAAAGTTATAGGTGAACATGTCCAAAGGGTACAATGTGACACCCTAACAAAATGAATAAAAGCCCATTTTCATCACCTTGGACGCCATCTTGATTTTCGCCATGAGAGGCCATATTTTTTCTTGTTAGAATGTTGAATATCTTAAAGTACGTTATAAAGAAAATCAAAAAGTTGGTTTCGTTTAGTCCTGGGGGTGATGCACAGATATCCATCTTAGATACCCTACTATATGCTCTTCACCAAATTAGCTATGTACCTCAGAAACTAGAAAAAAAAGTACAAACATGTTTAAATATCTTGAACTTATCATGTTAAATCCTTGTACCTGTAAATAATATATATATGTACATGATTATTTCTACTTTTACAGCAAGGAGGTATCTTCGCAAGAGTACCTTTCTGTTCAAGCACAATGACCATTAAAGCAGTAGCAAATCATCCAAACCCAATTCAAGTTTTTTTCTTGCATTTAAAAATATGTTGTTTTAAAATTCTAATGTTTGTTATTTTAAGGCATATTAATATAATCTCAACAGCTGTAAATTGGCTCCTGTACCTTTGGAAGTATCCATTTCCATTTATTCAAGATTTCAATTTCCAGTCAATATGCATTCACAAGAAGGCTTGTCAAACTTCATCAAATTTCATTTTCACAGAATTAGTATTGAAATGTAACAAGAGGAGAAGTGAAGAAGATACTATCTTTTTGTTATTAAAGCAGAGACGAGCAGAACAAGTGAGTCCCATTGCAATTCTAGCAATTTGTATATACAAGCAGTCATACCAACCAACATCTTAGAAACATTATCACAGTTATTTACAAATCTTCTATCTAGTGCAATACATCATAAAATTACAGGAACATTTTGGAGTTATTAATTGGAATGTTCTGTGTATAAAACTCGAGCACTTGTTAAAATAAGACAATTATTAAGAGCAAAAGAAACTATTTCAATGACCTACTGCATATTAATGCACTTCTACCATACTATCAAGAGCACTGAAAAGCATAAATTATCAAGCTTTCCTTAGTCTTTTAATAAATTCATTAAAAAACAAAAAACAAGATGAATGCGACTGCGTCTCCTATAAGCTTCTGCCTAAATTCAGTTAATGGCAGAATAAAAAGCCTAAAATTAAATGTTAGTTGACCTCTTTGACATTTGACCTTAACCAAAAGTCTGATCACTTTATCTCCTCCTAGTCATGAATGAGTGTTTCCATTTGGTGACCCACTTTTTCTGACATCCCTAACACACTTTTTTGCCATTCACTTTATACACGGCTGGTACACGGGGCTTTTTCATTAGACAGTTTCTGTGATTGGCTTTTTTGCTAGTGAATATTCAAATCATTAGCTATCTAACTGACTTTTCAGTAGGAGAGGCGTGTTCTGATTCCGTTTCTGTGATTGACCTTTTTACCATTGAATATTCATTAGCTATTTATTTGATTTTTCAAAACAAGTTTGTGGTCTTCTTTTTGACTGGTAGCCACAGCTGCCTGGGGACCTGCCGGGGCCTATTACAATGGTGAAATGCTGAAAGCTCTGATCAGCAGCATACATAGGAAGACATAAAATTGAAACAACTGTCATGAAAAACAATAAATTATGAGAACAGAGATTTAAATATTTATAAAATGGATGTATGGATCCTAATCAAATGATTGGCTGGGAGCTGGTCACGTGACATGCATCAGTTTTACTGTTGAGTCTACCGTGCATTTTATGGCTAACAAACGTGCATTTTTTGACTAACAATCGTGCATTACGAAAGTATGATGTACCTGTGTGTCAATGTGATCGCTAATGTTAAATCGAGCAGCACGTACCAATTGAAGCAACGCGCGTACGTGTTCGTATCTCAATCTCGTGCAGCAGCTAGCTAGCTAGGCTAGCACATACAGCTATTATGCGCATCACTGTACAAACTACAAAGACTAGACAATTGTAACCCTTGTACTTGTATTGTGTATGTTGTCTGTAATCACATACAGTACCACAATTTCTGCTGGTATAGATCCAACTCTACATTCGTGTTACTTTTTATTCAGTGGAACAGTACCATTTGGGGACAATGTAGCGACAGCTCCAAATTTTAAGATCCTTCCTAATGAGGAATTGCAACAATTGTGTTATTGTTTAACTTTATTAGGGTCTACTTTGATGCTGAATCAACAATTTACTGGAACAGCAAGCATCTTCATTTGTGATGGATGTACCGTAACGTTAAACTCTTGATGTAACTTAGATCTACGCCCATATTTTTCAGTGGAATTTGGAAACTTTGTGTTTTTAACAAGAGATATTGCTGTCCGTGGACAGCTGCTGGTAAGTACCCAGTACCAATAGAAAATGACAGAAAGACCTACTGTTAGATCTAAGTTAGATAGTGACCTAACATCAGTTTAGTTAGATCTAATTTTAACCAATGCACTCACAGCCGTGTGTTATTTGTATACTGAATATTCATTATCTCTGCACTGTATCCATAATCCATATCTTTAATATATTCTCAGACTTCTTCACTGATAAAGATATATTGAGGAACAAAAATATCAGTGTCTGCATAGGCATAGGACTAGGACTAGGAGCCAGGCCTGGGGGGGAGGGGTGGACTGACTTGAAAAATTAGATGATTTTTTTGTGTTAATGTATGATTATTTCTTCTCAGTCTTCTTCTGTTGACACTGCCTCCTTCAATACTTCAAGATTCTTGCAGGTGAATAGTGTGTGTTGTTAAAATTCTTAATCATTTCACTCATCAATTATTTTGTTTGAAAGAAGGTGTTATCCTAGCTATTACTAGTACATGTAGTGAGCTTCTGCCGTAAGCTAATCGTACAGAACTGATCACATGAGTTGTTTTGCACACGCAGGCTTTACCAATGATATAAATAAGGCACATGTGTCTGTGCCGAGTAAGTGGGGTGTGCGTGATAGTAGTCGAGATCGTAATCAGTTCAGTCTCGATCTCGTAGTCACTGAGGCCCTGATGGGTCCAAGTTTCGAGTCCCACGGTGCTAATTACGAAATGTCTATGTTTACTAAAACCCAGGATTCAATATGCACACTTGTTAAATACCTCTGTTCTCTTAATTTATCATTTTTCATGACAGTCATGTCAATTTATATCTTCTTATGTACACTGCTGATCAGAGCATTCAGCATTTCACCTTTGGATTAGGCCCCGGCAGGTCCTCGGGCAGCTGTGGCTAGCAGTCATAATCCCAAATCACTTATTAGTATTTAGCTGCAATCACCTTCGCTAAACTTGAAATAAAAAGTTCAACCCTGTCAGCCCCGAAAAACATGTTCCTGAGAACAAATATAAGTCAGTTTCATAACATTTCCATATTACCAATTCAAATTACACACCTCAGAGATCACAAAGTTAACTCATTTTAAAATTTTCTCGCTAAAAAAAGTCATTTTCAGGAACTTTTTAAAAAGTTGATCATATTGTTCGCACCACGAAAAGATGACCACAAACTTGTTTTGAAAAATGAATTAGATAGCTAATGAATATTCAAGAGCAAAAAAAAAAAAAAAAATCACAGAAATGGAATCAGACCACTCCTCTCCTAATAAAAAATCAATTAGATAGCTAATGAAAATTCACTAGCAAAAAAGCCAGTCACAGAAACTGTCTCAGGAAAAAGCCCTGTGTACTGCCTGTGTACAAAGTGAATGGCAACAAAGTGTGTCAGAAAGTGTCAGGGGTGTCAGAAAAAAGTGGGTCACCAAATGGAAATGCCTGTCATGAATACAAAATAGTTGAGAAATACATTGTAGTGATAACAAAGCTAAAAAAAACCTCATTAATTTCACAAAATGACATCTATGACCTGTCAACTTTGACCTCTGTGAACAAAAATCTAATCAGTTCGTCTCACTATGGTGATGCATACTACATGTAGTTCTAAGTGGCTCAAATTGTTCAAGAGAGTGTAAACAAAGGCAAACACCTGAAATTTCATGGTAAATGACCTCCATGACATTTGACCTACACTTGCCAAAATCTAATCAGATCTTCCTATGATGATACATACTAGTACCAAGTTTGAAGTTAATGGATCAAATGGTTCTTGAGATAGTGTTAACAAGACAAAAACCTATTTCAGAATTGACTTCTATGACCTTTGACCTATGACCTACGTACCCCAAAATCTAATCGGATCGTCTAACTATGGTAATACATACTATCACCAAGTTTGAAGTTCGTACCTCAAATGGTTCTTGAAATATCATGTTAACAAAGCTAACACCTGCAATTTCAGAAACTGACCTGTTACCTTGACCATTGATCTATGTACCCCAAAATCTAATCAGATCGTCTTCCTATGGTGATACATGTACAAACTTTGAAGTTCATACCTCATGTGGGTCTTGAGTTATCGCGAGAACGAGAAAGCAGGATGGAGAGACGGACAGACGGACAACCCGAAAACATAATGGCTCTGGCACCACCGTTGGTGAGCAGAGGCATAAAAACAAAATCTTGTTGTCACAAAAAAGTGCACTGTAATACATGATTCATTAATTCTCTCTTTTTACTTTTTTCCATTTTAAACAAACACACAAGTTAGATCAAGCTTTGATGCCCACAATCATTCAGCCAAAATGCTTCATATTCAAGTAAATGAACATTGTTTTTGTATTAGATAATGTGGTGTACAAATTCAATAACATCTACAAGTAGAGAGGGCTCAAGAATAAAGTTATACTTGTAATATGTAATACATGTACTTAATATCTATGCTATTAACAAAATCTGGTACACATAGTTGTTACAAAGCAATCAAGAATATCATGTCACACTTCCTGTTAAATATAGACTGCCAATCACACAGCTTTACTAACAATTCAAACTTGAAATGTTTTATACAATGGAGTCCATATTTTACAAAACAAGTAACAACTGACATAGGATTCAAACTCATCTCACACAAGGCATCATTCCGATTACGTCATTACCTGCGCTTTTTCTTTTTTCTTTTCTTTCTTTCTTTCATTCTTTCTTTCTTCAATTTAAAATTTTTTTTAAATTAAAAAATCGATAAGCAATTCTTATGTTGGTGAGCCATGTAATCATGTCATACAATTACACTGATCAAAACATTTATCTACATTACTGAATAATCATTTTGAGGGAAATTCAAGTTATGTGAAGCTTGATCAAATTCAAGTTCTGAGTCCTAAATGATGATCATACATACAATTTAATTATTGTCTAATTATGTATTTAGTGTTCATCACACTAATGTTTTTATGAAAGAAGATAAGAAGAAATGAATGTCTGGAAGCACAACAATTATCACTGTGACTAGGTGAGTTATATATCAGCATTAACACTAGACCCATTATCAAATGTTGGGCTGTCTTTCTTACAAGTTCTCTTCTACATGTAGGTCTGTTTCATACACCCTTGATCAATGACACTCAGCAATGCATATGGTCCTCTTGTTAGTAGTTGGTTTCACAGATAGTGTTTCAAGTCCTCTTCTGATTTGTTTATTTTATTTGATGCTAGGTTGTGTTTAGTAGAAGTCCTCTTCTGATTTGCTCGTTTTATTTGCTTGTTGATTCTTGATCTGATCCTGGTTGTTGTACATGTCTGCTATCTGTAATGGATGATCAAATTAATCATACACAATAGCATATGATTTCCTATCAACCACACATAGAAAATAAATTCTGATTAATCATACAGTACTTTCAATACATCATTTCTTTTAAGTTCTACAAAAAATATTGCCATGATTAGACTGGCTGTCAGAAAAAAAGTAGAAAAGGCTGGTTGGAAGTACTTTATGAATGCAATGCATCTAGCAATAAGACCCTCAATAATTCAAATCCAAAACCTCCTCCCCCCCTTACCCCCACCCTTGAGAGGAAGATGGATGCAGCCTAACCTGTGATCCACTTGTAGCCTCCTCTGGCTTCTTGTCGTCACGGATACGAATAAATCTTGGAAACCGTAGTGAAATACCCTTGGCTGGATCAACCTGTGGTGTAATAAGAACAGAATCATTTTATTGGAATGAAAGGAAAAGTAGTGTGCATTATTTTCCCAGTTTAACTTCATTTGAACTTAGAGATCACCAGCTAAGAAGTCAGGAAAAAAATAAAACCTGAGGAATTACAAGCTGTAATAGGCTTGAATTAGTCCATGACATGACCACTGGGTCTGGACCTAATGTAACAGAGATATGAATAGCTCTCTTGAAGATGGAAGGATCAAAAAGATGGAGATAGGAATAAAGATACAGAATTCCAAGAAAGGCGTGAGATTGATAGCTAAGGAAGCTTTACAGCAAAATGTACTGACAGACATGTCTGTATTAAACTCAAAAGTCATAGTAATTGTTGGTGACAACAGTGAATTTTAAAGTCTCATTTGATGTATTTGAATACCAGTTTTGGTGCTATTTGGTGCTAAGGAAGTAGGGGACTTTACCAGCAATATGTCCTAATGATATGGTCACACCTCTATGCAATAAAATAATTCATTTCACGTTCCAGATGTGTTTTTTTGTACCACAGCTTTTCACTAATCTACCTAACATGAAAAAAGGTACAAGTTAAAATAAAAACTCAAAGAAATACACAAATAAAGAAAAATATGGAGATGAAGACTGGTAGAGAGATTGATAGATAGGTAAATACAGTCAACCTCGCTTAAGTCGACGTGGCATGTGTCGAATAGTTGCTTAGGTCAACGAAAATAAAAAGTCCCAATTTATCCTCATACACTTACGTGTGTTAATCTCTGTATAAGTCGATGTTTGTAAGTCAATTAATCGCCCAAGTCGATCGAATTCCCAGAACAGTTCCAAAGAAAAACATTAAATTCACACCACCCAAGTCGAATGTGTAACTAATCACTGTCAAAAGCATCACAGACACCAATCAATTTTGTTGAAATCGACTCCAGACTTGCAGGCGCACGCGCATACTCCTCCGTTCATATCTCCACTCTGTCTGTTTCCCTTATACCCTCGTTCGATAACGTCTCCCTTCAAACCTTTTTGATCGAAAGTGGCTTGATACATGAGATTTACAACCACTCTCTATCTCAAAATGAGACTTCATATACTCTATAATTTTGTATGACATTGCAGGTTGAAAATCCATTCATTACAGCACACCGGTGTGCTAGCTGGGTCAGATTATTGGCCGCAATGTACAGGCTGAATCGGGAAGGGTTTCCATCACTGGCACAAACTTTGTTTAGAAAATTATCTCAAGCAAACTCAAGCACAGTAATTATTGAATGTTCTTCGCATGTGCTCATGCTGAAAGGACAGGTGTGGGTAAATCCCGGTCCAATATATAAAAGCGCTGTGATTGGTCTATTATCGGCAAGTCCATTCGAGCTTCGCATTACAACTGAATTAGTAAACATTTGGTGTGAAAACTAGCGTATGTTCCAGCTATTTCTTTTTAAAAAAATTTTTTTTTTTCCTTCGATATATGTTTCACTTTATATGTTCTTAGTTAACATGCATTTATTGTTTCTTATACATACACAACTAAGATTATTAGTACAGGTAGACCAACGCTTTCTTGCTTTCTATTATTTCAGGAATAATAATGATAATAATAATTGTTATTATTAATTATAAAACGGGTTCAAGAATGTAGCCATCCTGATTGGTCAAATAACATCACGTGACCGTGCAAAAAAAAAGTGATAACGCACGGCGAGGGGACTAACGCACGGCTAATCCGGATCAAACACTAAAATTGTAAGAAAACACTAAAATTGTAGACCCGTTTGATAAAACTATTAATACATGGTTGTGAGTTCGTGCGTTAGTGCGATCCAGCAACACGCAGGTTTTTATCGTGTCTAACACACTCGGCTACGCCCCTCGTGTGTTAGTACACCAAGATAAAAACCTTTGTGTTGCCAGATCGCACTAATGCACTCCCAACCATGTATTAATAGTATATTGTTAATATCAATATCAGGAATTGTTGTTTTGATATAATCTGGAGTAATGAAATAGCATTTTTATTGATTTTAATGTATTTATAGTCAATTTGAAGTGCAATATTTGAAATGATTCATGTTCATTTTTCTTTCAGTGTATGTTTCTTAACAATTTATTGACATGCACTGTACTTGTTTATGTAATATTTTCATTATTATTATGTAAATTTGTAAACTTTGTATGTATCAGTCTCTGGACTGTTTTTACAAGGTATTGCTTTTATCAATAAACCGAAATGAATTGAATTGAAAAAAAAATGTTCTGCACATGTGCTCGTCAATCGCAGGAAAAACTACAGAGTCAGAATAAAACAGAACAGTAAAATCAGAACTGATTTTATTATTTGATAGATAAATCTATGTACCTACCTATTTTGCTAGTCTTCCGACTACGCAAGCCATTCGAGTAATTTAAGTCACGAAAGTGCATATACCCCCCCCCCCCCCCGGGACCCCGCCTTCCTCTGTGCACGTACGCATGACGCGCGCACACAATCATCCTCTTTACGAGCAGCCTCAGACAAGCCTCGACATGTTGCTGGGCAAGGAGTGGGGTAGGAGGGTGGGAAATAGGTAGGTACATAGATTTATCTAGCAAATAATAAAATCAGTTCTGATTTTACTGATTTACTACAATAAATCAATGTACCTACCTATTTTGCTAGACAAGCACAGATTCAACTGGGGGGGGGGGGGCATGTCCCAAGTTAACGGGAAACCAAGGAGGACGTTGCAGCTTGCAACTTCTTGATAGAAAAAGACTCTACACTTGACAGAATGTCCTTTAAATAAAAGGATGTAAAAGAAGTGGAGGAGCGCCAATAAGCCGCCCTCATAATATCCACTAGGGGCACCCCCTGGAAAAGAGCCCATGAGGCACTGATGCCCCTGGTATCGTGAGCACGGGGCTTCCCATCCGACACTAGGGCCTCCGGCCCAGCTGCCTGGATTGCTTCGACTATCCATCTCTTTCCTATCTCGTCTATTTCTACCCTATCCTTTCCTCTCTCCATCTCTTTCTCACCCAGTCACTTTTGTTTCCTTAAAATCTGTTTGTCATTACCTGGCTCTATACCTCTCTTCATGAAGACACTGTTAATCTGTTATTAGGTGCATGGAAGTACATGTAAAATATGTGTGACGAATATAATTTGTGTACTTTTCAATTTTCTTTAATGTTTAACGTATTCTAATGATGTATCTTATAATTTGTTTACTTCACTGACTGACTTTCATTTACTGTATTTATACCTTGTATTACCAGTAGTAGTTTTTTCGTTCTTGTTAATCTTTGTAATTGATAGTTTATATTGTACACATGTTTTATTCAGCTTTTGGCTGCGACACATGTTTCTTTCAATAAACCATTTTTGAATTGAATGAATTGAATGAATTGAATTGAGATGGATTCTCTGGAAGCAGGGGAAAAGGGTTACAGAGAGTCTTAGTTCTATCCAAATACCATTTCAAGGCCCTCACTGGACACCAGACCTTGTCCTCCTGTACTGAGGAATGGTCCGAAAGCGGTCTAAGACAAATCTCAACTGGTCCAGAGGAAGCAGTCTGATTTTTGGCAATAAATGAGGGCTTGAGTATAAGTCGCACACCACGGTTCTCCCAACGGATGTGACCCGGGGTGATACAAAGAGCATGGAGAGTACTCCTCCTCTGCCCTGAAGCAATAGTGACTAAAAACAGTGTCTTGACCGTCAAATGATGAAGGGACGCATTACCCAACGGTTCAAAAGGTGGCTTAACAAATGCATCAAGGACCTTGGGTAGACTCCAAGACGGAGTCAGACTACGAGTTGATGGATGCTGCAAAAAGATGGAGCGCGTCAACCTAGTCAAGAGAGGGGAGTTAGAGAGGGGAGTTGGAGACTCCCGAACCGTCAGCAAAACCAATGTGGATGGCGGCAATAGCCGAACGATAGCCACGGATAGTTGAAATCGATCTACCCTTATCGAAAAGGGAGATCAAAAAATCGGCAATAACACCGATGGGGGCTTCACGCGGCGAGACACCCTGGTTCTCGCACCAAGAAAAGAAAGCCCCTAAACGAGAATTGTAGAGATCTCTAGTGGAGTCTCTATGGCTTCTCATCACAAATTGGGAGGCTCTCTCGGAGAGTCCCGAGTTTCTGGCGTCTTCCCCAACAACGGCGAGGCAGTCAAGTGGAGAACGGCTGGGCGTTGATGAACAATCCCCGAGAGGGGTTGAATAATCAAATCCTCTCTGAGAGGAAGGGGAAACGGCTGGCCGGCCAGGTGACTCAGCAGGTCTGGGAACCAAGGTCTCGCTGGCCAATGTGGGGCTATCAACAAGAGCCAAGCCCCGTCCTCCTTGACCTTTCTCAGGACCTGAGGGATCAGAGGAATGGGGGGAAAAGCGTACCCCCGGAGAGCCCCCCCCAATGGAGGGAGAAGGCATCCAGTGCCCATGCCTCCTGATCCCGAACTCGCGAGCAATACCTCGGGAGTCGGTGATTTAGGGTGGAGGCAAAAAGATCGATCTCCAGAGGACCCCATACCTCTTGGAGAAGAGTAAACACCTCCGGATGAAGAGTCCACTCTGACGGGAGGCATCTGCCCCGAGACAGAAAATCCGCGACCAGATTGTCGTGACCGGGAATGTAGGAGGCCACCGGTATAATGTTCATGGACCGGCACCACCTCCATAACTGGGCAGCTAAGGTGTTCAGAGAGGAAGACCGAGTGCCGCCTTGGCGATTGATGTAGGCAGCTACTGTGACATTGTCCGAAAGAACGAGTACAGTGCGACCAACAAGAGCGGGCCTGAAATGATGAAGAGACAGGCTGACTGCCATCATTTCCAAAACATTGATATGGGGAATAACTCTCAAGTGAGACCAGTCCCCTGAAAACATCTCGCCCCGACAATGACTGCCCCAACCGAGGAGGGAGGCGTCTGTCGTCAGAGAAACTGACGGAAGAGGGGTGCTGAGAGGCTTGCCTTGGGCAAGAAACGAACTGTTCGACCATGGGGCGAGAAGGAGCTTGATATCTCTTGGGATCGGAATCCACCCCAAAGGAGAATCTCTGCCCGGTTTAAAAAAAATTGAGGAAGTGCCTCTGAAAGGGCCTCATTAACAGCCTGTAGTCTGGTAAGATGTCCACTAGGCTGGCCAGACAGCCCAGGAATTGAAGCCATTGTCTGGCTCTGACCCTGCGGACCACCCGCAATGACCGTGCGGTCATGGTGATAGTTGATAGTCCGAATTCTGTCCCGACTGGGGCGGGCAAGCTGATTCGGGATGTCTATCTCCGCACCTAAGTACACTGGCATACCTGCCAACATTTGTAAATAAAAAATCTTACTCTCATGTGCGCAAACTGTACATCACGAGCGCGGAGCGCGAAGTCCCCGGTGGCCAGGGTCCAGCTCTAATGCTGTACATGTATATCCTTTCTGGTGCTATTAGGCTTAGCCTTATTTTTTGACATATGACCTCACTGAATGAGTCATATTTTAATGATAAAGATCATGAATATTTTGGCTTAATGAGCTTCTTTTCATTGCATCTAACATTTATAAAGACCGGTATGTGTGTGTGTGTGTGTATAGTCACAAAGTCAAACTTCCCTGGCCCTGAAACTGATATGGAAAAATGCTTCTTTTTGAAATTCCATGACATCTAAGAAATATCCTGACCATATGCAGTCAATCATAGATAAATGAAAAAAACCCTACGATGAAGCTAAAGAGTTAAAAAAAAAAAAAAAAAAATGCTTGGTCATGAAGAACTTTTGCATTGAGTGAACGCGCCACACTACCAGTAATCAAGAAAAAGCTAGGCCGCTAGGGCTGGGGAAGAAGTCCGCCTGCTCCTGCTGGAATTTACTTTCCAGCAGGATTTCTTGCTCACTGTTTTACATCAATTAGACAATAAAATACTAATTCTACATTACCTGGATCATGGAAAATGACGATTAAACTCAATTTGGACTCATTTCTAAAAGCTACAACTACTTCTTGAAGGCCGAAAACCAGTAATCGGGTTTGTGATTTCTGATCGCGCGATCGATCTAACAACATGTAGCAGACAGCTTATGTATGCATGATATGCATCCTGCATTGCACTGTACTGTGCATGCACTGTGCCAGCGCAAAGAGGGTACATTGACAAGATAATGCACTTGAACAGTCCCTATGTAGTATAACACACACACACATGTGAATGCATATACGATATGTACAATTTTTTTTTTTCCTTCTGAACGTAAAAATCGTACTGGTACGATTTTTCACCCTTTTTTGAAGGAAAAATCGGAACGAATACGACAAAATCGGACTGGTTGGCAGGTATGCACTGGGGTACGTGTGGGAGATAATTCTGATTTCTCCCAGTTTATCAGAAAGCCTAAGTCTTGCGTTAGACGCAGTAAAAGGCGTAACTGATCCAATAAGAGGGACTCTGAGTTTGCAACTAGGAGCCAATCGTCTAGATAGACGAACAATCGGAGGCCGCGGTTCCGTAAAAACGCGGCCAAGGCCGACACTATTCGAGTGAAGACTCGAGGGGCCGGTCTCGGCCCGAACGGCAGGGCACGAAATCGGAAAGTTTCGCCCTGGAACGCGAATCCCAGCAAATCTCTCGACAGAGAATGAATGGGAATGTGAAAGTACGCGTCTTTGAGATCGAGGAAGATCGCGAGGTCATCCCGTTTGATCAAGGGCAGAATAGATGCCAAGGTCTCTATGCGGAAATGCACTGGAGGGATGAACCTGTTGATCCTTTTCATATTTAGGATCATTCTTAGACTTCCCGAGCGCTGGGGAATAACAAAAATAGGGGAGAGACAGAGATGAGGATGATCTCTCACCCTTTCTATGGCGCCCTTTTCCAGAGCCATTGCCCCGCTGAGAGCTGGGAGATAATGTCGGAGATGCTCATGTTGGACACCCGAACGGTGAAAACAGAGTCCATAGAAATATCGAGGATTGCTAAGATTTCTTATTGTATCTTACAGCGATTGATGCTGTTGCCAGCGTTGTTTTATTTGATATATTCTGATCCTTTGATTCTCGCAAGTCGCGACATCATTATAATTATAGGCAAAATGTTTAGTTAACTCCCATATCGCTCTCTTCTGCCGGCTTTGCTCGACTTTCTGACTTTGCCTATTCAGCCCTGATCGAGGCGGGGCCGCACCGGGCAAATAAGACCAGAGATCCTCTTGACGCCACCTCTTCTAGCTTGTCGACGGTCCAGCTGCCGGGATGTGCCTCTCATTAAATCATGTCTGTCTTGTTCTCTCAAGTTCACACTCCGATTCTGATTGAATTTTGCCCGGAAGAGTATAAATTTTTATTTTTTCATCAACATTGAGTCAGAAGTTTGCTGCAGAAGTACAGCCAACGGTAGTACGGCTACAACCCAGTCAGTCAGATCTAAATAACAAATAACCATGCTAACTAAGTTAGTAGGAATAGATTTAGAACAAAAACAAAACATAAACTGCGTAGATCGTGATGTAAGATCTATAAAGCTTACATTGCCACTATTGTCTGAAAGTGAAACGCACGAATATAAGCCACATTCTAACCTAAAATTATAAGAAAGTAAATAGCAGCTAATTGTTGATCTATAGACTCACTATTGCAAATGCACACACACATGACAAATTAAGAGCAAGTAACCGATCGACCCGATGTGCACCAGCCCGCCCGCGCCCAGCCCGGCCCGGAGCGAGCTGTAAATCCCGGTAGGCACATTCACTCTTCAGAAGTTAAGTTAGAGCTGCCTGAGATGTCGACGACAAAACTCCTGTTTCAGTAGTAAGAAGTGCAGGTCCTCGCTCAAATAAGCACGAAACACGTAATTCAATGTTACATTTTCATGGGCAAATCGTTCAAAGAAATACGAATTCGTTACTTTTATAACAATGAAAGAATTTTAGGCAAATCGGACTTTTCACGTGCAAACACATGTAAACACATACATGCACACACTTTCACCCAGCTGGCTCTACATGATATGACGTCATCCTATTGAAGCCCGTTTGGAGGGTGATAGTTGCCCATTTTCGAAGCTCTCAAGTTCGAGTGTTTCGAGTGGAAATACTCTCCTGGTAGTCAATGAAAACGCATGAAATGGGTATTGTTGTATTTTGTAGCTTATAGGCTTTCCATTGATGTGTAATTCGTCTATTTTTTTTTTCTGTTCGGAGATGGTCTTTAAGCAAAGTTGACTGCAAATATAAATAAATACAAAAAAAAAAGGACAGCAATAAAGAGAAATAGAGACAAGGAGATTAAGGTTAATCTGACATTTATTCAGGACTATTTTGAATTAGGAGGATAGGGCTTGGGTTGTGATGAATTTTTAGGGTTATGTTTAGGGTTAGGGTGAGGTATTGTGTATGGTCCACGGATGAAGTTAGGAATTCAACTAGTGTAAGTTGTTGCATGCAATGTATAATAAGATAAAGAATGAGATAAATGAACTCACTATTCCGACGGCTGCTTTATGAACGGGTGAGACAGACAGATCAGCAGCTTTGATTTCCCAAACTTGAACAGCATCAAACCAATGATCAGGGGCTACACTGCTGTCAAAGTTATAGTATGGCCGGGGCTTCTCAATCACATGATCCTTTAAAAACTTGGTGTGTTTTTCGAAATCTTCCTCTTTGAAGCCAGTTCCAATCTACGATGTGTCATAAAACAAAACAATAGCAACAAATTCAATAATTTCCCCCGGCCCCCCTTGATCTAGAAGACTGCAGATATTCACAATACATCATCCAACCTCCCAAACACAAACAAACTTAAGATTTACATAAAGCAATTTGCACTTCTGCTACCTATGCCTGAATATCAGGTTATGCTCTTTAGGCTTAAGGCTACAACATTTTATAGTGGAATAATAATGATGTTCTAATTTGGCCAATACAGGAAAAATTGAACTCAATATGCCAACAACACTGGATCGGAGACTCCTCCAATATTTTAGAATATCTCATCCACTAATTCCTTGTATTGACATCATCCAATTTTACATAAATATTTGCACAATTTCACTCAAAGCTCAATAATGCCGTCACTGTGCTCTACTATCTCTCATACATGTATTCTATTCTATCCTTCCCTTCTTCTGCTGATCATGAGCTTTCCTTTCTTTCTTTTTGTCCAGCCCTCTGCTTCTCATATTGGTCACATCTCTCCGTCTGTTCTGCCAGTCCATATCTCTCTCTTTCTTGTTTTTTCTCTCTCTCTCTGCATATTAATAATGTTATAGTGATACATGGTGTTTGCCAAAAATGGATATAAAGCCATTCAGCTCGTTTCACACTATAATGTGAATGTCTCATCCCAGTGGAAGTCGAATACCAATGTTTTGTTATCATTGTAAACGTTGAATTGTGTGAATGTGAATCCTTAAAAATGGATAGAAACTAACAGTGTTGAATCATGTATTCCCTTACAGAGGAATTGAACAGAATGCTCAGTAGTGAGCATATTATTTACTAACAAGCTATATTTACCTATAACATCTCATCAAATTGCTATTCGTTACCCACAACTCGAATAACCATTGGTAAAAACTCCCTGAAAGAGTCTGATTTTAAGACTGCCCTGGGAACACCCGGAAACCTGTCTGCCCGCAGAGTCTATAATGCCCCTACATCCGCCTATACTTCCTCTTTCGTATCGAGAGAAGGGCGACAGTCTTCAGGGGAGGAAGGGTGGGGAGCTATAGGTAAGTATAGCTTGTTTAATAGTAAATAATATTCTCACTACTGAGCATTCTGATTTACTACACTGCACTATACTTACCTATATCATGTCATCAAATAGCTAGATTCCCACGGAAGATCTGGAGGAGGGCAAAGATGGGAAGCCCTTCCCACAGACATAGAGATCGAATATAATACAAATCTTATCAATAACAAATCTACTAGAAAGTGATTACACATATACTAATAACTGGCCTAGAAGTGATGAGGACACGACAAGACTGCAGAAGCGAACCTCGTGTCCCAACTAATTACATCAGATAAATAGTATGACACAAATGTGTTGGGGCTGGCCCAATATGCTGCCTGAAGGATCTCTTCCATCGAAGTGCCCTGAAAGAGAGCCCAAGAAGCTGAAATTCCCCTTGTAGTATGGGCTCTAACTGAATTCGTCGAAAGAGCTTCAGTTCCATCTGACCCAATCCCTTGCACTATCCACTGAGAAATGGTATCTGGGCTCACTAACCCATGAGGTCTACCAAACTGACAAAAAATTGGTGGGATGTGCGAATGCCCTTAGTCCTATCGATAAACCACTTGAGAGCTCGTACTGGGCACCATAATCGATCCTCAGACACTGTCGAGATGTTACTAATAGACGGTAAGACAATCTCGCAAGGCTTAGAGGATTCTTTTTGATTTTTGGCTAGAAAGCCAGGCTTTGGAATCATGCGGACCCTGTCCTCCCAACGGATATGACCCGACTTTACGGAAAGGGCATGAATCATACTACATCTTTGGCCTGATGCAACTGCTATAAGAAAGGCCGTCTTTACTGCGAGATTGAGTAGGGAATATTTATGCATGGGTTCAAAGGGCGGTTTGTCTAGGGCCCGTAGAACCCTGGGGAGATCCCATCTAGGTATAAGTTTCCGCTTTGGAGGATTCTGTAAGAAAAAGGACCTCGTTAATCTGGAGAAGAAAATGGAATTAGAAATAGTTTCCCCATTAGAGAAACCCAAATGGATAGCTGCTATAGTTGACCTGTAACCCCTTATTGAGAAGATAGATAAGCTCTCATCAACTTTCAGAACTATACGATTGCTTTGGCACCATGACAGAATCTTCATTGTCAGATAACAGAGGGACCGAGATTTTTTTCCTCCCTCCCTGTTTAAGTAGGGGACCACGGTGCTGTTGTCCGATTTTATCAGCACGCACTGGTTGGCAACTTGTGGGATAAAGGAAAGTAGTGCTAGCTGAACTGCTTTCATCTCTAGGATATTGATATGTTGGGTTGATTCTTTTACGTGCCATAGGCCCGAGACCTTGAGATCCCCCATGTGGGCCCCCAAGCCCTGCTTTGAAGCATCTGTAGTCAGTGTGAGGTTTGGTCTGGGGTTCTGTGTCTCCTTTCCTTGGTTCAGAAATTGGCGTGAGGCCCACTGATGGAGGGACTGCCTTATCCCGTCTGGCATGGGGAATGCAATGGTTACTGCAATGAATTTTGGGCCTGAAGTGTTTCAGGAAGTGTAGTTGGAGGGACCTCATCTGCAGCCTGCACTGAGGAATAAGATCTACCAAACTTGCTAGCAGGCCTAGGAATGTCAGCCAGGTTCTGGCTGGCGAGTAAGAGGCGGAGCAAAGACTTGCACCTACTGCTATGACCCTTTCTACCCTGTGGGGAGATGGATGAACAATTAAGTCTGGGATGGTTATTACAGCCTCTAGAAATTTTGGCGAGGTCGTCGGTGTGAGCTTTGAGTTTTCCTTGTTGATTATGAAGCCCAGATCTGACGCCAACTGTCTTACTGTGTTCACGTGGGAAGCAAGGATGTCCTTGGATTCAGATTCAGATTCAGATTAATCTTTATTGGTCTATATGATTCAACACATAGAAATTTAGTTTCCATTGGCTTGTTTATACAGAGTACAATACAATAAACACAACATAATATAACAAACAGCAATACTTAAAGACATTGACTGATGGGAAACGAATAACATAAACCTTTTACAATGTATATGTCTATAAGAATGCTACCAGCTCCTATCTAATGCAAAACAGTTCTTAAATACATATATATAGTCATTTCATATTATAGAGTATCATGATTAAAAAAAAAAAAAAAATTGATAAAGTATTCATAAAATGATATTTTGGGGTACTTTAATATCTAGTAATCTAGTATTAACTAGTTAGCATGTAATCATTGAAGTGATGTTGAAACTGGAAAGAACAATTAATGACCCCTCACCCCCCCCCCCCCCCATTTTATAAAGTGTATGTAGGAATACCATTAGCTCCTGTCATATATATATATATATATATATATATATATATATATGTGCAAGGTAAGATTATTTCTTGTATACAATTATGTGATAATGATGACAAAAATAGTATAGTGAGGTATTCATAAAAACGATATTATTATGATTATGATTATTTTTGTTTTTATTATTAGTATCATTATTATTACTAGTATTATTAATATTATTATCATTACTTATTATTGCTATTATTATCATTAATAGTATTAGCAGTAGTGATAGTAGAAGTATTATTATAGTAGTTTAGTATAAAAGGTATCCGGTTAGCGCATTGTGGTCATGTTGAACTTGAAAAACAAACAATCAGTGACCCCCCCCCCCCCCCCCCCCTCTTGTTCATTATCAGCTAACAAAGTTGCTGGGGCTGCCATATTCTCAAGCAAATTGCTTATAATGGTAGTCCTTCTTCCGCAAATGACTTTATATTTGATGAAATACAATAATTTGACAATATATCATTTCGTGTTTGTTTTTGAAAAATGATTGTCACATATACTTGTTATTCATGATTCATTGTCAAAAAGTACTTTTATATTTTATTTTATATATGTTACCGAAAAATGTTGTACTTATATGAATGCAGAAGAAAATAAATCAAATCAAAAAAAATAAAGTGCCATTTCCTTAATTATGTCATAGCAGATAATAAAGACATAAACATATAAATTTAAGTCCGGATTAAGAAAAGATTATTGTTAACATATTTTATGATTATCATCTAACAGCTGCATTGAAGATGTGTATTGAGTTAGGGATAAAAGACTGTCTGAAACGCGCACGACGAGAGGTGGGAGGGCATAAGCGTATTCCAGAACGGTTAAATTTAAAGCAATCATGCAGTGGATGTGTAATATCTGCCATAATATTGTGGACTTTAGCTAATAGACGTTTGTCGTACAGTGCCGGGGTCAGTTCCGAGCCTATTATTCTCTGTGCAATTTTCCGAGCTCGATCGATTCTCCTCTTCTGTTCGTTTGACATATTACCGAAAGTGCAAATGAGACTAAAAGTTATCACACTTTGGATGATTGACTGGTAGAAAAGTGTTAGAATGGTCCTATCGATATGAAACTTTTTAAGTTTCCGGAGGAAAAACATCCTCTGATTCATTTTCTTCTGAGTGGACTGACAATTTTCTTTCCAGCAGAGCTTATCGTCAATGATTGTACCTAAGTATTTGTACTCATGTACTTGCTGGATGAGATTCCCATGAATATGCAAAGTATTCATGGGAATCTCATCGAGCAAGTACATGAGTCGATGAGCCGAGGAGCAACCAGTCGTTGAGGTAACAAAAAATAGTAATGCCTTGCTCCTTAGCTCTGCCGCGAAGACCCTTACCAGCCGGGAGAAGATTCTTGGAGCAGGCTTTAGGCCAAGGGAAGGGCTTTGAATTGATAGCATGCATTTCCTATTCTGAAGCCCAAGAGATTTCTGGGCCTCGCGAGCAATGGCAATGTGATAATAGGCATCTCTGAGGTCTATGGTAACTGCCCATCCGTGGGGTCTTATCAGGGGTAGAATTGTCGATAGTGATTCCATCCTGAAAGTCTGATCTAGGAGGAGGTGGTTTACTTTCTTTAGGTTTAGTACCATGCGAAAACCGCCCGAGTGTTTCTCTACAAGGAAGACAGGTGAGACGACAAGGGAATGGTGGTCCGGAACTCGCACTATGGCCCCTTTCTGGAGTAGGGATTGAATTTCTGATAGAAGAGCTTGTAACCGAATAAGATCTCTGGGTATGGGGGTCTGCCAACGGAACTGGGAATATTGAAAGATCCTTGGCAACATTGGGGCATTCCCCGATTCTATTATCTTGAGTACAAATTTGTCTTGAGTTATCTTTTGCTAGTTTTGTAAAGAGTAAATCTCCCCCCTATTGGAGCCTGTCGTGGGGGTGGAATTTGATAGTCAAGAGTGCTGGTTGTGGGCAAGGGCCTCGAAATCAGTGCGCTGGAACTGGGACTGGTGGCCGCGCCCTCCGCCCCGGGTGCTCTGAAAGTCCTGAGATTTCTTGCGGCTCTCTTCACGAGCCCCTTCATGCCTCACATTATTATAGGGGTGTGGGTGGTTAGGGAATGATGGCCCCTCTACTCGCCATAGGAACAGGACTGGGATCTGGAGTTAAGAGTAGAGGGTTTTCTGGGATTGTGTCGGCCTATAGCCAGACGAACTAGGCCTAGAAGAGAGCTTGTAAAAGGTCTTATTGGCGGTAGCACTAGCCGAAATAGACTCCTCAAGAACCTCTTGAAAATGACTATTGAAAAGGTCCTTACCTTCACATGGTAGTTTACAGAGAAGTTTAGCATCTTCCTCCTCAATCTTGAGGGTGTCAAGCACCTTGCATCTCCTCGGTCTTGTCAAAGGAGTGCTGATCACGCAGCTTGTTCATATTGTAGGTCGGCGATCTTAGAAAGTGATTCCAACACTAGTTTCTTGTTGCTGGGGGAAAGTCCAAGCCTCTCAGCCTTGTTAAAGGCAGTTAGCAGGTACCCTTGATATATCGCTAGTCTCATACCGCACCGAGCGGCAGTATCAAGGACAGTGAGGTGCCAGTCGGCAGTACGGAAGCTCCGGGCGAGAAGAGCGTTGTGGCTGCTTCCCGCTCTGGATTTCTTTGCCCCTGTATCCCCTGGGACCGAGGGGGTTGCTAAGAACTTTTCATAATCCTGAGTAGCAAAACGATAGTCCTTCAATACATCCTTACCAGCGAGTTTAAGCTGTGAACGCTGTCTATCCAAACTTCGATAACAGGACTCATATGGGGCGTCCATTTTAATACCTGGTAAAGTTTCGTCTTGGTAACCGAGCATGGAATCCAGCTGGAAAATGGACTGCTCACTATCGCCAGGCTCTCAGTCCTCAGCCCGCAGTTGAGGGCAGTATTTATGACCATGCGCGACGGTTTCAGGCGGAAGTCGCAAAAATCAAAAAGTGTATTTTTACATGCTCTAGAATGTATGGTTCATAAGTTTTAAAATGATGTATAACAACCCATTTTCCTCAAGGAGAAGTCATTATAAAAAGCAATTAAAAGCATGGAAAGGGTCTGAATGAAAATCTAAATAACAGAGAAAATTGCATTCAAAGTTTGGGTGCGAAACAACAGCTGAGGGTGCGAAATTCAGCGTGACCTGCTTTGAAACTTCCTTAGCAACGTTCCCCCTTGAACTTGCGCTCTCGAGCACGAAGCAGAGTAGCATGCCGTGTGCAAACAAAAAGAAATTACTCAAGCGATACACTGTCACATGACAGGCTCGCTTAATGGCTGACCATTGTGCCCGCTTTTTGTGACTTAATTTTAGCTGCGGACCTGAAGGTGGATTTGTGACGCCACAAACGTAGTCCATTTAGAAACCCTTTTACACTTTTTTCGTAAACTTAACCAGCATGAATATCATAGGAAGAAATTATTATCTTGCCTCTGGAGAGAGAGCAAAACGAGACACGCATTTCAGCGGGAGGGTGGGGTGAAAAGAATGCTCCTTCTCATTTCATTTTCAATACAAGAATCAATAGCAAAATATATAACACCGAGACGCTTGGGGGCTAATGTCTTCAAACCGGGCCCGCCAGGGCAGGTTCTTTTCACCTTCACCCATTCAACAACCGCATGATTACAAATGCGGATTATGTATTGTTTAGCAAGTGAGGTTTAAACAATAATATATCCCCCCCCCCCCCATGAGAAAGAGAGAGAAGAAAGAGAGAGAGAAAAAAAAAATGAAGAGAGAGAGAGAGCGGGAGAGGGCCAGGGCGGATTGTGGAGCAACAATTATTTTCAGGACTTCAAGCCCCCCTCCCCGCCCTTTTATTTTGTTGTAGTGTCCTTCACTAGTCTATGCTAGAACCATAATAGGATCTCTCTGGCTAGAACAAAATGTGCCCTCTGAAACGTGTATGATAAGAAGATACCCATCTTTTCAACATTAGCTGTCATTAAGAGCAATAGTATAGTTTTGTGCTTTTGAAATTTTAAATGATTTTTAAACATCTATTAAGTTTAAAAATACATAACACTATACCCTCTTCATTTTAAAGGAAATCTTAAGAGTTGCTGGCCGTAATGAAAACAGGTTCGCGAAAAGAAAACACGGATGTCCATTCTGTTTGACATTGAAACTTAATACTGAATAATCATCCATCACAGACCTAGAATATAGTCCTACTGAAAAGGTGCTTGGATCTGAGGCAGAGTGACAGAAATGTAAATTCTGATTTTCCAACATTCTTTTTAGAACCCAAGCGAAAAGTATGCAGTGTCAATTATTATAAAACGTTATTTATTTTTAATTGAGTCAAGCTAACTATAAAAGGGAAGTGGAATTTTCATTTAAAAATATATTTTAGTCATAATTATTATTACACTCTACACACAAAAGCAAGAGAAACTTTCAGTGATTAAACGCAACGTTTTGATGTCAGAGAGGATATTAGAGTTTCTTTGAGGATTAAGATCGCGAGCGGATGTCGACTCCTTCTTAACTCTTTTCATAAACCTAACCAGCATGAACAAAAATCGGGAACAATTGTCTTGGCTCTGGAGAATGAACAAAACGAGACATGCATTTCAGCGGGAGGGTGGGGTGAAAAGAAAGCTCCTTCTCATTCATTTTCCATGCAAGAATCAATAGCGCAATAGTGCCGAGACGCTTAGGGAATAATGATTGTCCTCAAACCGGGCCCGCCAGGGCAGGCTCTTTTCACCTTCACCCATTCAACAAGCATAGGATTACAAATGTGACCAGGCACCACAAAACCACCAAAAAGTCGCACTGTGTGATTTTCAATTAGAGCTCAATCAGTTAGAGCTCAATCAATGTATTTTTTGTTGGCATGGTCAAATTTTAGTTTTGGGTATTTCCTGAAAGAGTATACTTTTTTCTTAGTACTCTAAAAATTTGGAGGCACCAAACAATCTAAAAGTGCTTTTTCTCACAGTTATTTATTAGACTTATGTGTGTCTTCTCTGGATTATGTTGTATTACTTTTCTTTTTTACGACCCTGAATACTTGTCTCATAACTTTTAAACAGAGTAAGTTCTTGTATTGATACTTGTGCACTATGATGAAAAGGATATGCCTAATTATTATGCCAAGTTTTAGGACAATCTGATAATCTCTTCATAGAAATTTTCATTGAGTTCTAATTCTCCTTTTGTCACCTTAGCACAACACCTTGCAAGTCAGAGTGCTTCAATAGACTGCAAACTTTAAATCCTCATTTGTCAGAAGTAACATTTTGAGGGACTGTGCATTCTACTCTTTGTACAGTGAGTTAGGAACATCCAATGCTAATGAGTTATATATCATTTTAAAGCTGAGAATCTCCTTTTTCAGAATGAGACCTTAACTAAAAATTAATATCTGGCGACTTTTTGGTGGTTTTATGGTGCCTGGTCACAAAGGAGGATAGTGTATTGTTTGGTAAGTGAGGCAAACCATTAATATTCCCCCCACCCTTCTGAGAAAGAGAGAGGGAGAGGACAAACGGAGCAACATTATTAGTTGCATTTACGGACCATTATTCTATTTCACCTGTGACTAGAGATTAAAATGTCCAAATTACCAAATTTGTATTGTAAACATGTTAAAATTACGCTTAACAATTATTACTTAGACTTCAAGACTTTCCCCCTTCTTATTTTGTTTTAGCATCCTTCAGAATGATAGAACAAAATGCACCTTATGAATAAAATAGAACTAGCACATCAATGATGTGGCGCTCATCCGGCATCCAGCAAAGAAATTCACGCAATTTGTTCACATAAATTAGCATAAATAATTTTCTACACAAAAATTCAAAATTCTGTGAAGAAATTCAATGAACCTCATGAAAGTCTTTCAGATGGAACAAAAAAAAACAAAATTGGTCAATAAATGAGGAAGAAGAAGCAATTTTCGTGATTTTTAATTAATTTTGCATAAATTAGTATAAATAATTTTCTAGACAAAATTTCAAAATTCTGTGTAGAAGTTCAATGAACCTCGTGAAAGTCTTTCAGATGGAACAAAAAAAATCAAAATCGGTCAATAAATGAAGAAGAAGAAGCGATTTTTGCGATTTTCGAAAAATGCGCATAAATTAGCATATTTAATGAGTTTCAAAATTCTGTGTAGAAGTTTCGAATCCCCCACCTAGTGCTATCATATAAAGCAAATGGAATTAAAATCGGGTAAGAAATGGCGAAGAAGAAGCATTTTGAAATTGTGGACGGACGGGACGAAGGACGGACGGACGGACAGACGGACGGACGGACGACGGACGCCTCGCCATGGCATAAGCTCATCTGCCCATTCGGGCCGGATGAGCTAACTAGGGCCGAAAGGGTGAACTACTTCTCTATTGCAGCCTGTAGAACTCAGCCTCAGGAGTAGTACCACACACAGCGATGGGTGCTATGCCAAAACTCATTATTGTGTAATACAATAAAGAGTGCATCATGAAAGGTGCCATATGAATCAACTGACTCATTCAAGAAGAAGCAATTTTTTTGATTTTGTAATAAATTTTGTATAAATTACCATAAATAATTTTCTAGATAAAATTTCAAAATTCCGAGTAGAAGTTCAATGAACCTCATGAAAGTCTTCCTCAATAAATGAGGAAGAAGAAGCAAGTTTTGTGATTTTGTAATAAATTTCGCATAAATTAGCATAAATAATTTTCTAGACAAAATTTCAAAATTCCATGAAGAAGTTCAATGAACTTCATGAAAGTCTTTTAGATGGAAGAAAAAAAATCAAAATCAGTCAATAAATGAGGAAGAAGAAGCAATTTTTGTGATGTTTTAATAAATTTTGCATAAATTTGCATAAATGATTAGCATAAATTATTTTCTAGACAAAATTTGAAAATTCCGAGTAGAAGTTTAATAAACCTCATGAAAGTCTTTCAAATGGAACAAAAAAAAAAAATCGAAATCGGTCAATAAATGAGGAAGAAGAAGCCATTTTTGTGATCTTTTTAATAAATTTCGCATAAATTAGCATAAATAATTTTCTAGACAAAATTTCAAATTTCCGAGTAGAAGTTCAATGAACCTCATGAAAGTCTTTCAGATGGAAAAAAAAAAATCGAAATCGGTCAATAAATGAAGAAGAAGCAATTTTTGTGATTTTTGAATAAATATCGCATAAATTAGCATAATTAATTTTGTAGATAAAATTTCAAAATTCTGTGTAGAAGTTCAATGAACCTCATGAAAGTCTTTCAGATGGAACAAAAAAAATCGAAATCGGTCAATAAATGAGGAAGGAGAAGCAATTTTTGTGATTTTTGAGAAATGCGCATAAATTAGCATATTTAATGAGTTTCAAAATTCTGTGTAGAAGTTTCGAATCCACCACCTAGTGCTATCATATAAAGCAAACGGAATTAAAATCGGGTAAGAAATGGCGAAGAAGAAGCATTTTGAAATTGTGGACGGACGACAGACGAAGGACGGACGGACGGACGGACGGACGACGGACGCCTCGCCACGGCATAAGCTCATCTGCCCATTCGGGCCGGATGAGCTAAAAATGCCTCTCTTTTAACTCATAAGTCACTTTGAGCAGTTGTAGTTTTCGTACCATCAAAATTTAAATGTATGATATTTTAGACACGTATTAATTAAGCTAAAAGAAGAAGAAATAAAAATCATTTTAAAGGAAATCTAAGGAGTTGTTGACTATAATCAAAACATTACATAAAAAAGAAGAGACAGACGCTCATTCCGTCACACATACAGTTCTGTCACATTCTCTATTAGACCATCATGGCTCCTTAAATCTAACAGCGAAAGTGACCGATAATCCTACTGAATTAAAAGTAATTGGATTTTGAGAAGATTCTTGATGGTGAAGAATTGTTTTAATATCATATGAAATAATTTAATGAACGTTTAAAAAATATACGCTGATAGTTTGACATTCCGACATTATTATAACCCGAATCGTAGAATATAAACAAAAGCAATTTCTGTCTTTCGTTTGGCCAAGTTACCTATAACTATTCTTTTCAATATGTAAAGTTCATTATTAAAAGGTCTTATATACATTATACATATAAATGAACGAAAAAGTGAGCAAATTCAAGTTTAAGAGCAGAGAGGCAAGTGTTTCTCTGAGGAAGGGGCAGCTATCAGAGGCTTAATTTGCATAGAGAAATGAGAATTCAGGGATCTGGAAACAGCATTTTAAGACTGTTTCATAACTGTTTCAAAACGCTGATTCTGGTTTCGTACTCAAGCAGGTGGCAAAGCCAACACAGTCATTATAGCCCATGTTAAGAATTCGGATACCCTTTTCATAAACTTAACCAGCATGATTAGAATCGGCATCAATTGTCCTGCCTTTGAAGAAGAACAAAACTAGAACAAAAACAAAAACTCCATTACCGCGCAATGGGAATGTATCCCCCAGCACTGGCAGCGATTTTTGCATCATGCTTTTGTTCGAAGAAGGGACAAAGAACCTCCCCCCTCCCCTACATCAAACAAAAGGATGAGGTAGAGATCGCCACCAATGGCCCAGACTATAGTCAACACTAGTAGCAGCATCACCAAAACAATATATTTGTAGATAAGAGTATAATGCACCTCTATAGAAATTCGAAAGAAATTCATCAAGAAATGTGACACAAGATACCCACTAAAATATGAACTTTGACCCTATAAAAGATGGAACACTGGGGACAGCATCACCAAAAACTGTACAGGTCTAGAGTAAACTATAATGGACATCCATACAAAATCTAAAAGAAATCAGTCAAAAAATGTGACCGCCAGAGGGCATGCAAGACAGCAACCAAATATGACATGTGACCCTATAAAAGACGGAACACTGGTGGCAGCATCAACAAAAGTTAAAGATGTTAAGATTTGACCAAGATACACCTCCATACAAAATTTAAAAGAAATCCATCAAGAAATGTGGCAGAGCGCACAAAGGGACAAATGACCTTTGACCCTATAAAGGACTGAACAATGAGGGAAGCACTGATCACCAAAAAGTAAAGATGTGTAGATTGTACCAAAATACATCTCCATACAAAATTTGACAGAAATCTATCAAGAAATGTGGCCTGCAGAGTGCACTCACGCCATCCTACAAGGTATGACCTTTGACCCTATAAAAGATGAAACACTAGAGTCAGCATCACCAAAATATATAGGCTTCTAGATTATACCAAGATACACCTTCATTCCAAATTTGAACAAAATCCTTTGAGAAATGTGGCCTATAGAGTGCACACAAGACATCTATCAAGATATGACCTTTGACCCTATAAAAGACGAACACTAGGGGCAGCATCACCAAAATCTAGAGGTGTCTAGATTTTACCAAGATACACCTCCATACAAAATTTGAAAGAAATCTGTCGAGGAATGTGGCAGTTAGAGCGCACACAAGAATGTGACGCGGCGGCAGTGGCGGCGGCGTAACGCTGCTGAATCCAAAGTATCCTCCGGCATTCTGCCGGAGGATACAACAAGACACACATTTTAGTGGGAGGGTGGGGGTGAAAAAAGAGCTCCTTTTGTTCATTTTCAACCAAGCATCAATAACGCTGAGAGGCATAATGGCAATGTTTTCAAACCAGGCCCGCTGGGGTATGCTCTATTCAACCAGCATCCAACCTTACCCATTCAAAACTGCATTGTGCATTGTTTTGCAAGTGAAGTAACCGACTAATATACACCCCCCCCCCCCCCGAGAGAGAGAGAGAGGGAAATTGGCTGTGTGTGGGGGTGGGGGGGGGGCATTTATTGCACTTAAAAAGTAACATAATTCCATTTAACCTGTTACTCAAAATCAGATTGATACAAAATTAGTTTGCATTATTTAAACTAAACTCACCGATTTAATATAGAGCCCAATCGTATCACTTCATTATTGACTTTGTGTACATGTATGCATGTCTGCATGATAGTAAAAAGGGATGATTATCGGGGATTTTTCGCAGTGGTTAGGGTTAATGTCAATGGTTTGGAAATTTGAATTGAAGAATCTGAAAGTCCAATATCTGAACAGTTTGTTGAGCTTAGTCATTCGCTATACAGTGCGTCCCAGGAAAAAAGTTAACAGTTGGAAAAAGTCTAACCAAATAAAAGTTTCAAAATATTCTAAGGAAATTTTCATACCTGTGGATAGCTTAGTGTCTCTTCTATCATATGACACCAAAATATCAACCAATATTCTACGCTTGAGTGAGCAGAAGCCAATTTTGTGAAAGGTTGCAAAATCCAGACTTGACAAGGATTGATATTGTTTCTGACTGGCATCAGCCAAGCTGGAAGTGATGAAAACGCTTCGAAATTTCCATATTCTGGTCAATAAAAAGCAATTTATGAAATAACAGGCTTTGTTCTCTGTATGTCCTTACACACCCCATCAACATCTTTTGCTTGAGTGAACAATTAACGACTTTGTTGAGTGTTTAAAAATGTTACTTTTGGTAGTCTTTTAATTTCACCTGGCTTGCTCACTTGACCAAAATTTTTTGATGGGATATATCAGGACATACAATGAACAAAGTCTGTTCTTTCATAAATTGTCTTTTAATGATCAAAATGTGATATTTCTAAGCCTTTTCATGACTCTCAACTTTGCTGATACCAGCCAGAACATAAACATTTATCAATTATGAATTTTGTACCCTTTTACAAAATTTGCTTTTGCTCACTTAAGCGTACAATATTGAGATATTTTGGTGTCATATGATAGAAGAGATCCCAAGCTTTCCACAGGTATGAACATTTTCTGAAAATATTTTCAAATATTTAAATGGGGAGACCTTTTTCAACTGTCAATTTTAAACGGTGCTCAACTTCGTTCATACCAGCCAGTACAAATACCAATTCTTGTCAAGTCTGAATTTTGCACCCTTTCACAAAAGTGGTTTTTGATCACTCAAGCTTAATACGAGTCAGATTTTTTTATGTAATTGCACAGGAGAGACCCTAAGCTACCAAAAGGAATGAAAATTTATGGAAAATATTCTGAAATATTGGTTTTGGGAGACTTTTTCCAACTGTTAACTTTTTTGGGGGGACGCACTGTAGATACACTCATGTCATCTCGGTTGCATGAAAAAGAAAACAAGCTCTGTTTTTCTCTTCCGTATTAAAACAAATTGATTTTATAAAAAGGAGATAATCTTCTGTACCTGAAATAACACAGTTAACTCGCGTAAAGAATGGAAGATAAAGAAATGAAAGATCTTATAGATTATCATGCTGTTTATAGGCCTACAAATCCAGCCATTCCATGTAAAAGAAAATGTAGTAATTTGAAAAAGATATCAAAATAAAAGAATCATTAGGGCATGTACTAGCACACTCTTTCAGCGCAGCTTTTATGAAAGCGGCAAATTATTTTAAAGAAAGCTGAAGTTAACTAGAGTGGATATATTGCGTCAAACAACAGATCTGTTTATATCATAGCTGTGTATAGCACTATTGATATTCATTCTACTTTTAATATTCCACAAAGTAGAAAGTGAGGTGGAAAAAAGAACACACCTAGCTTCAAAAGGAAGACAAAAAGAAGGGAAGCATGATGCCAAATTTAATGTTTATACCGATGAGTGATTCAGGGGAACAAAAAACAGTAATTTTTGTTGTTTTTTTCTAAGGTGCATAATTCCGAAGGTTCGTTCTTTCCAAGTTTCATGGTTCCAAAAGGTTCGATATTCCAAAGGTTCGTAATTACGAAATTGGAATAGGTTTACTAATTCTGAAAATGAAATGGAGTTTATAACCTTGAAAGTCCATAATGAAAATGCAATAGAACCTATTCATTTTCGGAATAACGAATCTCCGGACTAATGAACCTTTGGAGTACTACAAGAAATGTTCGGAATTATGAACTCTATTTCACTTCCCGAATATTATGAACCCCCTTGTATGGGAAATTTTAGTTTCGGAATTAGAATTACGAACCATTGGAAAAAACGAACTTTCGGAAAAACATGTGTCCCCAATTGTATCGGGCCTTTAAGAAAATAGCAAATTGTAGAGATTTTTAAAATGAAGATGTTAGCTAGAGTGAAAAAGAAAGATCATCAAACAAAAGATCATTATCATAGCACTGTTTAAGGTGCATCCTGCTCTTTATACTGCATCATTAGGAAGCAAATAGAAAACAAACAGGGAAGAAAAGGCAGGGAACGTATCAACTTCAATGTGTATAGGTGTGTGATTTAGAAAAAACAAGTGAATGAGTAAATTACGCAATGCGTAATAAATGTCCCTGCCGGAAGTGCAGATCTGTGGAAATTAACTAGCCTGAACCTTAAAACTTCAGTGAAAAACTTTAGTGAATAAAATAATAATGTTACTGCATGCAAAAGAAGAGAATACCAACAATGCATGTATACAACTGAAATATAAAACATGAAAACATTATGAACCTTCAGCCATTTTGAATAAATTGGCATAAATTTGCATGAATAATGAATTTCAAAATTCTGTGTAGAAGTTTGGAAGCCCCCACCCAGCCGTATCAGATAAAACAATCGGAATCAAAATCCGATGTGAAATAGAGGAGAAGTAGCATTTTTCGTCAATTTTGAATAAATTTGCATAAATTTGCATAATTAATGAATTTCAAAATTCTGTGTAGAAGTTTGGAAGCCCCCACCCAGCCCTATCAGATAAAACAATCGGAATCAAAATCCGATGTGAAATAGAGGAGAAGTAGCATTTTTCGTCAATTTTGAATAAATTTGCATAAATTTGCATAATTAATGCATTTCAAAATTCTGTGTAGAAGTTTGGAAGCCCCCACCCAGCCCTATCAGATAAAACAATCGGAATCAAAATCCGATGTGAAATAGAGGAGAAGTAGCATTTTTCGTCAATTTTGAATAAATTTGCATAAATTTGCATAATTAATGAATTTCAAAATTCTGTGTAGAAGTTTGGAAGCCCCCACCCAGCCCTATCAGATAAAACAATCGGAATCAAAATCGGCCAAGAAATGACGGAGAAGTAGCATTTTCTAACATTTGAGCACACACGGACAGACGGACGGACGGACGGACGGACGGACGCACACACACACACACACACACACACACACACACGTACGGAGCCCGTTTCATAGTCCCCTCGCGAACTTCGTTCGGCGGGGACAAAAATCAATAAACATTAGGGCCTGTGTTGCTTTTTGACCTACACCTTTTAGGAAAGCCCACAGCTCTTTCAAATGCCAGGATTAACTAGCGTGAAGTATGAAGGAAGACCATCAAACAAAAGATCATTAATATAGTGCCATTTGAGGTGAAGCCAGCGCTTTATACTACATCTTTAGAAAGCAAAGAGAAAAGAAACGAGATAGTAAAAGGCGGGAAAGCATCATGTCAAGAGCTGCGTCTAGAGAAAAAAATTGCGGGAGGGGCCAAAAATAGTTTGGCAGATGTTTGAAAGTGGGCCCAGTATGGTTATTTCCTGAAAAGTTTTTCCACTAGGCTTCTTTGCGACCTCGAACTAATGCATGCACAAAACAAACTATAGGGCTGCTACTTTATTATGTAAACAGAAAATTAGCTAAAGAGAAAGGCCAAGGGTGCAATTATTATGAGCTTTAAACCAACATTCTTGTTGGTCTTAGAAGTAAAACAAAACAAATGGATGGTAAAATGAATTCATCACAGAAAAGGATGATTTGATTTTATAAAGAATATAATTCACGAATTCATGGATTCTGTGCACCTGGTGGTCATGCATATTTAGGTCCCTATTTACATGACAAGTAGGTGTACCACGAATGACCAATCACAACGCTCGAAGCCGTCAGGCTGAGGATTACGTGATCCGGCATGCAAGGACAAGCGGTCTTAGCAACAAAAGGGAGGTGCGCAAAGATCGCTCGAGCAAGCACTGTAAATTTTCGAAAACCGAAATCCTAATGAAGCTTTTTGGAAAGGGTAAAGACAAACACAGTTTTCGGGCACTTATACTTAGTGTTTTGACTTCAAATTTTGGGAAGTGGTAAATGAATCATTAAAGAATCCAAATATGCAAAAAAAGAAGTTTGGGGGAAAAATGACATTTACACTAAAACACCTTATTTGTAGACAAGCAAAACTTGCGACTTTCGCCTGATTTCGCGGCGAGCGGTCACATTTCGTCAAGAGACGAGCAGCTTGATGTCTCAAGGCCCTCTCTCCATGAAGGTCGTTGTCATCCCTTAATTGTTCTTGTGAGCATTCCCCATGATCGTTTCTTGTGCCGATTGGAGGGAATGCACCACAAAGCTTTGTGAGTCTGACAGGGAGAAATCCCCCCAATTCCTCCACTGGGAGGTGATTGGGCGATGGTAGGCGAATTCGGAATCAGAGTATTATAGGAATATCCCCTCTCCGTGGACTAGGGCTCCTGTTTTTTTTCCTTTTCTAGACGAGATGCCATGTTATAATTGGAATGATGTCTCGGGCAGCCTCATCTCTCTGACTCCGCTGGGCTCTGCTGGTCAAGTGGGTCGAGGTCTGGGTGGGTTGACATTGCGCGAGCAGTTCTGTGGGGGCCAGCATTATCCCCCGCCCAGAGGCCCGGTGATGACTGAAGCAAGGACTGTTGCACTAATCCTTCGCATGACGGGGCAGAATAGCTTGCAAGGCCTAAATAATCCAATCCCCTGAACTTGGGGCTCCCTCTGCGGGGTCTGGTAGCGAGGCGGGGGTATGAACTTGGGGCTCCCCCTACGACTTTTCTTTGAAGGAACAGCAGGGGTCTCTGAGAGATCGACATTAGAATCAGACTTTTGTTGCGAGTCTTACTCATTCTAGAGGAAGAGCAAAAACTCCCCTGCTCCCCTTCACTACCGATCTCCCTGGGAAGGTTATTGCCCTTGGATTTATTCTTATCACTGGTTTTTCTCCCTTTGGGTTTGGTATTGGCCATAAGTGTCATTGTAGGTCGATTGTCTTGACTTTTGGGCTTGGCATTTGCCGAGTCATTCATTTCCTTTGGCTTCCCATTCACCGAGGTTTTCTCCCCTTTGTTATCCTGGGACTTAGGATTGGATAATGCGTGGGGTTGACCATTAGTGGTTGGCTTAGTAATTATCAAACCATTTTTGTCTAATTTCTTGGAGCAAGAATTATCGTGGCTTTATTTAGTTGTTCACAACTTGAGCACGGTAACGAAAGAGGAAGTATAGGCGGGATGTAGGGGCATTATAGGCTCTGTGGGCAGACAGGTTTCCCGTGTGTTCCCAGGGCAGTCTTAAAATTATACTCTTTCGGGGAGTTTTCACCATTGGCTATACGAGTTGTGGGTAACGAATAGCAATTTGATGAGATGATATAGGTAAGTATAACGCAGTGTAGTAAATACTCTCCATGAGTGTTGAGTAAGGTCTTATCTTAGAAATGGATTGAAACTCTTCATGAATGTTGAGTTAAGTCTTACCTTACAAATGGATTGAAACTCTTCATGAGTGTTGATTCAGGTCTTACCTTACAAATGGATTGAAACTCTTCATGAGTGTTGATTCAGGTCTTACCTTACAAATGGATTGAAACTCTTCATTAATGTTGAGTTTATAGGTCTTACCTTACAAATGGATTGAAACTCTTCATGAGTGTTGATTCAGGTCTTACCTTACAAATGGATTGAAACTCTTCATTAATGTTGAGTTAGGTCTTACCTTACAAATGGATTGAAACTCTTCATGAGTGTTGAGTCAGGTCTTATCTTACAAATGGATTGGAACTCTTCATGAGTGTTGAGTCAGGTCTTACCTTACAAATGGATTGAAACTCTTCATTCTCGTCATCATAGCAAGCCAATAGGAATCCTCCATAACTTCCAACCCTCTTTCCACGTCCCTGGTATCCACCAATCACTACTACATCCAACGTGTCTCCAACGCCATCCAGATAGTCTTTCTTCAGCTGTTAAACATCAATTTGTTAATACCTTTATTCACAGGCGTATCTGGAATTTCATTTAAGGGGGGCAAAACATCCAAGGCAAATGGGGCAGTATATTGGGACCCAAATATATTGTATCAAAATATTTTGATACAATCACATTTTATGTCTATGATCTGTCAAAATGCGGAAAACCTCTTCAAATTTCTTAACATTATATAAATTTATGCATGTTAATTGAAGAAATGTCATAAAACTTGACAAAGAAAACTTACAACCCTTTGTTTTAGAATATGCAAATTTCAGCTGGATGTGAATTATAATTTGAATTTTCAATAAGCTCTCCCCTCCAATGCAATGAGAATAACATAGCGCACAACATAGGTCAGGACAGTTCCATTAGTAATTCAAAAAGCATGATACAAAAGATTACTTCTCTTTAATATCACAATGCAAAAAAAACACGTAAGAATATCATAAATAGATTCTTTTCAGATATTTCATGAAAGTTACGAAATGAAATGGTAGCAAATTCTACAAGATTTAAATGATTTAAAATTGTTGGGTATCAATACCTGGGCATCGTTTTATCAAACCATCATAAGTACAAGTTCGCCGACATCCCAATGAAACGTGAAAAATAACATGCTTTTCAATGGGATGTCGGCAAACTTGTACTTACTTGATGAAACGCTGCCCTGTTTCCTAACATTAAGCAAATCAGATGCAAATCATATATGCAAGTGTGTCTGGCAAGCTTCGTCGAGCGCAGCATGTGTGTATGTGTAATGTCTATGGAGAAAGTCCTAAACTTTGGGCCTTTCTGTTTCATTTCTTCGTTTATCCATTTTAATTCGATCACAAGTGAGGACAAGGTATTAAGGAGGACAACGGATAATATCAAGTGTTTATATACAAGGTACAATTAAGGTTTGAAATCTGAAATCATCCCATAAAGGGAGCAGAATTGGAGATAACGATTATTGTATGTGCATGAGGTGGGCTATATCTTTGCTCCTGGGACGGCTCAGCGTAGAAGCACTCTAGCGAATGCACAGACACTCACAAGCAGGCACTGCACAGGATGTTTGGCTCATTGATCAGGGCAATTTTTAGTACTAAAATGCTTTTGTGATATTCCTGAGGCCAAATATTGTTCTGTCACATGTTATAATACTCATCTCTTGTACTTTTCCTGGTTCGATTTTGGGGTTTTGACATGGGAAAATAGACCTAGATCTAGCTCTCCCCGTTCATCCCTAGTTCGATCGTAGTTTGAATTACTACTAGTTTGCACGAAAGTGTGCAATGCATTGTACCAATGACTGCCCGAAAAATTCAGATAAAGCTCTCTTTTTGGTTCAATTTGGATTTTCTTTTCTGAATTTTACAGTTTATCTAATAGTTGATATTGCTCTAAATAACTCCTTACCTTTCCTTCATCTCCGGTGGATGGGAGTATGAATAAACGAACAAAGAAATGGTCAATGTCCCTACTTTTCCTACCGTAACTCGGTTTGCCCATTCACTTTGTACAGAACAGACATTGCCAGAGTACGCTTGTGAGCGTGACTAGGAATACATAAGTAATTAGGTCTATTGTTTTGAACAGTGAGTAATGAGATGTTCCATGGCTTGAATTAAGATGACTTACTTTGAGCCAATTGTGTGAGCGTCTTGCAATCTCATATGTTGCATCTTTATCCAATGTTTTTACCATCAGTCCTTCACAGTTTCCTGTAAGAGGTAGAAAACTAGTTTTGATGATACTACTAAGGTTGCTTCCTAGATAATGAATCTAACATTAATATTCAAGTAGACCAGGTAAAGAAAAAGAAACAATGAACTAGCTTTCATTTGAGTACTATCTTATAAAGAGTTGCAAATGATCCGAATCCTTCCGACTCAAACTGAATTTGATACAGTATTTCAATCTTCACTTGAGGCAAGCAATTGAATCTTTGCTATTGATACAAGGACTTGCAACTGATTTAGATCAATTGCAACACTTAATAAGACATCCCTGATCTACAGTTTACCAATCCAAGGTGGTTCCTTAATTTTCACTTTGCTCTTAAACTGACAATTTATAAAACACATATACAAGATTTATCAAGTTATGTTTTCATCAATATCGGTATTTTATACACCTAACCACATTGCAAAGAGCAAAACCACTATATGGATTTTGTGACAATGTTGAATCAAAATACTTATTTATAGACATTGGAAAATATGTATAATGATTTCTAAATAATTTCCATGTTCACTTGTGATAGAATTACTCAATGGTCAAACTTCTAAAATTAGTTTAATAAAAATTTTTTTTTAAATTTAGAAAAAGTCTCATCATGTTTACATACAATGGATTGTTACTTTCTAAGAATAGTTTGGAATGTTATTATGAATGTAAGACGGCTTGAAATGTATGTTCCGTATCAAACATTTTATCTACGAGTGAGCTTTACTTACCTATCCATTTAACAATTGCCATTCTAATGCCAGTTTGAATTGCCCCCGGCAGTTTAAAAAGTTCTTTGAACCCCGGTTGGCCTGGCAACTACCTGGGGACCCTTCTCCCACGCTGTATATAAGACCATGCACGCCTCTTTCAAAGCCGGCGTCCCAGTCAGATCCACAGAGCGGGGATGGTGGGAGGGGTCCCATAGGTAAGTAAAGCTCACTCGTAGATAAAATGTTCAATATTGAACATACATATCTACTTCATTTCGCTTTACTTACCTATCCATTTAACAATTGCCAGATTCCAACAGATAATCATGGATGGTGGGTCTGCGGCAAATCCTCTACTACTACTTGAAACTATATTGACTGAATATGTGGTATGCGATAATTAAATCAAATAATTTGAAATTCGGAAGTTGCCAAGACAATAGGTGTCCAGAACCAATTATTTCCTATTTTGGCAAGAAAGAACTGCTGATGCAAATGCAGCCTCATTTGATATAACGTCAGAAAGGTAGCATGATGTGAAGGTATTAGGGTTATGCCAGTAGGCGGCCTTCAATATATCTTCAAGAGGAATTCCCTGGAAAAGGGCCCAGGAGGATGCCATGTCCCTGGTATCATGGGCACGAACATGAGGTGAGAGAATGGTAGTTTCTCCACCAGATTTAATAGCTTGAACTATCCAGCAAGAGAGTGTCTGGGGAGACAGCTCCATGAGGGGAGTGGACACTAACAAATAGTTGTTCAAAACTATGAAGAGTTTTAGTTTTGTGTATGTACCACTTTATTAGGTTCTTAATGGACACCATAGTTTGTCTTGCTCTACTGATGAGAGAATTAAGTGAAGGGATGAAAACTTCACCAAGAGAGGAGGTCATAGTTTGGTTCTTTGCCACAAACTTGGCATGGGGTATAAACCCAACTCCATTTGTTTCCCAGCCGATATGGCCAGGGCTTATTGGTAGGGTATGAAGGAAACTGCATCTTCTCCCAGATGACACTGCTAGTAAGAAAGTAATCTTTATTATTAGATTCATAAGGGAACTACTGTGCATTGGCTCAAATGGAACTTTCGTTAATGTGCGCAAGACTCTTGACAGATTCCAAGATGGGCTCAACTTTTTCTGAGGGGGTTTAGACAGAAATAAGGACAGAAATAAGTTATTCTAGTGAGAGGTTTTGAGGAACTTACTGTTTCTTCGTCCTGAAGATCCCCTCCGTGGATGGCTGAAATCGCAAATCTGTACCCTCTAATGGCTAGTATCTTGTCAAACGAATGTATTAGGAAGTCTCCAATCTTTCCTACAGGAGCTGAGGTTGGATCAACCTGGTGATCACTGCACCTCTTAACAAAGTACTGCAATCAAGAGTCGTAAGTACTCCTTGTTGACGGTCTGAGGAATTTTGCAGACAGCTCGGCAGCCCTGCTAGAAAGGCCTGCCTGCGATGTGATTGACCTGAAATGATCCATAATGTCAATTCTAGGAGCTGAGTTTGGATCAACCTGGTGATCACTGCACCATTTAACGAAGTACTGCAATCAAGAGTCGTAAGTACTCCTTGTTGACAGTCTGAGGAATTTTGCAGACAGCTCGGCAGCCCTGCTAGAAAGGCCTGCCTTTGATGTGATTGACCTGATATGATCCGTAACATCAATTTTAAGTTGGGCAATTTTGGATGATAGATCGTCGTCCCTGGTTGTCGAAGGAGATCTACCTTGTTTGGAGTATCACTGGGGGGTTGTATGAGTAGACTCACCAGCGTTGAGAACCAAGGGTGCTTGGGCCACCAGAAGAAGGGTCGCTTTGTCCCTTATCACTTTCTGCAATACTTTGGTTATCATTACAAATGGAGGGAATGTGTATCCCAGAATGCTCCTCCATGATATCGAGAGAGCGTCCATCGTTATTACAGCTGGGTCTTTGTGCTTTGCGCAATAAATTGGCAGCTGTTTGTTTAGGACTGGTACCAACAGGTCGACATGTGGGTATCCGTACCTGTTGAAATTTGTTTGACAACTGTTGGATCTAGTTGCCATTCTGATGGGAGACAACTTCCCCTGGAAAGAAAATCTGCAATGTAATTGTCCTTTCCTGGGATGTGTGAGGCTATTATTCTGGTGTTGATAGTGTCGCACCACTCTAGTATTTCTAGAGTTAGAGTACACAAATATTTTGACCTTGTCCCACCTTCTTGGTGGCTTGACTATGGTGGATGTTTGCTTGGGGTCATCAGTAAACAGGACCTGGGCAGACTTCAACGTCTTCAGAATAAGTGTGCTCGTCTAATATGTCAAAAACCAAAATGGTCCCACGTCACTCCATTACTCAATGAACTTCACTGGCTTCCCGTTTCTAAGAGAATACAATACCGTATACTGGTTCAGACTTACAAATCACTGTCAACCACACTTCCTCAATACATCTCCTCACTCTTTCAGCAACAGAGAACATCATATTCTCTTCGTTCTACCTCTGCTCCTTCCTATGTCATTCCAAAATCCCGAAAACAGGCTGGCTTCAAGTCCTTTCAGTCACTTGCTCCACAACTTTGGAACAGACTCCCCGCATCTCTCCGTAATAGCACATCACTTGACATCTTCAAGAAACATCTAAAAACTTACTTATACAATTCTTAATTTACTTGAATAGACTTTAGGTGACAGCGCCTTGTATCCTTTGGAAAAGGCGCTATATAAATCCAATTATTATTATTATTATTATTATTATTATTCTTTGTTTAAGTATGATAATACTGTAGGTTGTCTGATTTCAAAAACACTGTCTGTCTGTGGACTTTGGTCGTGAACTTGTGTAGGGCATATTGAACTGCAAGCATCTCCAAGACATTGATATGCAGATCCCTTTCTTTTTCCTTTCCAATACCCTTGGGTTTGTTCCGCATCTAGTACTGCACCCCAACCCTGGTTTGATGCGTCTGTGAATATTGTAGGGATGGTGTCAGGTTCACAAATAGCTTCCCTACTTGCAGTGATCAAGGATTGAGCCACATGCACAGGGATTCCGCCATCGATCTCGTGAAAGTGACAGGCTTGGTCAGAGCGTCTCTGTGAGGGCGATACTGATTTAGAAATCCTATCTGGATTATTCTCATTCTCTGTCTGCAGTTTGGTACGGTATCTATAAGGCTTGCCAGGAGACCTAGGAATTGTAGCCAGTGTTGGGCTGTTGTCTTTGGCTTGCTGAGAATGGATGACCCCACCTGTCTTACTTTGAGTATCCTGTGTGGGAGAGGTCTCGCAAGTTGGCACTGAAGGTCTAGTTTTGCGTCTAGGAATTCTGGATATTGTGTTGGGTTCAACTGAGACTTTTCATAGTTTATTAGAAATCCTAGTTTCGGGATAAGTTCCATTGTTACATCTATGTGACAACTGAGCTTGTTTGCAGAATCTGCCACTAAGAGCCAGTCAACTAGGTATACAAATATTTTGATGCCCTTCTCGCGCAGATGTGCAGCAATTGCCTGCACAATGCGTGTAAATATGCGAGGGGCCTATTTCAGGTCGAAAGGTAGGGCACGGTACTGATAGAGTTTGTTTTCCAAGGCGAAACTGAACAGGTGTTGAGCCAAGTGAGCAATTGGGATATGCAAGTATGCGTTTGTTAAATCTATGGAAGCCGCCCATTCGTTCGGTTTGAGAAGTGGGAGAATGTTGGCTAGATTTTCCATTTTGAATGTGGAATTTACTATGTACTTGTTAAGCCTTTTTAGGTTTAATACCATGTGATATCTCCCTGTCCGTTTGGGGGTTAGAAATGCTGGTGAAATCACCAGGTTTCTTCTTTTGCGTACTGTTATGATAGCCTTATTGTGGATCAATATTATCTATCTCCTGTAAAGGCCCTTTGTTTTTGTGGATTTTGAGGTAATTTTGTTTCTTTGTTTATGCTCGACTGGATGTGTGATTTTCTTAGTTTTGGAGCATATCCTTTCTGAATTATAGACAAAATCAGTTTGTCTGTTGTTACACGAGTCCATTGTTGGGTAAATTTTTGCAGTCTACCCCCTACTGGGGGTTGCCCTTTTTGCGAACTTTGTTACAAGTGATATGAGTAGCTCCACACTGGTTGGTCTTTTGAGAGGGGCTGAGTGCTAACCTCTGGGTCTACTAGACTGTTTTCTGCTGTATTCTCTTCTACCACCCCTGGGAGGGTCATAAGGATGGTTGAAGAACTGACTGGGTGTGAGTTTTTGAGGCGAGAAGTTTCGGGACGTTCTGTCATCTCGAAAGGACCTTGGCTGAGATTGTTTGTCCCTGGGGGACTGGTAGGAGGAATGATCATTTTGGGTCAGTTTGTACAGTTTTGGCAGCTGTACCTAGAAGCAAGGAGATCAAGTCTTACTCATACCTGCCAGTATTTGAAAATAAAAAATCTTACTCTCATGTGCGCAAAGCGTACATCATGAGCGCGGAGCGCGAAGTCCCTGGCGGCCGGGCTCCAGCTCTAATGCTGCAGATGCTTTCTGGTGCCATCTTAGCCTTATTTTTTGACATATGACCACACTGAATGAGTCATAATTTAACGATAAAGATCATGAATATTTTGGCTTAATGAGCTTCTTTTCATATACATTGCATCCAATATTTATAAAGACCAATATGTGTGTGTGTGTGTATAGTCACAAAGTCAAACTTCTCTGGAATTGATATGGAAAATGCTTCTTTTTTAAATTCCATGACATTCAAGAAATATCCCAACCATATGCAGTCAATCACAGATAAATGAAAAAAAAAACCTAAGATGAAGCTAAAGAGTTCTAAAAAAAAAAAAAAAAAAAAAATGCTTGGTCATGAACAACTTTTCTAAGTTTGCATCAAGTGAACGCGCCACACTATCAGTAATGAAGAAAAGCTAGGCCGCTAGGGCTGGGGAAGAAGTCTGCCTGCTCCTGCTGGAATTTACTTACCAGCAGGTTTTCTTGCTCATTGTTTTACATCAATTAGACAATATAATACTAATTCTACATTACCTGGATCATGGAAAATGATGACTAAACTTAATTTGGACTCATTTCTAGAAGCCACAACTACTTCTTGAAGGCCGAAAACCAGTACTTGGGTTTGTGATTTCTGATCGCGCAATCGATCTAACAACATGTAGCACACAGCTTATGTATGATACTGCATTGCACTGTGTAGTGTGCCAGTGCAAAGAGGGTACATTGACAAGATGATGCACTCGAACAGTCCCTATGTAGTATAACACACACACATGTGAATGCATATACGATATAATTTTTTTTCCCCCTTCCAAACGTAAAAATCGTACTGTTCCGATTTTTCACCCTTTTTGAGGAAAAAATCGAAACGAATACGACAAAATCGATTATTTATGAAAGGAAAAGTTCTCATCAGCCCAATCATTTGATCGGGAAGCGATTTGTGGCTGATGGTAATCATATTCTTGATCAGATATTTCTGTCAAATGATTAGAGGCCGCTGGAGGATAAGATCATGCCCCGATATCAGAGGTCTCACAGCGCTGGGAGCCCCTGTGTCCCGGAAGCGGCTTAGCGATTTTCTGGAGGACATCGAGTCTTCCCCTCCAGCAAACGTCCCCTTCCCCGCCCGAGCCAGGTGAATTTCCCATTCTGGCGAGTCGGGAGCTCGCGACAAGGTGCAAGGAGCGGTATTATGGGGGCCTGTCGAATCACCTGCCCGTACAGGTAGGGCCTGCGTAAATTGAGGCAAGGAAGTAATGCCTGTATAGGATAGCCGCTGAACTTGGTGTATCCCCTGCCCATATGAGGAGGGTTCCCGGGCTTTGATTGTGAAAAACAGTCAGAAAAGCATGTAATATAAGAGATTACAGGCAGCTGTCAGATCTACTGAAGAGGATGGAGTAAAATTTAGACCCGGTTTGAATTGGTTTGAGTTCCAATTAGCTGGCGGTTCTGATGTGGTGGTTACTGCTACCACAGTAGGCAGGTTCTGAGCTGCCGGAGAGGCGAGAGGGTTACCTACGGCCTCATTCGTGGTTATCGCTTTGGAGGCAGGAGAAATACATGTACTTAACGGCCTCGTGCACAGCGGTTCTGGGCGCCATCTTGGATTATGAATTTTGGCTTTGCCTTTGCTGCTTTTGATTCTAGGATACTTTTCTCATTTGTCCCTAGATCTTGTTTGCCTTTTTTGGATGGAAGACCTTTGGAAGAAATTTCTGATTCGTTCAATCTTTTTCTTCCATCAAAGCTACCAATTTCTTTTCCTTACCGGGATGGGAGCTCGTATTCTTCTCCCGTTCAGATCGTGGGGGCGATTGAAGTGGGGAAGGTATGCTGCGCTTATCAGCTTGCACGATAGACATGGTTATGAACTGACCTTTTTTTGCCGTCTAACAAGCAAAATACGTGAAATTTCCACATGAGAAAAGTAATATAAGAACAATATGCAATCTAAGAACAAAAGACTTAGATAGGCAGTAACAATATAGTAAAATCGACTATACAAAAGAGTAAGCAATATTTATTGGAGAGGGGGCTTCTTAGGCGTTGCATGCCAGCAAAAGAAAGAGGAAGCATGCAGGCATGCATGGCCTTATATACAGCACAGGAGAAGGATCCCCAGTTGGTTGCCAGGGCAACCGGGGTTTAAAGAACTTTTTAAACTGCCGGGGGCAATTCTAACTGGCATTAGCATGGCAATTGTAAAATGGATAGGTAAGTAAAGCGAAATGAAGTAGATTAGGCTGTACACCGATTGAAGCTACAAACTTGACCCATTTACAAAGAAACCCTTTTAAAGAGCTGGGGTGGTATTCTGAGTACCATTTTATCTCTAAATTTTTAAAATTTTATCTTCTACCGGTAAACAAAATTGGTATTCTGAGACCACTTTTTATCTTGGATTTTATCTCATATTTTTTCTCAGTCTGCGTCTATACATGTTGACGCATGATATGTGTAGCTTTAAACGCTTATGCCCATCATAATTTGGTTTGTGGGAAAGATAAAATATTTAAAAATAGGGTAAGGGCTATTTTATCTCTAGGATGCACGGTGAGTGTGATATTTTTTGACAAGTATGGTGCTAGTTGTGCGATCAAAATAGACAAAAAGATACTGATAGTACGGCGGCACAGCTCCAAAATTTAGCTGAATTCTGCACTTTTGTCTAAAAGCACCAAAACTGGTACACTTGTTGAATGATACTGTACATACTGAACAATATTAGATATGGAAGCACTTTCAAAAATTAATTTATGGGGTAATTTTGAAGGAATTTGTAATGGCAAAACTTACTTAGTAGATAACTCGATCACCTAGATATTAGGACACTACCTTAGAGCTCCAAATATCAATGTGTAAGCACAAAGGTGGTAACCTTACACAATAAGACTTACTAGAGCATGTCTATTTTGGTCAAATTGTACATAAGGTATGTGCAGTACTAAGTCTGGGTACAGAAAGACAGAAGGGTTATAATATGTGTTCAGAATGATTCGCGTAAATCGTTGATGTTTATAAGAGCAAGTCATTTTAAGACGTGAAGAGGTTGTATAAAAGGACTATGATATTTTATTCCAAATGTTCCACATTAACAAGCAATTGCTTGCAGTTCCTGAGGTAAAATAGGGGCATATAGTCATGATACTAGTAGTATTATGAGACAAAAGAAGAAAGGGAATAAGAGGGGAACATGAAAAAGATGAATTATGAAAAAAAAAAAAAAAATGGATTATTTGAACAGACAGGGAAAAGAAGAAGCATCATGACTTCATTACGATAATTTTGGAAAAATGAGTACGAGAATGAGAAAAAGGGCCTCTTAAGAAAAATATGAAGCTGAATAAACTGATAAATGACAAAAGCTCCTTTCAACTGAAGAAGTTATTCTTTAAAATGCCCCTCCAACTACACGACCCAAGGACAGAATATAAAAGAAATTCTTTTGCATAGGAGCCAGTATATTTCATGCACTCCCTGGTAATGCTCACTCGTGCACATCCCTTTATAAGTTTTTGAAAATATGCAGAGCTTTAAATCTTCACTCAGTGGAATTATATCATTACTCTTCAAATATAATACCATTAATTCACTCTCCATTTTTATAATTTACCAACCTAATTGTTATAAACCTTGTATTTTCAAGTAGAATGATTTGTTAAACTGCAGGGCCCTTTGGAAAGCAGTTTTGCATATTAAACTGAACAGGCCAACCATGCAGTATTTAAAAAAAAGACAAAATAAATATAAATTAAGTAAAAATTATCATTATACAAATGATGATAATAAATCAAAATGTGTATTAACACACCTCCATAATAATTGGGGCCACTATAGCATTTTTGATGGGGGAAAGTAGGGCAACTTGCCCCCCCCCCCCCCACCCCTGACAGCTTCTCAACCATACAAAAAAAGGTTCACTCACATTTCAGTCATTGTGAATCAATCATTTCTATGTAAATTGTATCCAAACTGCTTTTAAATCAAGGAATAATTTGTTAACAATACTGAGTAGATGCTGTTGAGCCAAACATCAAAAAGATAAGCATTGCTAATATTGTGGCACAAATGAAGCCAAACTATGGGGAAATTGAACGCCTCTGTAACTAATTCAAATATATTCTGCAATATCTTAAAATATACAAGTAAGTATGGTTTTTTGAATGAATGAGAAAGAATCAAAACACTTTCAATCAAGATGGAATGAGGCCATTTTTTTCTTGCTTGCATCGCTCGTTTGTAATTAGCTAGTATGAATTTATTGTGCCAATACTCATAAAACTACAATGGATCAAAAACAGAAGGAGATTATTAAATGAAAAATATGATTGTAGCATAAATTGTGGAAATATGAATTGAAGGAACAGCTGACGTTCTACCCTCCCATTACCCACGCAAATTAGGGCCTCGAAAGGCAATATTTTCTGGATCACCATCGGATCAGATATTTTGCACCTTGTGAAGGTCTAGATATGCCACTGATTGGGGCAAACTTGACGGGAGGGGGAGGGGAGTCACTAGGGGGGAATTATTATGCATCGCTATTTCCATATACATGTGTAGTGCCTTATGGTGTAATGAGCCGAAAATTTTTGAGGTGCTGTGGCTGAGCCAAGAAGAATATAAACAAATTCTACAAAGAGTGCCAGAACACAATAATTATACTCGCAAATAAATGATTTAAAATGGATGGGGGGGTACCCGCCCCTTCCATAAATAAGAATTCTGGACCATAAAACCTGTCGCCCTTCTTGACACCCCTTGATAAATGATATAGAAAATCTTTGCGTGTCTAGTTTTACGTTTTCCATTTTATTTAAATGGGTAATTTAAAGTTTAAGCCTAAGAGTATTTGTGACCCGGCACCACAAAACCACCAAAAAGTCGCAAAAAATATTTTTTCTGATTTTATCATATTTGGATAGAACAAAATCTCAGCTTTAAAATGATATATGACTCATTATAATTGAAACTTTCTAACCCTTTCAATTCAGCGAATGAAAGGAGCTTGTAAGAGAGGTTTGCTGGTATTACATGTAAATAGGGAGGAAATGAGCTCTAAAGTTGAGGCCTATTCAAGCGTGCGGAGTAAGAAAACAAGAGAGAAAATCAATGGAGAGTGAATCAAAAGGTCATAGCACCCACTATGAATGAATTGTCGGATTAGGTTGATATTTGGTAGGAGTGTTAAACATAGTTTATTCATTCCATTGCCAAGACTTCAAATTGTGAACTTTAGTTGTTCAAAAATTATTATGATGCAAATGAGAGTGTTCTAATGGGAGATTAAGCGCACCTTGGTGGCTTGACACCTGCACTAGACAATGCCTATTCACTCCTTTGGGATGTTTTTCTTTGTTCCCTGTTTCATAATACTGGTTTGTTACTTGTGTAGTCCTTCTGTTATCATACATTGAACTTGTAATTCAGCCTATAATTGACTTGAATAGGACCTACTCTTTTTCTTGTTCACATTGATTAACCTATGCAATGTGTTTTACACAGAACTTACATACTCTTTCCTTGCTCACATGAATAAACTTGATCGTTTGTCCCTTTTCAGACTCTGTTTCGTCATCGAAAGGGAACTTAAAACTGCACTGTAATTTGCTTTCGCGACTATTGGTGAACTGTAATATCAGTATGATGAGATTGCTGAGAGTTTATTCTTTCTATCAGTATAAAAATTATTAGGGAAAAGGTAATTTAAGGCCCGTGAGATTGCAGTGATTTTACGAGGGTGAGCGGCACCGATTAAAAAAAGATCATACGGGAAGGCAAAGAATTAGGAAGAAACTGAAGCTGTGCGAAAAAAACTGGTCTAGAAAAACTGTTAAACATTCATCTTCTACTGTGTTTTAAGCTTCCAGATTTTGATATAAGGTACAGAAAAGAACGATCTTTCAGAAAAACCAAAAATCCCAAAATAAAATTTTCCAACCCAAATTTCCATTTCACAGCTGTTTACACAAAATCACGGGTTGCGACTTTTTGGTGGTTTTGTGGTGCCGTGTCACATTTGCTACCCTTTTCTCTCTTATATTAGAACAGGCAGCTGAAATTTTCACCAATTCTGCATATTGTGACTTTCAATTTCGGGGTACGATCAAGCGAGTTGATTTACCCTTTTGAATTGTAAAACTTTTCATTCTAGAGCACTTCAGATCCTCAGTAGTGAGATGAAGCCTTAAGTTATTTAAACATCCCCCCCCCCCCATTCTTTGCTATTTTCCGGAGGATTTGTCATCAAGTTCATCCCTGAATTAAGCTCCCTCAGTAGTAATATTTCACAGAATTATTGCACAGAATTATTGCACAGGCCTTCATTCACATTCAAAAGAAATTTCATGATAATGTTTGAACCTATTGACTATTGTGAGACGATCTGGGCTCCATAGCATAAAACTTACCAAGGAAACCTTGATTGGCTGTTGAGAGATGTTACCATCATGGTAGTTACCATTGATAGCAGAGTTACCATTAATGGTAAGTTTTATGCAATGGGGCCCTGGTTTTAAACCAAATCCTTTCACAATAGTCAATAGGCCTACCTAATGGGTAGACCTAAAAGTGGAAACTTTCCCTCCGATAATAAGACAATTCTGCAGTCCCGTTAAATGATCATATTTTGATGATTTTTACTCACTGTCTAGAAATATTGGACTAAAATTTGCACAAAACTATTTCAAGCACCATATCCTAATTTTGTTCTTGTTAGTTTACATTTCCAACTCAAATTCCAGGCTTTTTTAGATGAATCAAACGTCAGGATCACATTTTTTAGAAACGACTGCCAACTCTAAAAAACGTAGGCCTAGCAGCAAGTCAATAAGTGCATTTCGTTTATATCTCTGTAAAACTTCTTGTCCATTAAGGATTCATCCTAAAAATAACAGAACCTCACGGCCGTAACTGGAAGTACCAAATTTCTCATTGAATTGATCGGGGCCGTGGTACAGACTCCCATCTGGTAGAATCCAATTTTTTTTTACAGGTAATTTATTGTTTGTTTAACTGTACAGGAATTCCATTACAATTTAGCCCGAAATTCCCTCAAAATTGTATTTTTGAAAGTGCTTCCATATCAAATATTGTTCAGAGTGGAATTCTTAACACATGTGCCAAATTTTGTGCTTTAAGACAAAATTGCACAATTTTCAAGTTATGCTGCCCTACTACTGAGTACTGACTATATTTCTCAAGCAACATTCTCATATGATTATCAAATTCTATTCCAAGATTTTTGCCAACTAATATCACACTTGCAATAATGCTTGTGATGGTGTTCTAAAACCTCAGAAAGTACCTCAGTCATTTTCAAGGAAATCCTAGAAAAAGAGTGTATGCACTTTGAAGCAAGCATATTGAAAATTGTAAAGATAACGCATTCGCGTTTCCTTGCCCCAGAGACTGGCAGAGAGCAATTCAATTGCTTGAGCATGATGAAAATGAAATCTAACGACATTTCTTACTGGTTATGGCACCATAAATGGGCGTGTCTTGGATAAGATAAAATCTCGCTAAATGGTTCTCAGAATATTGATTTAAAAAGATTTTAAGGGTATTTCATCCTGACACTGACTTAAATCTCAGATTTTATCTGAGATAAAATGAATCTCAGAAAACACCCCCTGACCTTTAACAGATTCCTCTAAAAACTCAGCAATGTCATCTGTATTGGATGATATCATGGATTTAGCAAAGATGAATTCTCCATCAACCTCCTTGAAGTGAGCCCTCAACAGACTTCTGCGCTCTCTCAGAGGCTTCCTCACTAGGGACTAGAACAAATATAAACAGTATTTTCAAAAACACATTAATACAATTCACAAATTTTGTGTGCATGAGACATTCACAAATTTTCACATGGCAAAGTTTCATATGGCATAAGTTTCTAGATTTACAGTACCACTTACCTCTCCATTGAGATAGAGAAGATCAAAGGCAAAAACACAGACTTGGACCTTGATATCATCAGCATTAGCATCCTTCCTCTTCCTTGTACTCAATACTTGGAATGGTAATATCTGCTTCTTTTCCTTATCCCATGCAACCGCTTCTGAATCTAGGATACACGATGTTACTGTCTCCTCCACAGCAGAGGGCAGCCTAACATCAAAATAACAGAAAATATTCATGATTAGATTACTGAAAGACTTAATGTTTGCTCTTTTATTATTTTCAAATTATCATGCAAAAAATATTTTATGACCATTCACTTATATTTTTCATTAACCTATTGAGTTTGACTTTTCATCCCTGATCCATTCCATCTCCATTGTGATATAATTTGCGTCAGAGACAAGATTTTACCTCCCTTTCAGTCTTGTCATTCATCTGTATTTACTGCACAAGAGAGTTGTTTAGTCCTTGTTCATATCATTCAACTTGTCTATTAACAACACAAAGAGAGCAGACGAACTTACCTTGCAATAATGTCAGGGTATTTGGATGTGTTGTCTTCCTGGTTTCTGCTGTATACATGGATTTTACCAGATTCTAGAAGATGAATCTAAAGAAACAAAATAAGAAGCGCTCTTCATGTTGTGGAACTATGGGAAATGCCATTCACAGTTTACTGCAAAGTTCTGCAATAATGGGTTGGATCCGGTATTCAACCAAACACAGTGGACATAATGGAACAGAGCAGTATACATGTACCTTTACATGCACAGATAGCCTCCCCATTGGCCTAATACAGAGAAGAGAAAGGAAAAATAACACGATTGAAGATTCCCATCAATATGAAGAATTACTAAACAAGTCGTACCTGAGCACGTTCTCCATCATACTTGTATTCACAGGTGAAAGGTGTATCCTGAAATCTGTCCAATACCTCTGATACACCCTTGGTAGGATGAGCTAACATGGGCTTCAGTGGGATAGATGGAGTCAAACGACAATGGTTGGGAAGTGCCTTCACACCATAGGCTAACAGCGCTGGAATTAGTGCATCGTATGTGGGCATCTCACTAAATAAGACAAATATGTTTATAAAAACAGATAAAAAAGTGTTAGCATTGTTAGTAATCAAATGATGGCACATAAAAATGCATCATTCTTTCCTACTGTGTTAAAAAAAGAAGATATTATCAACAAGCGCATAAGCGATATTGTATCTCGCTCACTTGCGAAAATAACACGAATGTACCCTGAGTGCACCTATCACCCAAGTTTGGTTGCCGTTGCATTAACATGTGCAGAGTTATGTGTCATAAGAGAGTCTTGCAGGTAAACTTAACATATGACCTCAAATGACCTTTGACCTTATCACGTGACCTCTGATGGAACCATAACATGCAGGTCCCCTTAGTGCATCTACAACCAAAGTTTGGTTGAAAAGTGAGTGACGGTTCCAAAGTTATCTGTCCTTAGAGAGTCTTGCAGGTAAACTTTAACGTTTGACCTGAAATGACCTTTGACCTTACCATGTGACCTCCGAAGGCACCATAACTTGAATGTACCCCAAGTGCACCTATCACCCAAGTTTGGTTGCATTGCAACAACATGTGCAGAGTTATGTGTCATAAGAGAATCTTGCAGGTAAACTTTAACATATGACCTCAAATGACCTTTGACCTTATCACGTGACCTCTGATGGAACCATAACATGCAGGTCCCCTTAGTGCATCTACAACCAAAGTTTGGTTGAAAAGTGAGTGACGGTTCCAAAGTTATCTGTCCTTAGAGAGTCTTGCAGGTAAACTTTAACGTTTGACCTGAAATGACCTTTGACCTTACCATGTGACCTCCGAAGGCACCATAACTTGAATGTACCCCAAGTGCACCTATCACCCAAGTTTGGTTGCATTGCAACAACATGTGCAGAGTTATGAGTCATAAGAGAGTCTAGCAGGTAAACTTTAACATATGACCTCAAATGACCTTTGACCTTATCATGTGACCTCCGACGGCACCATAACATGCAGGTCCCCTTAGTGCATCTACAACCCAAGTTTGGTTGAAAAGTGAGTGACGGTTCCAAAGTTATCTGTCATAAGAGAGTCTTGCAGGTAAACTTTAACATTTGACCTGAAATGACCTTTGACCTTACCATGTGACCTCTGAAGGCACCATAACGTGAATGTATCCCAAGTGCATCTACCACCCAAGTTTGATTGCCATTGCAGCAACATGTGCCAAGTTATGTGTCATAAGAGAGTCTTGCAGGTAAACTTTAAACGTATGACCTCAAATGACCTTTGATCTTATCACGTGACCTCCGACGGCACCATAACATGAAGGTAGTCCCAATGCATCTATAACCCAAGTTAGGTTGTAATCCAAGCAACTGATGTGAAGTTATTTGTCAAAAGAGAGTCTTGCAGGTAAACTTTAACATATGAAAAGAGAGTCTTGCAGGTACTCTTTGATATATGACCTCAAATGACCTTTGACGTCATCGCGTGACCTCCGACAACACCATAACATGAAGATACCCCTAGTGCTTCTATCACCCAAGTTTGGTTGCCATTGCAGCAACAGTTGCCAAGTTATGCGTTCTAAGAGAGTCTTGCAGGTAAACTTTAACATTTGTGACGGACGACGGACGACAGACGGATGCTATTTGGATCCCTTAGTCTCGCCTTCACCTCTGGTGGGCGAGACAAAAAGTAGTAAACACATAATTAACATACATTCACGCCTGAGGCACATCAAACCTAGGACATGATGAAATGCAGATGGGTTGAATATGGCTAAGATAAAATACACAAATTGAAACACAAATTACACTCTTTGCTGAGTATAATACGCATTGGTACAATAAAGCAAATTACAGACTGTGCAATTATTTTTTTTTTTTGTAGTAGCCAATTTTTGTCTTTGTGTTCATTGTGTGAACCCATTTTATAAAGCAATTAATGCATTTTTAGTAGCTCATGCACAATAAGCGTAAAATATACTCAGCAATGTCTCGTTCATTTGCCCAATGTAATTCAACCCGCACGCAGTGCATTTTTACTAACACTTTCACACACACATGCAATGTTTGTATAAGACATGAATAATAATCAGTAAGGGCATATAGGTACCTCACTAAATAAGGCCAAACACAGTATCTCACTAAATAAGGCCAAACATAGTATCTCACTAAAATAAGACCAAACATCAAAGCAAGATAGGGAGAAACTCAGAGGGACTAACCAGTAGGCTGTCTTGACAAGAAGTGCTGCTTCTTCCATTGCTTTCTTCACACTCTCTGAGGTATGAACTTTGCTCTTTAGAATCATATCATCTGAAAATACAAATACATCATTTTTTTGACATGAACATTACAGGACCAGAACTTTCAACCATAAATGATGGTGTATATAGAAAAATAACACAGTATTTAGATATCTTTTTTGTTGTTGTATCAAATGAACCCCCCCCCCCCCCACCCTGCTTCTCACTACTTGATCACGAGAGCACACATTGTTATGGTTGCTGAACAACTGAGCACTTGACTGTGCAATTAACAGTGGGTTAGGGGTATAGCAACTGCTCTTGATCTTAAAGATAATGAATAGAAATGGTAACAAAAAGGAAACTAGAAAGAGACATGTCATATATAGTCTCATATAGTTCTCCTTGTGTCAAACTATACTTCTGCAAGATATTTTGATGTTCCACCCATAGTTTCTGAAGAATTTTAGTGTAAATATCAAAAAGGAATGTACCGGAATGAGGTTACATAGGGCCCTTTGCTTGGATCCTTCTTCATCAAGTGTCTCCCTACACAGCAATCTCAGGGGTTCGTAATCCTGGCCACACAGAACACTCAATGGTTTTGCATGTTTCCATTGCATGTTAACACAGAAATTTTTTTTTAAACTCTCATTTGTTAATATTCCATTAGAGGAGGAAAAAATTCACAGCGGCTTAGTTTTGCTAGTATCTTGCAATCAACTAAAATAAAAGAAATCTGACAAAAGGTTTGGGGAGGCTGCTAAAACTGTAGAGTACATGATCTTTAAAGGTCATGTAAAGTTTTGGTAAGCCCTCAAAAACTGTTCGTCAGATTTCTTCAATTTTTGTTGATAAATAGCGAGATACTAGCAATACTAAGACACTGTGAAGATTTCGCCTCCTAAAGTTCACTATTAAACAAATAAGAGGCAAAAACTAATTTATGTGCCGGGACAGGCACGTAAAATCCCAACAAAGGTAGCATGTGCTATACACTGTAAACACACGTGTAAAACCAATGATGAGTAGCGCACACACGCTGTCTCTATGCGAAGCCCCAAGATTGCTGTGCGGGGAGCCGTCGGGGTGGAAGGGTCGTAGCATAATGGCAGTGATCAAGCATTCCTTACAGATATTCAAACTGAAATTCACCAGAAATCATAAATGGAATACCAAATGATCTCTTACAGACATCTTTTGATACAAGGAGAACAACATGAGACTATGTTTAACATGTTTCTTTCCAATTTCCTTTTTGCTTCCAATACTGTACATGAGCTTTAAAAGCTGCTTTTCATCTCATGTATATTTCTCTCATTCTCATCTCTATGTCTGATTTAGTGGTAGATGTATATAATCTCTTTATTAGCTAGTTTACATAACAGTTTAAAGCTTTATAAGTGTATAAAAAATGTTAAAAATATAAAATCAATATCGAGCAACAACTTTGAGTGGGTTTCATGGTGACATAATACATAAATGCGACTAGAGACATACCACACTCAGGTTTTGCCAGAACAGCAGCATGACCTAGGGCTACTAGAACAGACTGTTCTGCTAAACCAATCCTCAACTTCCCTCCAAGTGATCTGAAAGAAATAAGAAATTTTAAACTTTATATATCAAAATTTTGTATCCACATAAACAACAAGGGAAATGCCCAGGGCAGTCTCGCCTGCATCACGCAATTTTCTGGGCAAAATTTTCGCTTGGTGAAAAATCAAAGGTTGGAACACATAAGGGGTGCTGCCCCTGAGCCTTCCCCCCCCCCCCCCCCTTGTGGGCCAGGTACCCCATCTGTATAACTTAAATCCCTTCAAGTAAGATTTATTGGATGGTGAAGTTCATTTGAAATCAAGCTGTGTGTTTTAAAGCAGCAGAATATGTGTACATGAAATAATTGCCATTGGGACACTTTTAGGGTGCTGGTGGTGCCCCTCCATCAGACCCCTTGAAGATAATGGTCTACAATACTTGAACAACTTGAAGTCTCCTTCCCCTAACAATGATTCCTACCTAGTTTGCTTACAATCTACATGAACATGTGGCAATACGTTTTTACAGAAGAAAGAAAAATGTCAATCTGGTGTTACAGGTTCTTGGGGGGGGGGGGGGGTCAAAAGCCCCCCCCCCCCCCCACTCCATCCCTCCTTAAGGGACAGGTACCCTATTTGCATTCATTTAGATCCTCTTTGCCTAAGGATGATTCTTATCTAGTTTGGTTAGAACTCATTTAACAAATATCTCATTTTCACAACAGGGGCACTTTAAGGGCTGCTGCCCCTGAGCCCCCTTGGAGGCAAGGTACCGTTTCAGAAATTGAGGTCTCCTTCCTTTAAGGATGATACCTACCAACTTTGCTAACAATCTTGCATCAGGGCTTAAAGAAGAAGCAAATATGAATCCAATTACTGTCATTATTGGTGATCTTGGGGGTGGTGCCCCCAAGACCCCCCCCCCCCCCCCCCCTGGTAGGTAACCCCATCTATATTAAATTTGATCCTCCTTGGCTAAGGATGATCCCTGCCAATTTTGGTTGAAATCCACTGACAGCAAAGCAGTCAAATGCATGTGTACAATACATGCACATACTACATGTACATGTACATACATGTACTGTATGTAGAGACAAAACTGAAATTTACCCAAAACTTAACCAAGTTAAACTGTCAGTAGATGACCTTTAATGTGATGAAAATGTGAGATTTGGGTATTCATTTGAAAGAGGGTGACATGAAGACAATCCCTACCAAGAATGATGCCAAGTTTCAAAGAATTTGAACAAATACTTTTGAAACAAAGTAAAAATTCAAAAACTTAACCTCAGGTTAAGTTTTTGGAACACAATTTAACTCAATTGACCTCAATTGACCTTTGACCTTGACTTTTGTCCTGAAATTTCTTCCACATTATCTGTGATACTCTACAACACTTATGTTCAAGTTTCATGGAAATCGGACATATACTTTTGAAATGAGAGCATTTCCAAAATTGTTGACGCCGTTGCCGCCGCCGCCGTCGGAAAAGCGGCGCCTATGTCTCACTTTTTGCTTACGCAGGCGAGACAAAATCATATCCAACTGACTTAAAGATAAAGTTGAGTTCCGGGGCCCGTTTTATCAAAACTTATAATTGATTTCAGAATCAATTTTAACTCTGGCCTGATAAAACGGGCCCCTGGTCAGAGCCTGATCGGTTAAGAGTGAGCACTGGGGTGAAAATTTCATTTTGAGATTTTTATGACAAAATCACTTTCAAGTTTTTCATTAATATCTAAAGTCACTAAAATTCATGTTTGTTTAACTGACAAGGTCCGGAAAGTCATTAGATTGGCCCTTTTTTCAACAGGGGTGTTAAACACTAATGTCACGGATGCACATTTTCTAGAAAGACTGATTTGGTCCTAGTTTAACACTCTCTAAACTTTCTTAAGTTTTGTTAGTAAATAATTATTTATCAAACACCATTCCACTGAAACCCCCCCCCCCCCCCAATTTTTTTTTCAATATTTGTACAGGAATGATTGCGCCGCACGGTCATTCACATCTTGATGCAAATTTGTCCGTCCATGACCAAAAAAAAAATTTAAGTTTTTTTTTTCCATTGTTGGGGCAAAAATGAAAACAAAAACCATGCTGAGCTATCTCACTAGCTAGAGAACCATACCATGTATGAATAAAATCTTGATCAATTAAATATACATATACTAAAAACAAATTTGAAAATTGTCACAGAAGGACAACGAAATATATACTGAAATGGTAAATGCTGTGAGATTTCAAAGTCAGTGAATTTTGTTTATTGGTTCATGGAACATATTTCATCTAAAATATCAAGTACAGTGAAACCTGTCTATAAAGACCGCTCAAGGGAGACAAGAAAAGCGGTCTTCATGAGCAGGTGGTCTTTATGTACAGGTTCTTTTAATACATGTTTCAATGAGAAACAGTTTACAAGGGAAACAAAAATTGTGGTCTTTAGAGACAGGTGATCTTTCTATATAGGTGGACGCTAAAGCAGGTTGGACTGTATGGTATTGTGCTCCCCCATATGAATGCAAAAATTATCCCCCACCCCCACCCCCTTTTATTTTTTTTTTTCAAGCTAATAAATGCCATAAAAACTCATAAGTTTAGTATGGCTCTAATGGGAGCCAGCCTGCATTGTCAGTCTCCAAAAGACATCCATTACAGGTATTTACGGAAGGTGAATACTTATTTCCTTACTTATTTATTTATTGATATTATTATTGCTATTATTGTAGCTGATATTTTGGTCATTAGCAATGTGTAAAATATTCAAATTAAATGACATGTTCTGCTTGAAAATGATAAACATTGGAGGTCAGATATGGTTTCAGACCACAAGAGCCATGTTTGTAAGAATGCTTTAAATTAGTTGTTCCTTTTGAGAGGGATAGAGTTTCTTTGTACAGGCCTGTGAGTGGGGTTTCAAAAAAAGAGCGGAAAAAAAACTGAAACTAGTTTACCTGATCTATTTACCTGTCTTCCACTTCTTATCTGACGTAATGCAGATTGAACGACCTTCCGCACCACTAGCACAGCGGCCCGCCTGACACATGCGGCGGTGCGGACCACCGTTCTCCGGTGCATGCGGTATACGAATCATAATGCAAGCAAGCAGCATGAACTTCACATCGCACGCGAAGGCAAAACACATGTATACAAGGTATGTTGTTTTCCATATTTGGTCGCAAGAGAGCTAGACTCCGCTTGCAGCAGTTTAGCTAGACTACGTTTCCAGCCGTTTAAAACCATTTAAATAATGGTTGCTGATAAAATAGCGGAAATAGCACATGGGGAAAAAGCGGAAGTTGAAATCGGCGAGAATAATAAAAAAAAGCGGATTTCCGCTAAAAAGTGGAGGTCTCACAGGCCTGTTTGTAGTTCAGGATCATACACAGCCAACAATTAAAGAAAGAAATTATGTAATCACATAAGAAAAAACCTCATTAGACACTACATAATGTTAAATGCTCACAATTGAATTGGTTGCATCAACCCTGAAACAATTTTTTATGGGGAAGGGAGTCAGAAAGTTATAATATCAACTTACACTAGTCCTGTTGGGCAATCCCTCAACTAACAGGACATAACTAGGCCCTATGGGCCTTTTCCAGAAAGACAACACTGTTCTTAATGTGATAGAGACATTACTGAAAAAAAGTAATCTATAGTATGAGAAAGAATTAGACAATGATCTGCATGTCATGATTTGGTTTTCACCCTCTTGAACAGAACTATTGAAAAATATTAGATGAGAGAGTACTCAGGGGTGTTGCTAATTTTTCTTGAAGGAGGTAACTTCTATTTTATAGGAGGTACCATCATTGCGAGGGAGCGGAGCGACCGAGGGGGGGAGGGTGTGGGAGGGGGGTATCCCCCCTCCCACGGTAGGGAGCTTTTGCATTCTTAAACTTGAAATCATGCAATCTGGTGCATACCTATGAACAAAATTTGAATTAATCTTTTCTTCTACCTTTCCATACATGTATGTATATTAAACATATATATTCATGAACAATCACAACTGCAGACAGCAGAAATGAAAAATACATTACTCTAGACTCCTTCTCTGAGCTTTTTTTTTATATTGTGCCCCCCCCCCAAAAAAAAAAAAAAAAAAACTCTTGTATCCAATCATAATGTTAAGATTTTTCATGGTTTGACATGAAGAGCTAGGGTCTACTTTTATCCTTGCATGATGATTTTTGTATGAAATGGTCATAATTTTGAGGACCTACATGTACTGCCATATGCATCTCAATCATGTTACATGTATTATGAAATTCACACTTTTCACAGTACACCACTCTGTCTCTCACACCACCCTCCACTGTTCTGTCATTCACTTTCAAATGATTACAACAATAAGACTAGATTATTATTTTCATCAATTTGTATGGTTACTTACTTTGTAATTTTTATTAAAAGGATACCCCTTTTTCTTTGGGGGTACATTTATCTTTTTAGATCATGATGTCTAATATTAGATTAGGCCCAAGTCATTTGGGGGGGGGGGGGGGGATTTTAACCATTTTACAGACAAAGGCAATTTAGCTCAGAGGTTTGGGTTATTAGGAAGCATGAAATGAAATGGCATGGAATGAATTATAATGAAACTTAAGGGAATTAAATGCTTAAGTGCTGTATTATTTTGGAATTGGAATTCCAGGAGTCAGTGACTGTTGACATACTATATTATATAAATAATGTACTTAATAGCCATGATAGCCCATAAGACTAGATTTTGATATTTAGGGGGGGGGGGGGCTAAACATTAACAAGTTTTATTCATTTTTTTAAAATTAAGTTTCCCCACATAATTTTGTACATGCAGAGAGAATACATTTCCATACTACATGTACAAGAAGTTCAGGTGCTGTTATTTCTATGGAATAAGTAAAAATATATCCTTTTATGATCACAGATGTTGTGTTCAATCAAGAAAATAATTTCTGCATTTTGTTTCAATGTATATCATGACATTGCTTTATGCATTGCAATATTATTTGTTGTTCAGATTTGAGGAAATAAATGAAAAGCAATGGATAAAAGTATGAGTTTTTGCAAAGTGTGCCTTTTTGCAGACTCCTGCACTGCATGATTTTCCAAAATGTACTATGTGCTGATTGTGTGTCTGATGGAATTTCTTCATTAAATTTTAAGGGCATTGTTTAACAATGTTCCCAATTTTAAAAATCTGAGATGCTTGGTAATACATATACATGCAATTGCATGCTATCAGTATATATCTAGTGTGCTGTAAATTTCAGTTAACTGCGACAGTCATGTGTACATGTACATTTTAGTACGAAGCCGTGTGCGACTGTCATAGGCACGGCAGTGCCCCCGGACGAAAGACGAGCGAAGAGACCATCTTTATTCGGGGAAATTGACTCGGAAGTTCGGAACAGACACGAGAGAGACCATAAAACTGGTTTGTTCATTGATCTTACCCATCCAACATGCACTGCATTGACTTGCTCCGAATATAGAATAAAATTAAAAAAAATTGTAGACTAAGTTACCGACGAATTCCTGGTCGACCAGTGACAGTGTCGCATGTATACACCGTACCACCACTACCAGCTCAGCTGTAGCTCTCCGGCGGATGCATACGCATGCGATTGCATAACCGGCGCCGCTGCACTGCCACGGCCGCTCTGGAGTAAATATAGTCCTCGAAAACTGAAGTCAGCCAATACAAAACTCTCGATTGCCGATTTGAAGATTTGCGCATCCCGGAAATAAAACATTTACGCTTCATTGGACGTGTGTGTGTATGTGTATGGGTTTCCGTGATGCGCGCACGAATTTTCAAATCGGCAATAGCGAGTTTGGTCACGGCTAGCATTCAGTTTTTTGAGTGTGCATGACAGCGATAGCCCCGTACACACTCATTTTCGTCGGAAATCGTGTTCGTCGACGACTATCAAGATAGATCGATGGGCTGTGCATGTGTGGCAGAAGTTATGAACGAAATCGAGGGAATTTCCGATCATCATAAGCTCTCCATGTTTTTTGGGGAGGGCTAGTATTTGCTCAAGCAAAATGCCTATATATGGGCTTGCATTAATACATTTTTTTAATCAGTATATAGGAATCACAGCCGGTAAGAAATGAGTGTAAAGGCGGCAAGTTTTACCGGTTACCGGCTTTTAGCGACACCCCTGGACTACTGGTACATGTGATGTTGTAAAATGAATGAGAAATTTTACTTCTTATGATAATAATCAATCACACGTAATCCTACCGGTATTTCTATATTACCTCAATGTTTGAAACAAAATATATGACTATGAGCTGTAAAGTAAATTAAAATACGAAATATTGATGTTTGATTTTGGTCCACCTACATGACTAAAAGGTTATATTATGAAAGTTTACATCACATTCTACTCAACATGTTCATTTTGGTCTATAGCATATTGTACATGTACAGTACATGCACTTGTACATTGTGTATACTGTACAATACAGGCATCCACTTTTGACATAGATTCCACTTACCGGTAAAAACTAAGTTTTTCAAGCTAGGTTTTGTTTAAATAGTAAAATACAATCAATTTCACGCAAAAAGTAGAAAGCAAGTAGCACTTTTGGGCAGTTTCAGATAGGAACACATGCAGTTTTTAAGATGTTTGTCCGTGACGCTCAAATGTCCTTCCGTGACAAAAAGTTTTCAGATCTCTAGCAAAAGTTAAAGCTTGCTTTAAAATTCTATGTATATGACAGGGTAGTCAATTTACTTGACTAACATTTGCAGTCAAAAGAATTTGTCAGTGACATTTTGTTTAGATAGAAAAGACATACATCTAGATGATAGCTCTTCACCTCACACACAGAGGTTTAATGTTCTCCTCAGCAACCACGCCATGTCTCAGCTTGTCGGTTCTCCCACCCATGACAAAGGTCACATCCTTGATGTAGTGATAGTGCGGAATTCCGACAATCAAGCTCTGTGTTCAAAGCCGAAGGTTACTCCGGGCATCTCGGATCACTTTGCAATTATTTGGAAGATCAGTTTCAACAAGCCCCATGGGACTCAATCCACATATGTCTCCTGCAACATCCGAGACATAGATAGAGAAACTTTCGCCCAAAATGTAGCTGATAGTAACATTATCCTTTCTACTACAGACAGCATAGATGCAGCTGTTCATCGCTATAATACTGAGCTCGGGAAGCTTCTCGACACCCATGCTCCACCAAGGACTAGAAAGGTGCGGAGCCATGTGGACTGTCCATGGTATAGCTCTGACATCATCACACAGAAGCGTATTCGAAGAAGACTGGAGACGAAGTGGCGGAACAGCAGACTATCGATTGACAGGGATCATTTTCGAGTCCAGCGTGATCTTGTCAACTCTCTTGTGACAAGAGCGAAGCGATCCTACTTCATAGGTCTTGTTGAAGATTGCCAAGGTGACTCCAAAAAACTCTTCTCTTTGGCCAACAGACTGCTCAATCGTCGTCAATCATCACCTCTACCTCACCACAATGACAGCCATGAACTAGCTTCCAGATTCTTACACTTTTTCCAGACAAAAGTAAAAGGAATCTGCGATAGTTTATCTCCTGACCTAACACCTCTACAGTCTAACACCTCATCTACCTTGGATATCTTGCGACCTACCTCTCCTGACGAGATTTTGTCACTCCTTCGCCAATCACCGCCTAAATCATGTCAATTAGATCCAATACCTGCTAAGTTATTAAAGGATTGTTCCTCCACGTTTGCCCCTATTCTCTGTTGCCTTGTTAATTTAAGTCTAGAGCAGTCTCATGTCCCGTCCTCTTTGAAACTTGCACATGTCACACCATTGTTGAAGAAACCTTCTCTCGACCCCGATTCTCTTCAAAATTACAGACCAGTTTCAAACCTACCCTTCCTCTTTAAAGTACTTGAAAGGGTTGTGTTTTCTCGTCTTTCCGAATACTTTCATGACAACAATCTCTTCGACCCTTTCCAATCAGCCTACAGATCCCACCATAGTGTGGAAACTCTTCTTGTGAACGCATCAAACCACATCCTTAAACAGATGGACAGAGGGAATTTGACTGCTCTACTTTTACTTGATCTCTCCTCCGCCTTCGACACAGTAAACCATACAATCATGTTGAATACTTTAAGTTCATTTGGTGTCAGAGGTGAAGCATTCAAGTGGTTTGAATCCTACCTTTCTTTCCATTCTCAGATTGTGTGCGTAAATGGTTGTAAACCAGTTGCTTTGCCTCTGACCCATGGCGTACCGCAGGGCTCTGTGGGCGGGCTGACCCTTTTTTCGATTTATTTGATTGGATTGCGGCAAGTTTTGCTTCGTCACAGAATTGATTACCATATTTATGCCGACGATATCCAGCTCATGATTTCATTTAATTCAACTCAGTCAGCAGCAGAAACAGCCATTCGTCGGCTTCAATCATGCATGGTTGACATTTATGACTGGATGCGAACCCACTCTTTGAAACTGAATTTAGATAAATGTGAATTTCTTTTGTTTGGATCTAAAGTGCAGCTCAACAAAATTGATGTCAATTGCTTTTCATTTTCTGGCCACACTATTAATTTATCTCAAACTTGCCGCAATCTCGGAGTCATTTTCGATTCACATATGTCAATGTCTCCTCAAATCTCAAATATCTGCAAATCAGTTAGGTACCAACTACGAAACATTGGTTTTATCCGGAAATATTTGTCAAAGTCTGCCACCGAAAAAATTGTACATGCATTGATATCCTCCCGCTTTGATTTTTGCAATGCACTTCTGTTCAATTTACCTCAGAACCAGTTATATAGGCTTCAGAAACTTCAAAACGCCGCAGCTCGTATTGTCTCACTGTCTAATAGGCGCTCTCACATCACTCCCATTTTGAATTCACTGCACTGGCTCCCTGTCAAAGATCGTATAATTTTCAAGATTTTGTTGCTCACTTTTCATTGTATTCATGGATCAGCACCCCAATACAATCTCTCTTTTATTCATTATTATATACCCAAAAGATCTCTGCGCTCATCAACATCCGGCTCTCTTATAATTAATTCCTAAAGTTTCAAAATCTTGGGGTGAAAGATCCTTTGCTTACGCATGCCCCACCTTGTGGAATAGTCTTCCTGTAGACATCAAAGCTTGTATCTCTGTTGATTCTTTTAAAAATCTTCTCAAAACCTTTCTATTTACATGTACTTTGTAATTCTTTATGCGCCTTGAGCACTCTACAGAGTGGATTTGGCGCTTTATAAGTCACATTATTATTATTATTATTATTAAAAGACTACCGATTAGTCAAGAAACCCATTTCTATCTTGTCCTTCCGTGACAATGAATATTTAATGGATTCTATTTTATAGTAGGTAACCATGGCAACCAAATTTTATCATCATTTAGCACCTTCAGTAGTACCCTTCACAATGAAACATAAAACAGCTCAACACATCTCATAACTTATTTTTTACAGGCCTTCAAACTTACAAAATTTGTGAAATGTCCATCTGTGACTAACCGATCAGGCTCGTCATGTGATTACATTGTGAAAGAAACTGTTTCAAAACAATTGGGAAAGGTTGATCTTGTCTACATAAGAATAGGTGTAAACTGTGAGGTTTTGGAATCATCAAAATAGGAAATTGACCCAATCTTACTGAAAAGCACATGCACTGCACACATTAATGGGTATAAGGGACTGTAAACACATGTGGCATGAATGTTCGACCCGAACACTTCAGCTATTTCTCATATTTTGAATATGAGGGCATTCGAAGAGCAATCCTTTTCATGGGACATTTCTACTATGATGTTCTTCCAAAGTGAAATAAAAGGAATGAGAAAGCTCACAAATTATTTTTCACTTTCCCAGGACTCAACCTTCCCTTTAAGGGGAAACAAAGTATATATAACATAGACTTAGACTGTGTCTATCTAAATGAAACCACCCTTCATGAACAAGGGGAACTTTAAAAAAATTTAACGATGACCATGAGAAGTTGAGAACATAATCTGATATCAACATTGTGATAATGCCACTGTGGTATTAACACTGTGTTCAAACAGTGAGATCTTAGAGAGGATCTTAATTTTTTTTTTTAAGTGTGATAGTGTAAATGCACTGATCAACACATTGTTCTTGGCGACAGGGAAATGCTCGTCAATCCAAACTAAGATCTGCAATGACATTGGTTCATTTAAAATCAAGTTTTACTTTGTCTAATTTTGAGACTGTGGCCGATTTACCATTAGCACGCTGGGAACAACATCAACAAATAGACTAAGAGTTGATTAGCAGGCTGGGAACTACATTAACCAATAGATAAAGAGTTGATAACCTGGCTAGGAGGATGTATGACATTACCTTTCGAGATATGGACAGTGGAGCAAATTTCGCAGGAGCAAATGTCGGCGCCCCAGCTAGGAACTACATCAACCAACAGAGTTGGTTGATTAGGGTTGATTAATAGGATGAGAACTACATAAAGGAGCAGGACGGCAAGTCCTGCTCCTTCACACCAAGGGCGGCAAGGGCCAAGGACCTGCAGCGGCGTGTGACCGCAGCAGCTGCACCAGAATGTTGAGACCACTGCAAGCCAGCAAGGGTGAGCAGTAGGTCATCGATAACGAGTTTATCACCCCCTGTGATATTTAACTCATCAGCTCTAGCTCTCAGGTTAGAAAGCGAGCCTTGAAAAGCGGCAAGGCTCATGTCACCTCTGATTCTAGCGGCAATGCCGAACCACCGGCTATCCTCCTTCTTGAAGCCCAAAGACTTACGGGGGTTAGAGGGATTCAGGCGCTGGCCTACCCCCAAAATCTCCCGAGAGAGAGAGAGACTTGGCTCTGAAAAAGTCAGCAAAGTCCTCAGTTTAAAGGCAAAGGCCTGACAGCGGCCCAAACCCGGGCGCTTAGGGAAAGGCTGGGCCGCAATGCGGCCATACCTCCTCCATGAAGTCTTCAGTGAGGGGAGTGCCTGAAGAAGGAGCCTGCTGCCTGAACAACAGAGAAGTCGGTCCTGACTGGCAGGATCGACTGATAAGTGTCAGGCAAATACTTGCACAACAGGGCAATAGCCTCGGTGCCACAACGGGCAAGAGACTGAGGCTCGGCCGGAGCGGGGTCGGTCACAGAGGATAACTGAAGAGTTACATGGGGAAGCATGGGCTCAGGTGGATACCCCCATGGGTCCACAAAGGTTTCCTCCCCCGGCGGAGCACCGAGTGCCGTAGTTGGGGGGCCCGCAATAGGCCGAGGATCAACCCGAGGAGGGGAATCTAGGATGGGGGACCGGTGCAAGCAGGCCGGGAGAACCCCATGATCAGACCCCTGAAGAGGGGCAGAAGCAGGGGCTGTGGTCCCTGTCGAAGGAGACCAGCCCTACTGCTGAGCAAAGGCTCACATGAGACTGAGCAGCTCAGACTCAGAAGGCTCTGAAGGAGAAGCAGTGGGCAAAGTGTTGCCTGCTTAGACCCTTTCTTCTTTTTAGGCTTCTTCTTACTCGGCTCAACAGGAGATGAAGCCTCTGCCTGCTTCTTGGGGAGCTTGGCAGACATCGGGAGGCTCTCCGATTCAAAATCGGGAGTAGGAGCCAACACCTCAATATAAGGGTGCACGGATACCAATAGGGGAGGGACCCCCAGATTCAGATCTATGCCAGTAACTAGAGAGGAGCGCTTTGGGATTGACCCAGTAGTTGTGCACCCACTACCCGAGAGCCCAACGGCATCGGCTGTGGGGTGGGCACCAGAGGGACCGGGTGCAAGAGAGGACTGGGACGGAGCCCCAGTCATTGTGCACCCACTGAGAGGCCGGCGGCTTCAGTTACATGGGGATGGGCAACCAATACACCAGCTGCGGGCGAGACTGATGTACCAGTACTTGCGCACCCCGCCAGCCCAGGGTGCCCGCAGCCCGCTCAACATCCTTGGCACGAGCCTCCCCTAGCGCAGAGCTGCCAACCTTTGGAAGCACAAATTAGTACTCAGCACCTCCAAAATTCGTATTCAAAATTCATATTTTTTCAACCAGCCCTTTTTTCAACTATTTTAAAAGCTAATTAAGTCTTAATGCAAATGCATACCAAGATGTACATATTTTTGCTCTAAATTAATTTCTAAAACATTACATTGAATTGTACATGTTCATCTAAATACCTTGGACTGCAAACTCACAGTTCTTTCTAGTTCCAAGCTCTTCCTTCAGCCACAAAATCACCTGTCCATATTGATCTCATGTCTTACCGGTAGTCTTTTGAGATGTCATTTTCTCCATCAAATGATTCAATTCAGCAACTCAAAATGACCACAAAATTCTAATATGTCAGATGCAAAATCAGAAAGTGAATGATAAATCCATTAAAGTAGAACTTCATTGATTTTGAATATTGATTTAATTTTTATTATTGCATAGGTGAAGCTTAGATTGAACAAGGTTATCAAAATTCAACGCTTCGAAACATTTGAAGTAATGATTATTATCAATCATGAAATGATATAACACAGCCCCGCTATAGCACCTATAGAGCTCTTTGAACGCTGCTGAGATATGTGACGTCATACCGGGGAGCAATCCTTCCTAAGCAGACGATGCCCCATAACATCTTATACATTTTCAGTGCCTGTTTTGTCATCTCATCTTCACTTATTTCTCTTACTTCACTAGCGTCAGTATAAATGCTTATTTGTTGCCTCACTCTAAATTTCCTGCATGGTATTATTTTGATGAAAAATGCAGCGTTAAACAAATAAAGGAATTAATCGCTTGTAAACAAAAAAAGATGCCATTGTATTTTCAGCTGCATGCACCGCGGCATGTCGGCGTTTCAAGAGGGAACGAATACCATCCATGCTATAATTCAGCGGGCTTTACAATTCGAAAGTGTGATTTCTTTGATTGATCATTGACCCTTATCATGACTTTTTACAAACAAAAGATTTTAGTTACTAGAAACGGTTTCACTTCCCTTTTAGAATGATGTGAAATACGGTCATGGTGAAACAAACCAAACTCTTTATAATTTAAAAATAATTGCATTGCAGTTACGTTCACTTGATATAGGACGTCGTCTGCTTAGGCAGGATTGGCACCTGATGTGACGTCACAAAAACATTGATATATATCTGGCGAATCGCTCGGATATCCCAGATGCTGAGAAGTGTTTTTATTTGTGTTATTTTTTAATCATCAAACACGCAGTTAACTTAAAACTTATACGATTACCATCTGCAAGCTTTCTAGTTTCTAGAGATACATTATTGAGCATATTTGTGATTTGCTTTGAATATCTACTTTAAACTAAAATCATGTTCACTGTTAAGTAATTCCTGAAATAAATCCAAAATCCTCAAGCGCACGCAGCGCAGAGGGAAGCTAGCTTGAACGATTCCCTCATCAACCCACTGCAGAAACCCTGGGGAGATATTCATGAAGTTCCGCTGTGTGTCAAATAATCGCGGCGGCTCAGCTAGCTCAGAAAACAATCACAATTTCAGTAGACAGCATTCATAAACATTTAAAGAGAATTAGAAGATATAAAAGCTCCAAAATTTCGAAAAATCAGAAACTGGATAAAATATCCATTAAAACAAAATCATGTAAATGATGCCTGAAATATATCCAAAATCCAAAGATCGTTCGTCATTTCTGTGAGACAGCGAGTGTGGCAGCAGCAGATGCGCGAGCTAGCTTCAACATTCCCCCATCAACCCACCGATGAAACCCTGGGAAGGTATTCACGAAGCTCCGCTAGGAGTTACTTTCATTCAGTTCTCGCGTACGTGTCGCATAACCTGTGTATAGTTTATTATTACACCTAGTCTACTTACAATGCCTTTTTTTGTCATTTGAAATAAATAAATTTTCCCGTGAATTCATACTTTTTGGATGCGTTTTTGTATCTTTGTATTCCCTTCAGATTTTCGTAACAAATACAAATTTTTAGTAACGGTTTGCAACTCTGCTAGCGGTTGATGCAACCGGGAAGTGCTTGTCCCCCATTTGGCTGAACAGCAAGTCTGGGTTAAGGTGTGAAACGCCCAAACCAGAACAATGACCTTGAATTTCCTTCTTCCTATGAAGAACTCATAATAACCTGAAGGGAAATGAACAAGAAATAAACCAGACAAAGGAGATACGCACTAGTAGAAACAAGAGCAAGCACTGAAACAAACACAACGGAATCAGAGCACAACAACACCAGCAAACACAAAAAAAGCCTATGTGGGGCTAATCACAAACAAGGAAGAAATGCCTTAAAAAAAGGAACGTAAATTCTCTCTCAAACGAAAGGAGTGACTAAAGATATAATAGTACAAATATCACAAAGGTAATAATGTACAGAAATAAGGCAATAAATAAACGCTAAAGTGCAAAATAGGGGTAAAAACCTGAATATTATAGAGCGCAAGTGACTTAGCTATACACTTGATGGCAGCGGGCAGGAAAGAGGAAGATGGCCGTGCAAATTCATGAGTGTGCATGAGGAAGGAGATGACAAAGGGAAATGGAGGGTGCGCACTATATATGTGACTTTCTGTGTACATAACCAACATTTTTAAAGATTGACATACAGAAAAAGAATATAATCCCTTGTAAAAATTAGAAACAAAGAAATAGATTCATTTACGTATATACAAAATACAGATTTGAAGACAAACTACGAACAATTAGATTGAAGAAAAATGTAAAAGTTTTTTATGTGCACCCAGAATCATTCTATCCATTCTATTGCACAGTTTTAACAGTTTATCAAGTATTTTTGATGAGGTATTTGACCATGCAACATCACAATAATTTAAGTGGCATGATAACAGAACAACATATTCTCAAACTCTCATTTGGTAATACAGGTAATACATTAACCAACAGAAAAGGAGTTGATTAGTAGGATGAGAACTATATAAACCGATAGACTAAGAGTTGATGAGATGGTTAAGAACTACATTAAACAACTGATCAAAAGTTGATAAGCAGGTTAAAGAACTGGATTAAAACAAAACATTATGAGTAGATTAGCAGGCTAGTTAATATACTTACCTGATAAGGTATCTTGCTTCACAATTCTTGCATGCTACCAGCAGCCCTTTGATCAGATCAACTTTTTTGGACATACTCTATAAAGATAGCAACAAATGTAATATTACTTGGAAAACATTTGTGTTAATACTCTTGTCTGCAAAAAATGTTATACTGCATTTTCCTGCTTAAAAGCCGCACCGCTACACAGGCCGCACCCTAACTCTGACAACTCATTTGGAAAAAAAAAAAATATGGGGAAAAATCACAAGCATAAGAAATTTTCCCCCCAAAATAACTAGAATATCACTGAAGGTGATTAATACCCCCGCCCCAATGTGTGTGCCAAATTTCCTGAGCATTGCTCGAAAATTGAGGAAGTAGTTTGATGGGCAATATTTTCCTGTTTTATTGCCATATGTCGTTACCATGGTAACGTAGTTTGCCACACATTGAAACAATATGTCTTGCACATCTTTACCACAAGACAAATGTGTGTGCCAAATTTCATGAGCACTGCTCGAAAAATGAGGAAGTAGTTCGATGCGCAAGATTTCAACCTGATTTATTGCCATAATATGCCGTTACCATGGCAACGGAGTTTCCGACAAATTCAAAAAATATGTCTTGCACATCTCCATCCCAAGACAAATGTGTGTGCCAAATTTCATGAGCATTGCTCGAAAAATGAGGAAGTAGTTCGATGCGCAAGATTTCAACCTGATTTACTGCTATAATATGCCGTTGTCACGGCAACAGAGTTTCCGACACATTCCAAAAGTATGTCTTGAACATCTTCATCCCTAGACCAATGTGTGTGGCGAATTTCACGAGCATTGCTCGAAAAATGAGGAAGAAGTTTGATCCGCAAAATTTCAACTTGATTTATTGCCATAGTATGCCGTTACCAAGGTAACGCAGTTCCGACACATTCCGACACATTCCAAAAATATGTCTTGCACATCTCCATCCCAGGACCAATGTGTGTGCCAAATTTCATGAGTATTGCTTGAAAAATGAGGTAGTAGTTCGATGCGCAAGATTTCAACCTGATTTTATTGCCATAATATGCCGTTACCATGGCAACAGAGTTTCCAACACATTAAAAAAATATGTCTTGGAGGATTCAAAATGGCAGCTCGCGGTTAAGATGCCGGTGACCAGTCGATAGGCAAAATCAGCTTTTTGTGTATTCATATTCCACTGTTTGCCACTGTTTGCCAGGTTACCTCGTAGTCTTCAAAATGTCAAGTCTGAAAAATAAAAACCATCCGACGGGTGGGTCTCCAGCTAAGAAAAAGCCAACCCTAAACAATCGTTTTGAAGTACTGGCGAAGCACCAGCGTATGGACACAACTCTTCAGCAGCCGATAGCGGCCTCTCATCGGGCTGTATTAGCGACGAAGCCACTGGAGAGTCCAGCGGTCAGGTTTCAGCTCCAAGCACTAGCGGCTATTTATCATCAGACCAGGACGGAGCTCCCGCCTGGTTTGTCGCCTTTGAGGCTCGTCAGCAGGCTCGACTCGATGCCATCACCCAGCTGTGTAAGGAAGAACATGCAGCTATGATATTTGAGATAGATTCGTTGAAGGAGGAAGTTGGGAAGTCAAACATCAAGCTAAATGAGGCAGGTAAGAAAATTGATGACTTGGAAAATAGAAGTCGACGAAACAACATTGTCCTGTATGAAGTGCCTGAGAAATTTGAAGAAGGGGATTGTATCCGCTTTGTGAAAAGTCTTCTCCAGGAGAGTGAGATCAACGGGGAGCCTGGGATTCAGCGTGTCCACAGGTCTGGCCATAGTATCAAGGTTAGTGATTCTAGCAGTCCATGACATCCAAGGCCCATACACATCATATTCCGAGAAGGAGCATGCACGCAAAGCCCTGCTAGCCCTTTTCAAAAGGAAGAAATTTGGAGACAAGAGCTCATTTAAGTTTTTTGTTTCAGATGACTTTTCCCGCAAAGTCCAACAGATGAGAAAGGAGAAGATGCCAGAGCTTCGTTGTCTGCGGAAGAGGGCAAAATGGCCTATTTGGTCTACCCTGCCACTATTCGCATTGTTTGAGAGTGATTAACAAATTCCCGTTTGCATATCTTTCAGCTGGGATCCACATACCTGACATACTTTGATTATAACACTACATCTAAATTTTGCTTGCAGTTGGCTTGTAATCAGAAGTTTTTTGTGTAAAGACAAGTATAATTATAGAGATGAGCTTAACAGTAGCGCAGTATCGGTGGAAATTTTTGCTTATTTCTTGCCATCGGCTTACCACATCCAATGCCCATAGTTGTGAATCATCTTGAGACCTTGGGCCGGTTGATCTGTTTTGACTCAAGACTCTGACTGGTTATTTTTAGCCCCCCACCCCCCTTTTTGTTTTTTGTTTTGTCTTTGTTTTTGTTCTTTTTTCTTTTTGTTTTGTACTTATACTGTTTGTTGTTTATAGTCATCTCACAAGTACATGTGAACATGTTGAAACCACACGTTTGTTTTTGGTCACATTTTTATCAAGTAAGTTGTACATATATCTTTCGTCATGTCATTAAAAATCTGTACATTTAACTGTTGTGGACTGCAGGACAGGTTTATAAGAAAGAAAGTGTTTTCTTTTTTACATTCTAGAAAGGATGATATTGTGTTACTTCAAGAGACCCATTCTTTGAAAGATAATGAGCAGATATGGTCAATGGAATGGGGTGGTCAAATTTTTATGAGTAGCTATGCTTCTAACTCAAGAGGTGTTGCTGTGCTTTTCAACCCACGTTTCCAAGGTCAGGTTTCAAATGTGATTCGTGATCCTTCTGGCCGTTTTATTATGTTAGACGTAACAATTAACAAGATATCATTTAAATTGGTAAATATATATGGACTTAACAGTGATGATCCTCAGTTTTTTTCACATGTGTTTGGTCAAATTATTGATTCCAGTAGTATGAATTTGGTTATTGGAGGAGATTTTAATATAGCTATTGGACATATTGATTATAAATGTTCTCGTCCTCAGCATGCAAACTTTAGATCAAGGGACACTTTTAATCTCATAGTGGAGGACTTGAATTTGATTGATGTCTGGCGTCTTTTACATCCTAATGAAAAGAAGTAAACTAGACACCAACACTCCCCATTAGCATTATCAACACTAGATTATATTTTTATGTCTAGAGGGCTTGCTTCTAATTTAGTGAAAAGTGCTATTTCTTGTGGTGTAGCCTCTGACCATTCAATTGTTGATATGGTTCTTTCTACAGGTTGTCCAGAAAGAGGTAGAGGATTCTGGAAATTGAACACTTATTTACTAAACGACAAAGATTTTGTCGATTTTATCGGGTGTAAAATTAATGATTTTAAATTAGACCATAAGGATTCATCATGTAACCCCTGCACAATATGGGACTCGTAGAAAACTATTGTTGGATTTTGCATGGAATATAGTGCAAGGAAAAAGAGGGATAGAAACAAAAAAAAGAGAGAGATTTTAAAAGATATTGACATGAATAAGAAAAGATTAGCCAAATCAGGGGATGATGCAAAGTCCACAGTAATTGTGGAAAACATTAAGGGTTTAGAAAAGAAATTAGAGGAAATCTTAGATTATAAAACTGCAGGCGCCATTGTTCGAGCCAGAGCTAAATGGGCTGAAAAGGGTGAAAAAAGTACTAGATACTTTTGTAATTTAGAAAAGAGAAGGGGGGGAAAAGAGAAGCATTACACTACTGAAGTCTAATGATGGTTCTTTAATATCTAAACCTGAAGCTGTTATGAAAGAGTTGTTTGGGTTTTATGACTATTTGTATTCAAGCAGGTGGAGCCATTCTTTTCCCGAAGAGGGTGATAGATTTTTAGATAGTATTGAAATTCCAACTTTTTCAGAATATCAAAAGGAGAAATTGAATCAACCCCTGAGTAAAGCAGCAATTTGGAAAGTGATATCTACATTGTCACTTAATAAGTCCCCTGGTTTGGACGGTTTACCAATTAAATTCTATAAAGTGTTTTTCAGTGATATATGTGATCTATTACTTGATTCTTACAATTATTCATTTGATACAGGTATTTTTTCTTCCTCCCAGAGGAACGGTGTGATTACACTTTTACCAAAGAAGAACAAGGACTTGTTATCTGTCAGAAATTATAGGCCTATTTCATTGCTCACAGCTGATTATAAAATTGTTTCTGTTTTGCACTAAGACTGAAAGAGTGTATGAATGATGTTATTGATGATAGTCAGTCTGGTTTCTTGAAAGGTAGAAACATTGCAAATAATATTCGTTTGGTAGTGGACTTAATTGATTACACAAATTCCCATGAGATCCCAGGTGCACTCATGTTATTAGACATTGAAAAAGCTTTTGACAGTGTGGAACACCAATTTTTGTTCAAGGCACTTGAACGTTTCAATTGTGGTCCTTTCTTCTTATCCTGGGTCAGATCATTTTATAAAGATAAAGTTAGCTATGTCAGTAACAATGGATACTTATCCTCTCCAGTCAAGATGGAAAGAGGTATTTTTCAAGGCTGCCCCATTTCACCATATCTATTTTTATTAGTCATAGAAACTCTAGCAAATTCAATTCGTGCCAACAAAAATATTAAAGGAATCAATATAAGCGATAATGAGTTTAAAATTAGTATGTTGGCAGATGACACTACGTGTTTTTTGAATGGGAATGACGGTTCCTTCAATGAACTTTTTGATACACTCAGCCATTTTGGGTCTTTTTCAGGTTGTAAGATTAATATGAATAAAAGTGAGGGCGTTTGGCTTGGTTCTTTAAAAGGGTCTGAAGAAAGACCATACTCTGAGCAAGGTTTCTCATGGACTAGTTCCTCTTTTGATCTCCTTGGGGTAAAATTTTCTCTAAATTTATCCCTGTTGTTTGAATTGACTTACATACCAAAGTTACAATGTATCGAACAGACTCTAAATTGCTAGAGAGGAAGAAGATTGTCACTTATTGGTAAGGTAACTGTTATCAAAACTTTAGTCTTACCCCAACTCATCTTTTTATTTTCAACTGTTTGTGTCAAGGTACCAGTTTCTTTCTTTAAGAAACTTAATCAGGTGTAAATAAATTTATTTGGAATGGAGGTAATGACCGAGTCAAATGTTCTATATTATGTAATGAATATGACATGTGTGGTCTCAATATGACTGATGTATGTTCATTTTCTCAAGCACAAAAATTAGTTTGGTCGAAACATCTCTTTGATGATAACTTTTCATGTGACTGGAAGAGAATTGAAGTTGGTATGTTAAGGGATTTTCATGATGACTACCAGATTCTTTTTAAGTCCCAAGCTCCAGAAGGAATTTTGAAAAAGCTGAATTGCCAGCTAGGGGTAACACTACGAATTTGGTATATTTTTAGGCAGAATATGAAGGTGCACTTGAACATGGAAGATTCATACAAAATGGATCTTCTGTGGTATAATGAAGATATTCGTCTTAAGAGAAAAACTTATTTTTATTATTCTGGTTGGTACGATAAGGGGATTACTCATGTTCAAGACCTGTTTTTAGGGTCACGTTTTAAAGAATTCTTTGAACTGGTATTAGAATATGATATCTCAATTCATGATAAGCGTAAATATAATTTTATCAAAGCTGTTCCATGGGACTGGTTAAATTCTGATGATGATATTTTTCATTCTTGTGTTCAGAAGTTGCTTAGTAATAGGAAAGTTCCAAAGTATGCATATGGTATTTTAAAGGAAACTATTGTCCCCGAGAAAAAAAATTGAGAAATGGAATAGTATTTTGAATACAGAAAAGACTTGTGATGATTGGAAAGTGGTACATAAATCCAATTATAGATGCACGTTGGAAACACAATTAAGATCATTTTATTTCAAAGTTTTTCACATGGCAATTGCCACTAATGATTTTCTACATAGGGTGAAAAGATCTGAGTCAACTTTGTGCTCTGTGTAGTGAAGAATCAGAATTGATTCACCATTTATTGGTTAAATGTCGAGTTGTTACTCCCTTGTGGGAGAAATTAGAAAAATTTTTGTCTGAGAAACTAAAAAGGTCAATTGTTTTGTCAGTGTTTGAACGCTTATTTGGTTGCGATGACACATGTTTTGCTAGCTCATGTATCAACTTTATTACTCTATGTACCAGGTATTATATTCACTGTTGTAAATTCCGCAACGAACTCCCAGTTTTTGACTCTCTCTTATCTTTTATTCAGTCGAAACATAGATCAGAATATGTCATTGCTTCAAAGAATGGTAAATTGGGACTTCATTTCAAAAAATTTGTTTTCAAGCTGTGAGTCCGAAGGTTAAACATCTTTGTCCTGCTTCATCATCATTATTGTTACTAATACTGTTTTATTTGCACATTGTTTTAAACTGGTGACCGTTTATTCATTTTGAGCTTCTATTTTGTACTTGTGATATACATGTACATGTGCATGTATTTTGTACTTTTATATGATCGACTGTTTTATCCAATAAAAACATTTTTAAAAAAATAAATAAAAAAGTATGAGCTTAAAATGTTGTTAATCTCATGCAATGAAACCTACGATACAAAAAAAAAAAAAAAAAAAAAAATATATGTTTTGCACATCTCCATTCCAAGACCAATGTGTGTGGCGAATTTCATGAGCATTGCTTGAAAAATGAGAAAATAGTTCGACGCGCAAGATTTGCAACCGACCGACCGCCCGCTGACCGCCTGCCTGACCACACGCTGATTCCTATATACCCCCTTCAAACTTCGTTTGGTGGGGGTATAATCATAATCACGAAAAAACAAGGGCCAAACTTTTTATTGTATTGACTTTTTGAAGACGATTATTCCTAGATGTCTTTGCTTTTATGTGATTAAGAATTCAAAAAGAGGAAGAGAATCTGACAAAGCGTAGTGCTTGCAAACACATACATCTTTGTAGACTAGTACTACGTTGTGTGCACAGTTTCCCTACTGTAAAAGTTCAACTACCAATGGGACTATCGAAAGTTAATGCAACTCGCAAATTGAGCCACAATCACAGACGAAATTGGAAAGGAAATGTTTCCACCACTCTAAAAAATCATGAAGAGATATCTTACATGGGTGCATATTCCATCAAAAGTTCCCTAAGTGATTTCCAGACAGAAAAATACATATACAGCATGATGGTTTCGAAGGGTAAAATGAAAACTTTATCACAACGATTAGCACGCTGAAACATGTCCTTGCCATGACCTATAATGTAGGGCATGACCTAAGAGGCCAATCTAACATGCACGCCAACGTGCACTATAAAAATCCACTGCGATGACTGTCCGTTCTCCATACAAAATACAAAAACCTCCGCGAAGGATCCTGCAAGGATATGATTGCGCTGAAATAGCGGGGAGGTGGAGGGGTGCGCTCAAAAGACAAATTAAAACTTACAGAGTGCTTATGTAGTGCTGTAACGTCCATTACAGTAGCTCATAGTACAGAAAATACTTTGGCCTCTTTGATACTACCATAAAATAGACCCAGGAAGAAAATTCGGGTATTTTTCGAGGCTGATTTTAGCATGTTACTCGAGCTCAATCAAGCTACGTACGAGTGCTTTGTCAACCTCGGAAGACCATATGAGACCTTGTTTGTAATTATATTTATGAGATATTTACATGTAGTTATTAGTTCTGAATGATATATTTATGAATGAACATATTTCAACACTTGAAAGAAAATTACATCCATAGAGATAGAACACAGGCTCACTGTACATGAAGATCTAGTCCCGTCCATTCCAATATACGTGTGGTGGTTTTGGAGGCGGTTCATTTTTGTCCGTTGTTGCTTATAGGCTGCACCCAGACTACCCAAACTCTTTAGCAGTTTGTAGTTGTAACGTTGTTTTTCTTACCATAAGTATTTGTAATTGAAATTATTGCAAGCGCTTTGGGCCTTATGGGAAAAGCGCGGTATAAGTAATAATAATTATAATAATAATAATAATATGCGATTATATTTTGGGTGAAAATACCGCGGCCTTTACACCAGAAAATACGGTATACCTTTTATAACACAGTGATATAAAATTAACCTCTAGAAAATGGTATTTTTATAGTAAGTGTGCTACTCCCCCATCAATACCTGACTTATATCTTGTCAAATAATATCATTAATAGACAAACACATTGATCTGTTCTGCTTCAAACTTTCATATCAGCCATTTTTAAATTATTTGTTTTTCTTTGTGGGGGGGGGGGGGGTGACAATGTCACCAGTGCCTCTAGAATGAGATACAAATTATTCATCACTACTATTAAAACATGAACCTTTTTTATTTTCTTAAGGTTCAAATGCTGTGTTCTTGAGCCTTTGAACATATCTGTTGCACAAAGAGGGTTATGGTATCATTTGAAGAAAAACAAGATGAATGCTACTGCATCTCCTATATGCCTCTGCCTAAATTAAGTTGATGGCTCAAACAATTCTTGAAATATTGTGATAACCAGAATAAAAAGCTTACAATTACATGTTTATTGACCTCTTTGACATTTGACCTTACACCTTATAACCCAAAAGTGATCACTTTATCTCCTCCTAATCATGAATAAAAAATAATTGAGATATGGTGATAACAAAGCTCAAAAAACCCATTAATTTCACATATAATAACCTCTATGACATGTCACCTTTGACCTACATGAACAAAAATCTAATCAGTTTGTCTCACTATGGTGATGCATACTAGTTCCAAGTTTGAAGTTAATGGCTCAAATTGTTCAAAAGTGTTTAACAAGGCAAAAACCTGAAATTTCAAGGTAAATGACCTCCATGACCTTTGCCCTTTGACCTACATTTGGCAAAATCTAATAAGATCATCTTCCTATGGTGATAGGTACTAGTAGCAATTTTTAAGTTAATGGATCAAATGGTTCTTGAGATATCACATTAACAAGGATAAATCCTGCAATTTCACAATTGACCGCTATGACCTTTCACCTTTCACCTACGTACCCCAAAATCTAATCAGATCGTCTTTCTATGGTGATACATATTAGCACCAAGTCTGAAGTTCATACCTCAAATGGTTCTTGAGATATCGCTTTAACGATGCGAACACCTGCAATTTCAGAAAGTGACCTGTGACCTTTGACCTACATACCCCAAAATCTAATCAGATCGTCTTCCTGATGTGATACATACTAGCACCAAGTTTGAAGTTCATACCTCAAATGGTTCTTGAGTTATCACGAGAACAAGGCTAACACCTGAAATTTCAGAAATTGACCTCTGTGACCTTTGACCTACATATGCCAAAATCTAATCAGATCGTCTTCCTATGGTGATACATAATAGCACCATCAAGTTCGATGTTCATACCTATGTGGTTCTTGAGTTATCGCAAGATCGAGAAAGCAGGGCGGACAGACAGAGGGACAGCCCGAAAACATTATGCCTCCAGCACAACTTTCGGTGGGCGGAGGCATAAAAATGGAAATAGCAATCAAATATCCCTGACTTTATAGCACATAAATTATTCTACAGCAACTCTGCAGAGAAAAGAGAGGACTTACTGCATTTCCACTTAAGTTGGCAATATCCTTGAGTTTTGTGAAGACTTTCTTTATTGTAAGCCTTGGAGGAGTAAACATGGTACGTTGAGTGCTTCGACTGCTCTGTAAAGGAAAAAAAATTATTTTTAAAGCTTTGAAATCCTCCTTTTCCACTATATCATGCACAACAATTAATTAAATGCAAATTATAAAACAATAGCAAAATATTTGTCACAAGCATCAAGATTCCCTTATCAAACTGTATCTAGGCTGTGTAACAAATTCTCTGGTTTAATTTGGGGCCTTAAAACCTTTAAATGTAACTCGATTCTGAAATTTTGTTCAGGAATCTGTAGGTTTAACCCCATCAAGATTTTTTTTCTTTGGTTTATTGTTGAACAGACTATCTTTTATAGGTGTAAATGTCACCATGCATGTCTGAAGGAAAACAGTAACTGTTATTTTGATACTAAATGAATTATCTGCTTTCCAATTCTTGAGCAGATGACAAGTCTTCTGCTCCTGGACCAATACATGTGAAAACAAGAGTTCTATCTTAATTCCAATGATTATCAACTAAAAAGAACTGAATAAGAAAATTGTGATGCATACCTCTGCAACCAGTCCTAGATCTCCCTTTTCTGCAGCATCAACTTTGAGCTTGTCAACCGATCGACCTGATAGGAGAGAACAAAGTTTTAGCTTGTTAACTAATTGACCTCTTATGACAGATCAAACACATAGCTTGTCAACTGATGGACCTGCTATGAGAGATCAACTCCATTGCAATATCAGTGAGTCTTCAACATAGATCACATGGAACATAACATTAAATGAAATTCACTCTTCTGTGTAAATTAGAAATAGAGGTCTGGATCAAAGTGAAAGTGCTAATTGGAAACTGAAGAGAAAAAGTCTGGGCCAGTGTAATTAGGACCATTAATTAATACATTAATTAATACACTACTGTGAGATATCAAAAAAATTGAAGATTTGTTGCTCATGATCATATATTATAGTTAATGATTGTGTAAAGCCCAATCAAATTATTGGCGGAGAGCTGGTCACATGTTGTGCACTATTTCTGTTATCAAGTTAACTCAGAATTTTTTACCCACCTAAGTATGTATAATTTTTTTTTTACTAGGAATAGTATACTAGCCAAGTATACTGCTCAAGCACATGTACTTCGATGTGACTGCTGATAAAGAAATGATGAACAAGAATCAAATGAGCCAGCACAGTGAGGTGTGCATAGTAAATGTTTGCATTCTATCGCTTTCATGTACATAATATTTGCTTCTTCATAAAATTACAGGGATCTACACTTCATCATTTTTACACAATACATGTAACTCTTAGTTACTGTGCATTAGAATTAATTACCACATCAATCTCAGAATAGTCGCAGCACTCTGCACTCCAATCTTTGGATGTCTTTTCACTTAAACTTCCCCATTTCTTTCTCTTTTTCTGATTTTACTTTCCAATGAATAGAGACTATGGGATGATGCATGCTTAATAAGAATTGTATTATTATCAGTGGCAAATTGCTTCTTTCCAAATTAACCACACAAGTTTAATACTTTCATCTAATTACACTGACAACAATATGTAATTTGTATAATAATGCCTTCATGTCAGGATCAACAGGAATAATTGTACCAATTATTGTATAAAGTTCTAAATGAATAAAACCAACCTGTTGCATGGGCGATAGCCTTCATGAGTACAGTCTCGCCAATACCCAGCTCTAAACCTTCATAAGCTGGAGCTAATTTATTAAGACACAGGTAGATACACATCTTGAGGTCATCAGGGGTCAACAGCATCACAGAGGTCAAGAAGTCTGTTAGGATCTCAATGGTCTTCAATCTTCCACTTGTTTCTTCAATGATAGAGAAGGTATCAGCTAAGGCCATGTATGGAACACTGCAAATATTCAAAGGTTAAAAGTATACTCGTAACAGGTATCTAACTTTAACAAGCGCATAAGTGATATTGTGACTCGCTCACTTGCGAAAGTAACATGAATGTACCCCAAGTGCACCTATTACCCAAGTTTGGTTGCCATTGCAGCAACATGTGCAGAGTTATGTGTCATAAGAGAGTCTTGCAGGTAAACTTTAACGTATGACCTCAAATGACCTTTGACCTTATCACGTGACCTCTGATGGCACCATAACATGCAGGTCCCCTTAGTGCATCTACAACCCAAGTTTGGTTGAAAAGTGAGTGACGGTGCCAAAGTTATCTGTCATAAGAGAGTCTTGCAGGTAAACTTTAATGTTTGACCTGAAATGATCTTTGACCTTACCATGTGACCTCCGAAGGCACCATAACTTGAATGTACCCCAAGTGCACCTATCACCCAAGTTTGGTTGCCATTGCAGCAACATGTGCAGAGTTGTGTGTCATAAGAGAGTCTTGCAGGTAAACTTTAACGTATGACCTCAAATGACCTTTGACCTTATCACGTGACCTCTGATGGCACCAGAACATGCAGGTCCTCTTAGTGCATCTACAACCCAAGTTTGGTTGAAAAGTGAGTGACGATTCCAAAGTTATCTGTCATAAGAGAGTCTTGCAGGTAAACTTAACATTTGACCTGAAATGACCTTTGACCTTACCATGTGACCTCTGAAGGCACCATAACGTGAATGTCTCCCAAGTGCATCTACCACCCAAGTCTGATTGCCATTGCAGCAAAATGTGCCGAGTTATGTGTCATAAGAGAGTCTTGCAGGTAAACTTTAAACGTATGACCTCAAATGACCTTTGACCTTATCACGTGACCTCCGACAGCACCATAACATGAAGGTAGCCCCAATTCATCTGTAATCCAAGCAACTGATGTGAAGTTATTTGTCAAAAGAGAGTCTTGCAGGTAAACTTTAACATATGAAAAGAGAGTCTTGCAGGTACTCTTTAATATATGACCTCAAATGACCTTTGATGTCATCATGTGACCTCCGACAACACCGTAACATGAAGATGCCCCTAGTGCTTCTATCACCCAAGTTTGGTTGCCATTGCAGCAACAGTTGCCAAGTTATGCATCCTAAGAGAGTCTTGCAGGTAAACTTTAACATTTGTGACGGACGACGGACGAATGCCATTTGGATCCCTTAGTCTCGCCTTCACCTCCGGTGGGCGAGACAAAAATTAGTTTTAAGAAATTGGTGGGGGGGGGGGGGGGGGTGTGGGAGGTTTCAGTGGGGGCACAAAAAAGGGCCATTATATCAACGTAAGTGTAGGTATGAGTTTTGTTTTGGGGATATCGGAAGGGGTTTGCATGAAGCATCAAAATCTTATAATACATACCATAATCCTATGAATAGTTGTATGTATCATGGTATTTTGTATGTAAAATATATTGTTGGTGGGGTGATAAAACCACAGAACTCAATTTGTTTTTTCTCATAACTTTGCAGCTACTGAGCAAATATAATGTTCTAATAAACCCATGTAATGCACATCTGCAAAAATAACACCAAACCTGTATTTTAACCCCCTCTAAAGTTGTACTGACAAAACCTCTAGACTTACTTAGGTTAGGTGGTCTCTGCATTCTATCAACTTCAAAAAGTATACTGACCAATAACACATACTCAACTCTCAGCTCTAATCCATTGAGTTACACAACTGTGGTCCCTTTGAAGTTGTGAAAAGTGCACTGACAAAAACACCTACCGGGTATCTCATTTATCCGCACTGTGCTTGCACGCACACGTACGCGGCATGTACAGTTTTGCAAATAATCCAATCGACATGTGTTTGTAGTGCCCTTAATAATATTGGCGAAACTGTCTGTGACTTTTGACTTCAAGTGCAAGGACAACTAACACAAAGGTAATCGGATTAATATTGATTTTTAGAGTAACTTATTTCATAAGAATGGTTGACTTATGAAGTTATTATAATAAACAGATGTACTGTACGTCTGTCACAGTTGTAGCAGGCTTAGCCTAGGACTAGACTAGTCCTAGCTAGCCTACCTAAGTTGTGAATACGCTGTTGTGTGCAGTGCTAGTGACTGTGTGTTGATTCTGTGTATGCGAAGTGCCTGCCCTTGTCTCCAAACGCTCAACAAACAACAACTTCCAATCTCAACTATATTACATGAGCCTTACAAAAATGTATAAGCAACAGATTCCCCCCAAAATCAGGAACATGCTGAAGAACCACCACAATACTTGGAAAATTCCACATCAAACAATGACTTTGAAATAAATGCCAAGAAAGTACTTCTACAAATGTTTGAAGGAGCATCACAAATCGGTATTGGTGAAACATATCTGATGATAAATGAACTGTGGGTGATTGTGAGATATCAGTTCTTATTACAGGTGTACCCAAACTTTTGGAGGGCAGTGTATATGACAGGGAAGTCAATTTACTTGACTAACATTTGCAGTCAAAAAAAAATTGTCAGCGACATTTTGTTTAGATCTAGAAAAGAAAAAAGACTACTGATAAGTCAAGAAACCCATTTTTATCTCATCCGTCCATGAATATTCTATTGTTAATAGGTAACCATGGCAATCAAATTTTATCATCATTTAGCACCTTCAGTGGTACCCTTCACAATGAAACATAAAACAGCTGGACACATCTCATAATTTACTTTTTACAGGCCTTCAAACTTTCAAAATTTGTCAAATGTCCATCCGTGACTTAACGATCAGGCTCTACAGCTGCTGTATGTACATAAGTCATGTCGCTGTACGTTAGCCTGAAAATTGCATTCGCGATCGCGAACAAATGGTTTACAGTGCAGAGCTGTGGATCACATGCAGGTACAAGTACAAACAGCATCTCAACATAAACATAAAAGATAGCTAGCGCAGCACCATTAATTTGCATACCAGCTTAACCAATACACATTGGTTGAGCTATTTGATTACTAAACCAATGCGCATAGGTTGAGCTGGTATGCAAATTAATTTATGCAAAAGCCATGTGCAGAGACCTTTCTCTTATTTTAGCAGAACGTGCAAACTTGCTGGTGGGCTGGAGTAGGGGAATGAACCTACCTATGCATGGGTATGAAATGGGGGAAACTTCAAACGTTTTGGGATCGATTATTTTGTTGAAAAAGCTTGTGCCATAGCTCTTCAAACATGGAACTTCTGTGATAGTTCTTGGATTTATCTAGGAATATTTTTTCAAGCAAGGTATCACTTTGCCTTATGATGTTTTCTTTCATTCTGATGTTAATTAAGATATGATCACGAATCTTTACTTTGACAAGCGTCACGTCTTTGCAAGCCTTGTTTGGTCAATGGACTTCTATTGAGAGTACGGAATCCTGCCACCGTTATTTGTGTCACGGCATGAACTTGCTAGTGGGTTGTATACACAAGTTAGGCTGTCAATTTCAATATCAAAATTAATTTGTAAAAATATTTCGTAGCATGAAGACTTAAAAAACAGTAAATGCATTCCCTTTGAGCATATAAACAGGATCTTAGACCCCTAGATTATTGTCAGTTCTGGCGATATATGACTCTTCATTTTTTGTTGGAGTCTAGCATCATGTATTACACGCACCCCCGACTTTTGTCATTTTCCGACGAGCAAAAATGTGCGGTTAATGCAACGTTACTTACGGTAGATAAATGTCTCGCCAGATGACATAGTGATGTGGCAGGGACTCGAACCCAGTACCTTGTGCTCCATGGTCTGGTGACTTATCCACTAGACCACAACACCTCTACAGATGTATCTAAAAAAAGCTTTCTTTCTATAAGAATACATCGGTTTGAATGGTCTGGAAAAAATTCTTAAAACAAGAATGACTGGTTATGAATATGTTTTTTTTTTAACAGACTTACTTCTCTCCTTTCTTCCAGCAAGCACCTTCCACTGGGTGATAGGATGAAGAGCCAGGTCTGTAACTAGTCCCTGAGGCCTTCAAATCAGATCTAAACAAAATATCATGAAAGGATAAAGAGACAGGTTTATAACTAGTCCCTGAGATCTGCACACCAGATTTAAACAAAATATCATGACAGGACCAGGCTTCTCCGCAGAAAATAGTTTACACATGGTTCAAATTGACAGCAATATGGCTTTACCTTAACGAATCCCATGTGGTCCAAGGGCCAGAAACCGAAAAGGTCCCCCCCCCCCCTCCTTAGGTAGAATTTTAAATGTTTTTCTGTTAACTAGGACCCTCAGCTATCAGAATCTGCTTGCTTGCCATAAAGTCAGTTGTGGGTGTGGCCACCAGTGCTGTTACCATGGTAACGGATCAAGAAAAAAAATTGAATTTTAGGAAAAGTCATATAATTCCAATTCACCAAACTAACAAGATGAATGAGACTGCGTCTCCTATATGCATCCACTTAAATTCAGTTCATGGCTCAAACTGTTCTTGAAATATTGTGATAACCAAAATAAAAGGCCTACAATTACATGTTAATTGACCTCTTGACATTTAACATTGCAGTTATATCTTATAACCCAAAAGTCTTATCACTCTATCTCCTCCTAGTCATGAACACAAAGTAGTTGAGATATAGTGATAACAAAGCCAAAAAACATTAATTTCACATGTAATGACCTCTATGACATGTCCCCTTTTAGGCGAAGTAAAATAATATATATGTTTCTCGTCCCCGCCCGCTTCAATTTTTGAGGCTGCCTCAATTTATTTTTTATTTTTTATTAAAAAAAAAAGAGAAAAAAAATATTTTAAAAACATCAAAAAATCCCGAAAATCCGTCGGGAAACATTCATTCTACTCTCTCAGCGCGCGTACGTACGAGCTAGCTATCGTACAGTATAGCTATACACGTACACCGCGCACAGTGCCTGCAGCAGTTGTGTATATATACATGTACATGTAAATGTTCATGCGATCGCGATCGCGAGGTTGCTTAGCTACAGCTAGCTGGCGATGTCAATTTTCTGTCATGGCCGGCCACACAGGGTCAGGGAACTGGACAATAAGATCAGCTGAATGGTACTTCTGACCATCTGACCACGGGTAAGGTTTTTGCTTGCTGCATGATAAGGACGCCGGGCCCACAAACACTGTGGTGAAGTCCTGGTTTGCGCAGTCTATTGATGGAACGAAAAAAATGACCGATGTATTTTCGGACTTTGCCAGTGCCACTGGAGCGTTCGAAGGGATAGGGAAGCCCATCAGTGCAGAGTACCAGACGACGAAGGTAAGCCTACGAGCTACCGGTTAGCGAGTTGCATGTTGTGAACGTACACTTGCCGAGCCAAGACCCCAAGTCAATTTAAATATTTAAAATATTTTTAACAATATTCAAATATTAAAATCTGTCTTTTAAGCTCATTTTGTGAGACTCACCACATCTGAATTTTATTTCAATTTATTTTGACATGATGATGAGTTGTATTTGGAATTTTGGCCTTGCCTGGCTCGCCAAGTGTATGCTCTTTTGTTTCCCTGTATTTTTGTAGTATGGCATGTCGGGTACATGACCCATGCCATTTAAAAATTTTTAAAAAAAATTTTTAATGTAGAAAGTACAGTGTCTAGACTCTAGTAGTAGAGGCATGTCGGGTACATGACCCATGCCTTCCCCCTATTCTTGTAGACTGTAGTACTGGTACATGACCCATAGTCCATACCTTCGTCCCCCTGGCCTTTTTTGTGGTAGACTAGTAATCATGGTAGTAGGCATACACCTGTAGATACACCTGTAGATACCCATGCCATCCCCCTTTTTGTAGTCTAGTCTAAATCACAAATTCTAGACTGCTGTCTAGGCCTAGATATGGCATGTCAGGTACATGGCCAAGCCATTCTCCCTTTTCTTTTCTCGTACTGTCATAGGTAGTATGGCATGTCGCGGGTACCATGCCATTTTTTCCTCATGGTAGATGGTAGTATGCCTGTGGGCAGGGGACAGTGGCGGATCCAGTCAGCCGCAGCCCCTCTTTTGGCAGAGTTTTACAATGTATTCCGATAGTCATTTCTCCCCCCCCCCCCCCCCCCTTTGATGGAGAGGACCTTTTTTTTTTTTTCTTCTTTTTACTCATCACTCCGGCCCCCCTTAGAAAAATATGGATCCGCCACTGGGGCAGGAGACTCTGATTTGATTTGGTCTGGGTGTGCTGCTAGTACTGGGGACTTGAAACCCATATCCATTTCTCATTTTGGCAGAAAATGGAACCTACATGCATAATTTTTAATTTTCGTCAAATTTACACCCATTTCACTTTTTGGAAAACTTTGGCTATTCACCATGTTTGAGGCCATTTTCCAAAACCAGATTCAACAGGGATTTTCTCTACAGAAAATGGGACCCATGTTGAATGGATTTTTTGGTGAAAAATCAACCCATTTTGGCAGAAAATTCCTCTTAAACCGAAAATGGAAGTACCTCCTCCCATGCCATTCTAGTTTCTACAACTACAAAAAGGATTTTTTTTAAATGGCATGGGTCATGAACCCGACATGGCATACTACTTTTACTCACCTCTTTTTAACGTCACTCACCTCTCTGTGCGTTTGGAATGGCGAAGGCAGAATAGAAGCAGGGTAGATAAAAGCAATTCCCAAAGATCAATGTGCATGGAGAAATCGTTTAACAGCCTGCTCCGCAGTCAAGTGTGTGACATGCGCATTGTGTACAACTTGTGCTATATCTTGTTCCCTCCTAGGCATTAAAAATGACCTGTGATTCCTTCTTTAAATTCCCACAATCTTTTGAGTAGAAAATAGCTTTAGATTTTTGCCCGGTGGGATCACTCGCAGACTGAAGTGGTACCCATGCTCGTCCAAGCACCTCTAAATTGGACCCTAAATGGCGTAATCCTTGGTGTCAAATATTCCACCCCTAAATGGCGTAAATGGCGTAGGAAGAAAAACGCGTCGAAAAACGCAAAACCGACCCTATTTCTCAAAAACGTCGAATGTTAGACTGAAAAACACCCCTTTTTCCCCAAAACTTCGAATTAAGACTGAAAGACACCCCTTTTTCCCCAAAACGGCGTTGACGCCTTGTGTCAGAATCCGACCCCTTTACGACGCTTTTTTGGACATGCATGGGTACCACTTGAATCTGCGAGTGACCCCCCCCCCCCCTCCTGGATTTTTGTCCCCGCCGAACGAAGTTCGCAAAGGGACTATGAAACGGGCTCCATACGTGTGTGCGTGTGTGAATTTTTTTATTAATTAATTATTAATAAATTAATTTATTAGAATTTGCTTCTTCTCCGTCATTTCTTGGCCGATTTTGATTCTGATTGTTTCATCTGATAGGGCTTGGTGGGGGCTTCCAAACTTTTACACAGAATTGTGAAATTCATTAATTATGCAAATTTATGCTAATTTATTCAAAATCAACAAAAAGTGCTTTATAATCACAAAACATTGATTTGATAATTCATTTCTCATATTTATCTAGAAGGTTCTATCAGAAATTACAAAAATTAACGCCATTTCACATATCTACACTTCCGGCGGGGACATTTACTAATTCACTCGTTATCTTTCCATCAATTCATCAAGCTAAACAAACCAAGAGGGGCAGTGTTAGACCATAGTGTATATACATACTTAAATTTCTCCCTTTTTGTTTTCTTTGTTTTCTTTGTTTTCAGGTTGTGATCAATGTAGGAGAACGTAAAGATAAGCTGGTAGTGTCTGTGAATGCAAGCGAAACCTTGGATGACATCGTGTCCTTTCTTGGCCACTTCATCGAGTTTGTTGTATCCAAACCAGAACCAGAGCCACCGATAGCTGAGAGACAAACAGTCGATCCTCTGAAGTTGATGATGGCAGCCCAACGTCAATCTAGGTTCCTTCCTCAACCATTTCCAGAGGGCACCAAAAAGACCAAGCTGAAAAATGATATCCTGAAGTGGTGCGAACACAATGAATTAGGTTGGACAAATGATGCAGTTGAAAGTGAAGGAAAGAGCTTCGTGGGTAATCTAGCACACGTGTTTTGGGAGCTTGATGGGCATCACTACACATTGAGTAAGCGGGGTTGCGGTTTACCGTCTATGTTTGAGCACTTTGCTAACTACAATCAGCCTGAAAAAGCGAAGCATCGCAAAAGATCACATACTAACCTGTCCAAGCAAAAAGTCGACGAGTTGTCACAGACCCTTTTTCACTTGTGTGGTAAGGCATACATGAAGCGACAGACTTGGAAAGCAGTGAGAGAAGCCCTACTCAGACTGGCAGACAATCTAAGGAGGTATTCAACCTACTTAGAGGAGAAGCTGGACTTGGTTCAAGAAGCGCATGCTCAGAAGACGATTAGAACTGACGTTGATGAGTGGGTGGTATATCCTGCAAGCGGGATGAATCCAACCAAGGCAACGCGGTACAAACCACTACATGATGCTTTACGACTAGCCAAACCATACGAAACCATCTGTGTTAATGAGTACGCGCCGACTGACAGAAGAAGGAGATTGGAGTATTTGAAAGAACTGGTATTTCCATGCAAGACGGTGAGATATACATACACTGGAGCATCATGTTTTTTGCATTTTATTTGGAAGATCAGCATCACAGACTCAGAAACAGAAATCCAACAAGGAAATGATGATAACAAAATGAAGATCAAGACTGAACTACCACGGTATCATAGCAGAGCAATGCGAAGAGAGTTTGTTGGTAGCTTCGGAAGACGAACCGGAAACAAGGTGGGGCCATTAAGAGAGGCATATCGTCGCCTAACCGGAGATTCTTCAGCAGCCAACTGCTTGACAGAAGCGGAAGTTGACGAGAGGATCAAGCAGATTCTTGATGAAGAAGATCCAGATTTAGTTTGGGACTTGAGACTTTCAAACTCCGGTCGTCCAGACCAATTCAAGGAGTTTCTTGTAAAGTGCCAAGAGTTTGTAGCAACTAGGGTGGAAACTGCAGTTGATGATAGACGCCATGATCCACTTGCAGACATTGGAGAAGTGGTGACCCACTTGGCAATGGCCATCAGTGCCAGAGATCTTCACGAGCAGGTTGCTGCAGAATGTGATGAGACTGTTGCAATACCCTCCGTCCAATGGCTACAACTCCAGTTCTGGCCCAGTAGAACTTCTGCAGCTGCTATGAAGAACACCGGTAGAGTGAAAATCAAGATGATGATATCTGCTCGTCAACATAGGAAGCATCATGCTGACACCCATTATGCTTCTGCAATATTCCGCTATCAAAAGGAATTTGCTGTTAAGTTTCGTGACCATACAACGTTTGTCTGTGAAGACGACAAACATACTGTGAAAGTGGGTGAACCCAACTATCCAGTTGCGGCAGTTGAAAGAGGGAAGCAAGTTGTAGTCGGGCTAAACCAAATAATGACTGTGGGTGACCATGACTTCACTCGATTTTCATTGAGCCCATCTGTGAGTTTCATTGCAGACATTCCACAGGACATGGATGGCTCCTTCTACAATGGACAAGTACATGTTGGCCTTAAAGAAAACTGCTTTGAACCTTCATCAGCAACCAGACATGCCTGTGAGCTTGACAAGCTGTTAATCCCAAACCAACCTGTGGAGTGTCATTACCATGATGGAGGGCCAGATCACAATATCAGGTTTGCACGGACGCAGTTGGTCCAAATTGCCTATTTCCTCCAGAGGGACTTGGACATGTTGGTCTCTGTGCAGACGCCTCCACATCATAGTTGGAAGAATCTTGCTGAGCGTGTGATGTCTAACTTAAATTTGGGATTGCAAGGTGTGGGAGTCATGCGAAATGAGATGGCAACACTGGAGCCCAAAATAAAATCAGCCAATAACATCAAGGCCATAAGGAACCTCGCAAAGAAGGAGGATAATCTCAGAGAAGAAGTTCTTGACTGTGTTCAGCCTGCAAAGGAGCTTCTTGAACGTGTTTTTCGTAGACTTCAATTGAAGGGACGGAACTTCCAGGTCTTCTCAGCATCAGCAGAAGAGGAGATGGTGAAGATGGTGAATCAGCTCAAGAAGATAGATGAGGAGTTTTCATGTGACGTTCTACTAGATACATCTAAACCATGCAAGCTTACTCAAAAACTAAGGACTTCATGAACCAACACTGTCTCTGTGGCCACTACCAATTCAGCATCAAGAAGTGTGGAAGAGAAGGATGTGTGTGTGGTGTACCAAGGACTCCCCCTGATGTGTTTGATGAGCTGCATCACCTTCCTTTTCCAGTCCCAATCCAGGAGAAGTACAAACACTTCGAGGTAAGACCTTCATAAGTTTAAACATTTTAGGGAGTGGCTTTGAATTAAATGCTTTTTATGTGTTACACTTCAATAATTATGTAAAGAAGTGTGGAAGATGTGTTTGATGAGCTGCATCACCTTCATTTTCACCTTCATAGATTTTTATACATCGAGTTTGAAAAGACAAGTGTCACATTCAAACTGTGTTCTTTTTACACTGCAGTTGAAAACACGTGATGCCACTTTGGATTGCTGTTTGAGATATGTTGTCTGTTTCCTTGTAAGGACAGAAAAAAATTGCCTTGTTTTAAGAACATTAACATTGAAATTCTAGATAGAAAAGCTTGAGAGGAAACAGTAACCTCTATTTGAATATGGCTTTTAATACCATGTTTACATAAACTAGTTTTATTTTCTTATTTCTAAGATGCATTTAAATAATGTTCGTATTCACTTATTTAATTTTAACTAGTTCTGTGTAATTTGTCTTTTTTTTTTAAAGGATTTGTATGGCAAGGAAGAAGGATCATTAGAACTCCATGTACCGTCGAAGATACAGCGGGCTGCCCAACACCACAGAATGCCTTTCTCTCCCTCGTCACAACGATCGAACAATGCAAAGATGGTTGTACAGGTAGGCCATTAAAATTAGCTATTGGCAGTTTAGAGATTTTGGAAAACAAATTAACATTTTTTTGAAGTAAACATCTAGATATTGAAGCTGTTCTAAACCCTAGAGTATGGAGACCTAGTTTTGTGTATCAAGTAGACAAGTACATACATTTAATGCTGTCAACCTATTGTGAGAGGTAGTGATCACAGAGAAAAGTTTTAGATAGGACTTTTTGGTCCTTCCAGTTCCCACTGGTCATATTTCTAAATAAAAGGGAAATGTTTTTTTAATACTTGTACACTATGTCCACTTAAAAGTATAGAGTAATCGATATATCTCTTACAAGTCTCTCAATTATTGCTTGCCTTCTGGTGACACTGATTTATCTGTGAGATAATATCCAGTGTTCCATCTTTGTTTGCTTATGCCCATATATCGTGACTTCAACCGTGACCAACAGCATATAGGCACATTTTGGCGTTAAGCTGCAAGGATATTGTGTACCGGTACATCAACTCGCAGTTAACTCCATACTTCAAAGTGGACAGAGTGTAGGTTTGTTCAGTTTTCATTTAAAATTTATAGATGCCTGAATATTGATTGCTTGACACTTTTTTTTCTTTTCCAGTGTGGAGAATGCCTCAAATGGAGGGTCTGCTACACTGCTAGAGTTCTGAAAGCCAACCAGAAACGACAGCTGGAACAAGCGCTGGACACAATCATGTACTCCTGTGGAACCTGTTTTTTGGATTTCATTACAGATGATGATGATGATGCTACGTCCATCTTCAGTGTGGTTTTTGTGAATGACAAACTCACATGCCAGTGCCCAGTAGAAGCAGCCTATTATGTCACGTTTACTGATCCACTTTGTTTTTACTGTGGAAGCGAAGACGATCTTCAAACTGGCAATGACACCTATCCGCTGTGTGAAGTGTGCAGAGATGGGGGCAAGGAAGCACGAAGGAAGAACACACGAGCATTTGCACCAAGAGTTGAAGAATAGTCAAGTTGTGGTAGAACATTTCACATTTAATATCATTTTTTCCATGCCATGTTTATATTTCTTCAGGTGTATCACATAATGAAGTATATGTATTATGAATTTTAGTAGAATATTTAGTGATATATTATAGAAAATACCCCAAAAGTGTTTTGTCACAATATGACAGAATACCTTTGTCCAGGGATGTAAGTGGGTAGCAAAAAAAAATCCGAAAAACATTTGACGAGCACAGTGATTCAGTCAAGTGTAGGTGTTGGTGTGAGGAGACCCCCCCCCCCCCCCGAAATTTTAAAGCTAACACATACATGCACATACATATAAAACAGAGAATACTCCGGTCTCCGTTCGCATCCTTCTCCTCTGTCCATTTCCAAGTCCACTTATTCTTGATTCCTATGTCGATTTTCGCTATATTTGCAGTCCTGTCCACTTCCATTTTGATTTTTTAATTCCAATAAGAGGCACAAGAAAATCAGGAAACGAAGTCGAAACGCTATCACAAAGTCGTGAACTTCCAAGTATCTGTGCAGTATGCGATGCGACATCGACAGTACACAATACACAGCGCATCGCGCTGTGCACGTGTACGTGTATGTGTGTATATTAGTGTGCTAGCGCTAGCTTCGCCATGCGGTCATCCTGACAATGCACATTCCAGAACGCTTAGTCTCATACATCAGCCACTTTTCCTGTTGCCGCACGTTCAAAATACAAAATCATTACGTGGCTGTTACGCGAATTTTAGTAAAGCGCATGGTTTTACAGTCCATAGCACTTGTCCACACATACTCGTTACCAGGATTTTTATACAAAATTCGTGCTGTGCGTACGAGAACCACTTCACACTATAATTAACATACTTCGTATGAAATGGCCAGTAAAAGACTATATTTCATTTGGGAGGGTTTTTTTTCCGCCACTAGGTTAATGCACACGAAAGTACAATAATGCCTTCAACACCTAACATGTCACAGAAAAAAACCCGGAAATATTTCTTTGATTTAAAAAAATCCGGAATTCCGGAAATATCCGGAAGTCTTACATCCCTGTTTGTCAATCTATTAAACACTTTCTAAACATGACTCAGCAGTACTGTATGTTGAGTGGCAAAGCTTCATTACCTTTAGAATTTGTTTTCCCTACATATTTATTTTTAAAAATACAATCACAAAATACTCCAAATTTGTTTACACTCCAGTATGTGATACACTTGCGGAAATGTAGACTGCTCTTCATCTTGAGATAAACAGTATACTGTTTTTAACATTTAACTTTTCATTTTTATAGCAGTTGGACACAAATGTGATTTTGAGAAGTGATATCACAAAGCAAAAGTACAAGATTCTTGAGACTGCATGGACTGGTGAATCTTTTAACAGGGCCAGTATCATGCAGTAACTACTTGCCTTCTGCAATTTAGTTGCTGCAACACTTTTGTTGTTTCTTTGAACAAACTATAAAGGACCGGTGCAGATGCAGACAGGTTGTAGTTGCAGGATGGGAAATAATGCAATAGAGTGCTGCATCACCAGCTGTTGCTGTCAAATCACAACTTTAGGTTGTATAGGACACCTTTTTGTCAGTGTGTACATAGAGACATACTTGATGTTTTGATATTGGACAACACATACAGTAAACTCTGCCTACATGTAAGTTGACTTTGCATAAGTCGAATAACCTCCTAAGTTGACAGTCTACTTAAATTTTTAATAATTTTCTTATATTCTTTTGTTTTACACCTCATATAAAGTCAAATTTCTTTTAAGTCAAAGCGATGTAGTCCCTATTGATTCGACTTAGGCAGAGTTGACTGTATGTAGTCTTATTGTAGTCAAATAACATTGCCAAAGCTGAGGTCAGCTTATTGAAAGTGTATGATTGTGTTTCATCGTCTTTCAGGGAGCTCAAAACAAACAGAATATATGTTTAGTTTGTTTTTAGTATTTTTTTTTAAATACAGAGAGCACAAGACCTTACGCTCTTTGTTTCTTGCTGGTAGTTTTACTATGTCAATGGAATTGATTTCTCTCTGAAATTAAAAAAGAAAAGAAAACTCAAATTAATATGCTTCACTATATTTTTTTGAGAATGTCATATTGCAGGGTGAAATTGAAGAATCAAGAAGGTGTGGAATTTCTGTTGTCGGGAATTCCCGTTCGGGTACCCGGTCCCCGCCCGAAATTTTCGAGTCAAACCCGGGTTTGGAAAAACCCGTGATGACTCAGGCCTATCCTGCACACATACATGTAGTCACATACAATGTACACAGGTGTGTGTGTCGCTGTGAGTGCGAGTGAGGCCATCTAAAGTTAGCTTGCATTGCCTAGTGAGTTGAAAAAAGGACAGAATCTCCGAAATTCACAGGATTCACTATTGATTTCCAAACAATATTGATTTGCACATGGGACGCTAGGCGGTATGAGCATATTGCGCAGTATGAAAATGAAACCACTTGTTGGGTCACTGACCTGTTTTTGTGACCAAAGTGCAAACATGCGTGGATGATAAATGAGATGAGAGAGATAAGAGAAGAGAAAGTGGCGATCGTTCGTGAGAGTGGGCAAAACAGATAAAGTCATGAAGATCTATCAAGCAAGCTCTAGATTAATGAGAGTGTCAAGATGTTTGTACTTTAACGATTTTTCTTCCTATGAGTTAATAATTATTTCCCTTTGATAAAAGAAAAATTTATATTTTATGTTATGTTATTGACATTCTCTGAAAAAGTTTAATGTGTGTGCGTGTTAGCTACTATAGTAAATAGTGAGACAGAGAGAGAGAGAGAGAGAGAGAGATAGGGTAGAGGAAGGGAGAGTGGGGGAAACTAGGAAATTAAAATTGATAAAGGTGCTTTAAAAAAAAATGAAAGTGGAGAGAGAGAGAGAGAGAGAGAAAAGCCCAAATTGATGTTCGGAAGGAGACTGAGAAACCCAAATATAAGAGAGTTATCAGTAAAAGAGAAATATAAACAGAAGTCGATGTTTATAAACTAAGGAGACAAAGAAAGTGAAACTCAATAAGGGAGGGACAGTGGGAAAGGGGAAAAGAGAGAGACAAAGAAACATGGCCGTAAGGAAATTTGAAAATTTTAAGGGAGAGGGAAAAGAGAGAAAACAAAATCTAAATAAATGGAGAATGCCGATCAATCGAGTAGGCCTAATGATCAGGATGAATGAGAATAGTACTCCTTTCAAGGAAGAAATCAGAAAGGAAAATCATTAGGATTGACTAGAAAGCTTGATCAGTTTATGTGTGGAAATAATGAACACCACCAGAATGTTTGGGGTATTATTTTGTTTTCTGGTTTGGGAGATCATTTTTGTTTATGACGAATCACGTGCGTTCATGGAGAACCACGTGCGTTCATAACCACGTGGTGTAAGCCAGAAACGGACAGGCCTGGGATAATGCTTATAAACATAGCCAAAACGGGCTGGTTATCGGGCTTTGAAAATGAAAAAAATAAAGCATGAATTTGTTTGGTTCAGATAATGCTCGATCAAGCATTGGGAGGGAGGGAGGGGGGGGGGGGGTTGTGGGCACTTAACTCTTTAGGCTACATTGGTGACAGTAGGCAGTGAGTGGTCAGGTTCTGGCATGCCTCGGCACTAGCACTGCACTGCATGATATCCATGCGCGATCGTTGAGCTCAGCTCGAGCCAAGTCGTAGTTGCGGCGATGCTAATCTCTATTTTTTACTCAAAAAGCATAATATGAGGAATTCTAGGTGTGAATCTGGACTAACACATAATGATACCGAATTTTGTAAATAGTAAGTAAATTTCCTATCAAACACTTCAAACTTTTGTCAACTTTAGTGGAGCTTACATATGTTTGTTTCAGAGTTTTATGTCTCTGCACACATCGTATGAAATTGCATTTGTGTGTAGCATTGCTGGCTGACAGCCCCCCTGCGAACACGGAGCAAGGATTTTGAAATCGAGACGGTATTAGTTGGTATATCGGTATGAGAGCCAGTAGTAATACTGGTATGAAAAAAATCAATATCGAAAAAGCTTAGAGCCATGAATTAACCGTTGCAAACAAGTCAGTACAATTCTAATTTGATGCAAAGAACTTGACCACGTAGGATCTCGAAAAATCAACCTAAGGGCAATTTCAATACCCTATTCTATATCCCTTAGAAATCGTGTTTGGATTACGTAATACGTCATTGTAATGTTCGCACATTTCAGTAGGCTATGGACATGGCTGAAATTGCCTTATACCGAGTGTCCCCCTAAAAACGAAAAAAACAAACAAACAAAAAAAAGTCTGAAAATGTTTTATGCTTGAGTGAGCACTGCCCACTTTTGTAAAGGACATGAAAATTAGGTTGCACAGGAATTGGCTATCCACTTTGTGTGAAGTGAAAAGTTATCCAGTTTAGAAATTGCTGATTGTCTGATGAGTTTATGATAACTCGTGATGGATATGGGTTAGTGCAATGAATGACATGGCTTATGAATTCAAGTTTATGCATGAGTGATCATGTGGGTGTGGGTGTGGGTTTGTGACGTGTCACAATTCCGGTAGGTGTTTTTCATTGTCATAGGTCCATCCGTAGGCATTTTGCTCCATTGCAAACCATTCATCCCATCTTTCCTTGCCCAAACTCATTTGCCATAAAGAAAGTTTGCTAATTAATAGTCATTTATACCCAATGGTGCCTGAAGCATAATCTGTGACATTAATAGCAATTGTCCTTCCAAACAACAAAGAGACTGCATAATAGTCTTCTATTAAGATCTTTGATTTACATAATCCAATTGGTTGATTGACTGAATCAGTGTTTGATTTATTGATTGATTGATTGATTGATAGGATCAGTGTTTGATTCTGAATTATCAAGTTTATGTTCCTGAATAATGGTGACATAAACCATGCCATACCCAGCACAAATCCCAACCCTTATAATTCATTATCAATTACCACAGATCAACAACAGGTAATGCTTTTAAAACGTCCACAGTCAAATTATGATCACTGATGCATAAACACAGATTTACCTAGCAAATAATAAAATCAGTTCTGATTTTACTGATTTACTGCAATAAATCAATGTACCTACCTATTTTGCTAGACGAGCACAGATTCAACTGGGGGGAATGTCCCAAGAGGAAGGTTAACGGGGACCCAAGGAGGACGTTGTGGCTTGCAACGTCTTGATAGAAAATGACTCTTCACCTGTCAGAATGTCCTTTAAATAAAAGGATGTGAAAGAAGTGGAGGAGCACCAGTAAACCGCCCTCATAATATCTACTAGGGGCACCCCTTGAAAAGAGCCCATGAGGCAATGATGCCCCTGGTATCGTGAGCACGGGGCTTCAGATCAGACACTAGGGCCTCCGGCCCAGCTGCCTGGATTGCTTCGACTATCCATCTAGAGATGGATTCTCTGGAAGCGGGGGAAAAGAGCTCTTGAGTGATGACAAAGAGCTGATCACTCTTACGGTGAGTCTTAGTTCTATCTAAATACCATTTCAAGGCCCTCACCGGACACCAGACCTTGTCCTCCTGTACTGAGGAATGGTCCGAAAGCGGTCTAAGACAAATCTCAACTGGTCCAGAGGAAGCAGTCTGATTTTTAGCAATAAAGGAGGACTTGGGTATAAGTCGCACACCACGGTTCTCCCAACAGATGTGACCTGGGGTAATACAAAGAGCATGGAGAGTACTCCTCCTCTGCCCGGATGCAATAGCGACCAAAAACAGCGTCTTGACCGTCGAATGATGAAGGGACGCATTACCCAACGGTTCAAAAGGTGGCTTAGCAAGAGCATCAAGGAAGCCGGAGTCAGACTACGGGTTGATGGACGCTGCAAAAAGAAGGAGCAAGTCAACCTAGTCAAGAGAGGGGAGTTGGAGACTCCCGAACCGTCAGCAAAACCAACGTGGATGTTGGAAATAGCCGAACGATAGCCACGGATAGTTGAAATCGATCTACCCTCATCGAAAAGGGAGATCAGAAAATCGGCAATAACACCAATGGGGGCTTCACGCGGCGAGACACCCTGGTTCTCACACCAAGAAAAGAAAGCCCCTAGACGAGAATTGTAGAGATCCCTGGTGGAGTCTCTACGGCTTCTCATCACAAACTGGAAGGCTCTCTCGGAGAGTACCCAGTTTCTGGCGTCTTCCCCAACAACGGCCAGGCAGTCAAGTGGAGGACCGCTGGGCGTTGATGAACAATCCCCGAGAAGGGTTGAATAATCAAATTCTCTCTGAGAGAAGGGGAAACGGCTGGCCGGCCAGGAGACTCAGTACGTCTGGAAACCAAGGTCTCGCTGGCCAATGTGGGGCTATTAACAAGAGCCAAGCCCCATCCTCCCACCGGTATAATGTTCATGGACTGGCACCACCTCCACAACTGGGCAGCTAAAGTGTTCAGAGAGGAAGACCGAGTGCCGCCTTGGCGATTGATGTAGGCAGCTACTGTGACATTGTCCGTAAGAACGAGTACAGTGCAACCAACAAGAGCGGGCCTGAAATGATGAAGAGACAGGCTGACTGCCATCATTTCCAAAACATTGATATGGGGAATAATCTCAAGTGAGACCAGTCCCCTGAAATCATCTCACCCCGACAATGACCGCCCCAACCGAGGAGGGAGGTGTCTGTCGTCAGAGAAACTGACAGAAGAGGGGTGCAGAGAGGCTTACCTTGGGCAAGAAACGAACTGTTCAACCAGGGGGCGAGAAGGAGCCTGATATCTCTTGGGATCGGAATCCAACCCAAAGGAGAATTTTGCCCGCTTTGAAAAACTTGAGGAAGTGCCTCTGAAAAGGCCTCATCAACAGCCTGCAGTCTGGTAAGACGTCCACTAGGCTGGCCAGATAGCCCAGGAATTGAAGCCATTCTCTGCGGGCCACCCGCATTGACCGTGCGGTCATGGTGATAGTCCGAATTCTGTCCCGACTGGGGCGGGCAAGCTGATTGGGATGTCTATCTCCGCACCTAAGTACAAAGGGGTACGTGTGGGAGATAATTCCGATTTTTCCCAGTTTACCAGAAAGCCTAAGTCTTGCGTTAGACACAGTAAAAGGCGTAACTGATCCATCAAGAGGGACTCCGAGTTTGCAACTAGGAGCCAATCGTCTAGAACGACGAACAATTGGAGGCCGCGGTTCAGTAGAAAGGCGGCCAGGGCTGACACTATTCGAGTAAAGACTCGAGGGGCTGGCCTCAGCCCGAAGGGCAGGGCACGAAATGGGAAAGTTTCGCCCTGGAACGCGAATCCCAGCAAATCTCTAGACAGAGAGTGAATGGGAATGTGAAAGTACGCATCTTTGAGATTGAGGGAGATCGCGAGGTTGTCCCGTTTGATCACGGGCAGAATAGATGCCAAGGTCTCCATGCGAAAATGCACTGGAGGGATGAACCTGTTGATCCTTTTCATGTTTAAGATGATTCTTAGACTTCCTGAGCGCTTGGGAATGACAAAAATAGGGGAGAGACAGAAATGAGGATGATCTCTCACCCTTTCTATGGCCCCCTTTTCCAGCAGCGTGCAGATCTCTGAGGAGATGTGCTGCTGAAAAGGGGCGGACATTGGAGGCGGGCGGATTCTGATAGCGCCGTTTTGAATCGGCTGGATCAGATCTATGTAGAAGCTGTCGCGCATGACAGATAGCACAAAGGCGTCGCCGGAGATTGCCTCCAATGCTGGGAGGAATCTCCGTAGTCGCCCGCCTACACTGTCCACAAGCACTCGGGGCAAGGCATCAAAAGGCCGACTTTGGCCGGGCCAGGCCGGGGCCCTGGCGGTGGACTTACGCCCCCCTCTTCCTCTCGCCGAGCCTCTACCACCACAACTGCCCCATGACGGCGCCTGGGTAGAGGTCACAACCGGAGGGATAATCACAGTCACTCGACGATCTGAGCGCGTAACGCCTGTCGAGACCGACTTAGACTTCGGAATAGACCGAGCAGGCTGAGGAGGCAAGAACTGTCTGGCCATCTCCTTTGCCTGCTTGCGCCCCGCTTTCTCTTTGTGGAAGACCTCATTAAACTGCCCCCAAAGAGATTCGGATGTGAGGAAGGGATACCCCGCAAAAGAGGCGGGATGTCCTTCTCTAGCACTCCCAGTGTGAAGAGCGCCAACTTGCGGCGTTGATGAGTGATGTCAATAGCCGCTGATGAGGGCTGAGACCACTAAGTCCAGCTAACAAAAGCAGGAGTTCGTCCAATAAATTGGAGTCCTCCTCAGTTCAGCTGATCTGGCCCGAAGGCGCAACAGTGAACCCAAGTAAGCCAATGATCTCAAGCCCGACCTGACTTTGGTTTCAAGGTTCACTAGAGAAGGCACTGCTGTGGGGACGTCAGGTAACCCGACCCGCATCGGCGAGTGCCTCCCTATCCCCATACTCCTGTTTGAAATCCTCCGTAAAAGGAATACCAGCAGTCGGACCATGCTGTCTGAATAACAGTGACGGCTGATCACTGTCCAACCGGACTTGGGGAAATATGTCCAGCATATACTTCTCTAACAGGGCCTTGGCATCTGCCGCCATAGGCTGACAAGGCTGGGGGTCCAAGCCAGCCTGAGATTCTGAAACAGACAGGGAAGAAACCTGCGAGACAGAATCAAACTCGGGAGAAGCAGTCCGGGGGGGGGAACATCCCAGGGGGATGGATAATTATACCCACGGACCAGGGACAGACTCCTCGCCCAGCGGGGATCCAAGAGCCGCAGGCACGGGAGGACTTGGGTTTATCCTTGGATTTACCCTTCTTGGATTTATGCTTCTTTGCGGGGGTGTAAGCCACTGCAGTAGAAGGCCGTTTAGAAGCACGGGAAGTGTTTGGCTGCAGTATAGGAGCCACACTACCAAAATTGTCCGGGCCGGACGCCCCAGTGGAAGGGAGCAGTTCGGCCGCAACAACAGGGACTGTGCTTCCCCGACCAGAGCCCCGATTCGCATTGCCTGCCGGGGGATGGACGGGCTGCTGCACAGCAGCACTGCTGGGTAAAGCTCCCGGAGCACTGAAAGTGGTCAGTGGCTGGCGGGAACCAGCAGTCTTCCGCTGCGAGAGCCTGCTCGAAGAGGAGGTCTTCTTAGCGGGGTGCGGATTTGCGATACCGGCTGTAATTCCCCCAGACACATCGACAGTGGTCGGGAGTCGGGGGAAGCCAGTATCACTGGGTGAAATCTTGCTAGGCACCCTGATGGTGGTCAGGGGTCGGCAAGACCCAGTAATATCATTAGCAGACCGCTTAGCGGTCTTACCAGTTAATGCCCCCTCCAGGCTCGGGGGTCGAGAGGACCCGGTAATACTAGAAAACGAACAGGGCTGAACGCCCGGGCAATACGCTACAGCGAATGCCCTAGGCCACAACGAAAAAGGTGAAAAAGTGAGGTATGAAAATAAGCTCAAATATCACCAAAGTGTCTATGTGACAGACATAAACCGACACTAAAACAGAATTAAAACAAGTTTAGGACGGAAATATTGGCAAAAGTCACCAGAAAATGCGCTATAAGAGTAAAAACTCTGAAATTTTTGTGCAAGATTGTGACTTGGCTGCAACTCTTTAGGCTGCGAGAAGGAAAGAGGATGATTGTGTGCACGCGTCATGCGTACGTGCACAGAGGAAGGTGGGGTCCTGGGGGGGGGGGGGGTATATGTGACCGCCCAGCTCAAAACCCACAAAAAGTCGGCAAAAAGGAATTTTGAGTTTTCTATACAGTTTGAAAGAGCAGATATTAAGCTTTAAAATGAGATATAGCTTGTCAAAATTGATAAACTATAACCCATGTAACGATTCGATTCAATGTAGAAGAATTTGAGGAAGAGATTCACAGAATAAGGAGAAAACAGGGTTTGAAGTTGGAGGTTCACTCAAGCATGAGGTGCGCAAGATCCGCTGAAAACCTAAATCAAAAGTCCATAGCAACCGGTATGAAGGGGTTGTTGGATTTTATTGATTTTTGGCACAGAAAACAATGATACTCTATCCTTTCATCATGTAAATTTACATTTACCTACCTAGCTCAGTTCAGGAGTTATGAAAGGCTAAACTTGGCATTGTGTGAAGGGAAGAAAGGGACTCTATCAAGGGGAAACTTGACAGTGGGGGAAGGGAATAAAATCAATAAAGGGACTCTACTTCTATTGTATGGAGGTGTGTGTCATCATCCTTTCCATTGATCAACTTCACCAAGAACCCTCAGGATTAACTGCTTTTTTTTTTCCATCTATAACAGGATGCCAGTGGGCGCCATTATAATTTTCCTGAATGTTTTCAAGAGTGAATTATGACTGGAGATTCAGGGATGAAGCCAAGACTGGAGTTTAAATAAGGACCAGTGCTTCACGAAGCCCCCAGTTTTGTTTCAAAATTACAACAAGTGAATGAGTAAATTACGCAATGCGTAATAAATGTCCCCGCCGGAAGTGCAGATCTGTGGAAATTAACTAGCCTGAACCTTAAAACTTCAGTGAAAAACTTTAGTGAAGAAAATAATAATGTTACTGCATGCAAAAGAAGAGAATACCAACAATGCATGTATACAACTGAAATATAAAACATGAAAACATTATGAACCTTCAGCCATTTTGAATAAATTTGCATAAATTTGCATGAATAATGAATTTCAAAATTCGGTGTAGAAGTTTGGAAGCCCCCACCCAGCCCTATCAGATAAAACAATCGGAATCAAAATCCGATGTGAAATAGAGGAGAAGTAGCATTTTTCGTCAATTTTGAATAAATTTGCATAAATTTGCATAATTAATGAATTTCAAAATTCTGTGTAGAAGTTTGGAAGACCCCACCCAGCCCTATCAGATAAAACAATCGGAATCAAAATCGGCCAAGAAATGACGGAGAAGTAGCATTTTCTAACATTTGAGCGCACACGGACAGACGGACGGACACACACACACACACACACACACACGCACACACGAACGGAGCCCGTTTCATAGTCCCCTCGCGAACTTCGTTCGGCGGGGACAAAAAGTATAATTTTTAAGCATGAAAATTTTACAAAGGACTTTAAAGATTGTTTTTATATTTTTTTTTCTTCTTGAACTATGTTTACTTTGTGTACAGAATTCTAAAATTCAGCAAAATCCGGATCCTGAACAGTGGCATCTGTATTTTTAAACTAGGATTAGAAAAGAGTTCATGATTCTCTTTTCCTGTTATGATTCTCTTTCCTGATACATCATTCGTTTACACAAATGCAACTCTTTCATCTCACTCATTTCATCTATCCCTCTTCATTACTATCTTTATTAATTTCAACTCATTTCACACACAAAACTCTCCCACTTCATCTTTAAAAAGTTCATCAAATAATTTCACACATAAAACTCTCCCACTTCATTACTATCACATTCATTGCCACCACATGCACCTTCAGCCTCTTCTTCATCATCGTCTATGTCCATTTTTTCGTCATTGTTGGGTATGACATCATCGTTTTCCGAACCAAAATGTTCCATAAACAGTGCAGTCAAATTCACCTCGTCTCCTCCCGCCCCACTCCCCGAGCCGCGGGCACGGAGGATTGACTCGTTCACTGCCCGAGCTACCTGTGCATCGCGATCGGTGACGCTGGCAGTGGTACGCTCTCCACGGGCACGGCTGCCGTACGCGTTGTGGCCTGTACAGTGGGAACCCGGCATTATGCCGTTAAAAGTCAAATTCTCCCCAAAACTAAGACGAGGATATCGATGAATATTTCTAAAGAACTATCATAAAATCAAGCATAAAATCCAGAGAAAAAACCCGAAATTCGACGGTAAACTCACTCTATGGAATGATCGATCTGGGCGGAAACGGAAGCGGATGATTGACCAAACCTCCTGGCAACTGACCAATCACAGTTCGAGTACAGATTTCGCCGGAAATCTGGGTTACGGCTTGACCTTAGCAACGAGCCACGGCTCCGATCGCTGTTCAGCTCGAGAGAGCTCTCGGCGGTGCGAAAAAAATGGTCTTAAAAATACGCCTATATCTCGAGTTTGGTTGAATTTCACGACTTCATATCTTGACAGTAGGTAGAAGAAGAGTTACCCTTTCAAATAAGCCAATTTTCTAAATCTTGATTTTTGAAGCCCAAACTGACTATTTTGGCCTATTACAGAGAATCTTGCCTTGCGACTTTTTGTGGGTTTTGAGCTGGGCGGTCACATATGCACTTTCGTGACTTAAATTACTCGAATGGCTTGCGTAGTCGGAAGACTAGCAAAATAGGTAGGTACATTGATTTATTGTAGTAAATTAGTAAAATCGATAATACGGCCTTTGCCGAGTTTTCTAGTCAGTGGAATGGCCAAATCGGCTCCGAGTCGTAGAGACGTCACAAAATTGTACGACTGCCTATGATCTGAAACTAATTTTGCCCTTATTCTCTGTAAAAAGCAGACAGCTCACCATGACCCTATGTTTAGTATTCATATTACTTTTCAGAGCCTGAATAGGGTAGATTTCATTTGCTAAAATACCAATATTTAATGCCATAGCGATTTATTTCACAAATCGGATCGCAGACCGATCGTAAGGTGTGCAGTGGCCTTTAGACATAACTAGATAAATATTGTAGCTCCATTTGTCCGATTTGAGGTGAAATTTTATGTTGATGTGGGAGTATGATGGCTGTGGTCTTCCCCCTGTTGCAAAAATTTTGATTGCGATGCTGCAGAGCAAATTGCAGGGGATGGCCGTTTACCGATGACGTAATTGATGGCCATACCCTGCGTGCGGCCAGGGGGTTGGCAGTATTAACCCAGCGGGCGGCAGTGCGTAATTGATGACGGCCGGGGGTGGACATCAATTACGCACGGCCGCCCACCGAGGAACTTGCCCCATTTTGAAAAGTGGACACTACTGACCACGTTGTGGGTCAGTAATGTTATTTGTGCCTTCTATTTAATAAGTAAGTATATGGACTCTCCATCGACGGTATAGAAGTATTCCGTGAGTATTTGCACAACAAAATAACATTGGCAGTTCCGCTAAACGGCCGCACACTGGAGAATATATTCTATATGCTTACCATTCATTTTTCAGATTTTTGAATTAGAAATATTAGGTATTTTATAAAATCCCAATATCTCCTTGATGTGTTACCATGGCAACAGACCCGGTGGCCACACCCACCACTAACTCTATGGCAAACAGGCAGATTCTGATAGATGAGGATCCTAGCTATCAGAAAAACATCACTAAAATTTGTGCCTAAGGGGGGGGGGGGGAGGGGGGGTCTATGGTGGCTCACAGACTAATGGGGGGGGGGGGGGGGGTGATCTGAGAGGACCAAAGCAATTTTGCAGGTTTAAAGTAGGCATCGACATATTTATTGGTCCATATTGAGTGAAATATGGCCTTATGACATCCAGGGAGGTGGTTTGGGAGGACCAAGAGAACTTTGGAGATTGAAAGTAGGCATTGACTGATTTATTACCCTTCTTGGTACCTTTGTTGGGAAAATCTACAACTGATTTTTATTTTCTGAAATTCCTCACCCTTGGCATCAGCACCAAGGGTGGTATGCACTGGTGAGAAGGCTGGATAGGACAAAGAGACAGGTTTATAACTAGTCCCTGAGATTTTCACACCAGATCTAAACAAAATATCATGATACGATAAAGAGACAGGCTTAGAACTAGTCCCTGAGATCTTCACATCATATTTAAAACAAGATTTCATGATAGGACATAGAGCCAGCCAGATTTAGGACAAGATATTATTATATATTTTACAACAGGGGTCAAAACCTCCAAACTACCCCAAAAAGGATCACAACACCTAAACAAGTATTACTAAACTCACTTCTTACTGCTGCTGCCCCACATTAATGTATTAGTCTTGCTGACTTTCTGCTTCTCCACTGGTTTTTCTTTCTCCTTTACCATGTCATTATCTGATGATTTCTCTTCGCTTAATTTTGGTATCATGTTAGATGAGCATTGCTCGATGTGTGGTTGCTCAGTTGGCGAGGTTGGTTCCTAAAAAGAGGAAAATTGGTTGACATGGTCCCTATATCAGTCACAATTTCCTGATATCTTTAGAATATACTACACAATTTTAAAATCATTAAAAATGTAATGACTAAACCAGGCAGAAATGAAAAGTTAAAAACAGAAGATAAGCTAATATAAAATATATTTGTTAAATAGAAAAAAAACTTGTAAATTGTCTGAGTTTTACTATATCAGAAAGTGACTCCTGTCTTCCTACCCTGTATATCTTGTATAACTGAAGGTTATGAAAAGAGTTTTCAGGTTTAATAGTTTGTGTGGTCTTGATGAAATGTTTTTGTTCCTTATTGTTCCTACCCCCCCCCCCCCCCCCCCCCCCCCCCCCCCCCGGACAATTATCCCTCTAGGAATTTTACCCCTTCCCCCAACCTGTAATTGTCCTGGGGGGAAATCATCTTGGGGGTAATTGTCCTGGGAAGTAATTGTCCTAGGGTTAATTGTCCTGGGGGTAGTTGTCCTAGAATTTTTTGTGCACTTACCTGTAATATAATATTAAAGACAATGCTTAATGTTTTTAGAAATATGGCACTTGGTTATAAGGATTTAATCTGATCTACAACTATACCTCTTTTATTTTTGAAGTAACATGTTCTTTGACTTCCATCTTCATCTCATCTTCTTCTTCTTTCACTTCTTGTTCCTTTCGTTCTGAATTGTCTTTAGAATCACAGTCTTTTCCTGCTTGCTGAGGAGAAGGCTGCCTTTTCTTCATGTGCTTGCGGGCTACAAAAAATTAAAAATTGGTGTACTAATTCAATCTTGCATAAAATAAAATTGGGTGTACTAAATCAATCTTCATAAAATAAAAATTGGGTGTACTAATTCAATCTTGCATTTAATTTTTTTTTTTTTTTTAATTAATTAATTTTGTTTTGTTTTGTATTTGTATTTTTTTTTTGTATGTGTCTTACTGATTACAAAATAAAGTAGAATATACAGTATTTTGGAAAAGCAGAAAATGACTGGATTCCAGGTAATAAGTTGAAAATATAAAATATGTCCAAATGGTGGCCAGCTGCTACAAACCTGCAAGTTTGCTACCATAGACTATGTAATTTACATAACAGTTTTACACATTTTCTTCCAAAGTGATTGTTGTACATGCACACATAAGAGCTTAAACTTGGTAAATTGATTTGTCTTACCCGTCTTCCTGAGAGGGACATCTGTTTTAGAAGACATCGCAGACTCTTGTTCTGTTGTTTTGACTTTCTGGAGAGCAGCCACTACTTCTCCCTTGGTGTCCTGTTAATAAATGATTTCAATCATTTCTCTTTCATTTTAAATAAGCATGTGATCACTCTTCATGACAATTTATACCAAGGAAGCAATATCAGGATGTTTAAAAAGCAAAGGATCACCATTTTTCTGGACTTAACCCTATTCTCAGTGTGCAAGATCCAAAACACAAGAGCATAATAACGTAAATAAGACACTTTCTTCGAAGAAATATACATTTACAAGTGCCTTACACCACCATGAGCCTACTGGATTATCCCCCAATCTTACTAGCAGATAGTGAACAAATGTCCCCCAATCTTACTAGCAGATAGTGAACAAATGTCCCCATGTATATGGTCATACTGAAATAATATACTTCCATAATATAAAGTGATGCATACATGTAGGCATTGTATTAGAGTGGTTTACACACTAGCTGTGGGATTAGGTCATGCATTCAAACACTGTTCTCATCTCATGGGTACATGTATGTGGCAAAGTAGAAACAGTGTGTTTTGAAAAGGATGTACATGCATACAAATAGCAACAGGCTTGAGTGGGCCACATTAAATAGAGAGTGTACACTTTCAATCTCCCCCCCCCCCCCCCCAAATCCTTTTTTTTTTTAAATTAATTTGTACAGAATGATTCTAGTAATAATACACTCAAGAAAGCAAATTTATTATAACTGTCCCAAATCCCTCTCAGATGATTTCAGACATTGATTCTAACTATTTCAATATAAACAGGCCTTACTTTTTCTTCCCCTTCACTGCTTTCATTACACTGCATCATGGTAGGTTTCTTGTCTTCATTTTCCTCTTCACTATCACTGTCTAGAATCCTTCTAGCTTTCTTTCTAGCAGGTTCTTCTTCACTTTGAGGTGAGCCATTCCTAGCATGAAGGGGAGATCTAACACTGAAAACAATACAAAACACTAAATTTTATGCCACCATCTCAAAAAGTAAGAAAAAGAAAATTGTTATGAAGTTTGGAATATATTCATGTCCTCAAAAACACCTTTTGGCCATGACTTTATTTGTGGTTTCATCATTTTCAACAAATATAATCTTGAATTTAAAATGAAAAAAAATATCTTATAGAACTGACACTGAATGCTACCAACTGAAAATGATTGATACATGTACCTATGAATTTGCAAAATGAACAATTATGTCCTAAAACCAAGTACATGTGGCTAATGAGAATAAAAGTGAGCACAAGCATATTTTCAGGTTTTTGTAAATTGATTGTTTGGCCAGTCCAAAAATTGCCTCACTTTCAAGGATTCTCTACAGTACAAAATGGTTTCCTCATCATGTGGCAAGAATACCTTGAAGTTACTTATAAATTTGGATCTAGTTGATTATCGTTTCCACTTTCCAGCAATCTACTAGATCTTATTTTGAATAAATCTTATGTCATTTTTAAGATAATTGTAAAATAAAGCTACATTTTCAAATCAGTTTCACTTGTGGACAAATCATGGCCATGAAAGAGGTGTGTATCAATTACTAATACACACAGATTTCATGGACACAACAATATTGATTGTGCACCACACCTGCCTTTCCACAGAATCATATTAAGGCAAAAGTATCATGAATTATCATAATGGAAGCCCAAAATGATGTGGAATGTCAGGTGGAATGTCAGGTGCAATGCACAAATATATTGTTAACAATTACTGATCAATCTGCACAGATTTTAAAGCTTTCATTGTTAAAAAAATGAAAATATAATTAAGAATTTAAGTACATCATAAAACTTACTCCTTATAAAATCTACACTCTACCCTTCAACTTTACAATGTGCTGTTTCTAGCTTGATATTAGTTGTAACTTGGGTGTTATTATCAACCAAAAGTGTTGATTGGGGGGATTTTTTCCTTGTCTCTTTTTTGCACTGTTAGTATATACACTTACTTTTTGGCATTACTATTGTTGGATACTGCATCAGCAGACAGTGGGGGCTTTGGTTTTGGTGATGAGAAAAAAGAGCTAAAAAGAGAAACAGAGAATGTACAATGAAACATTAGGTGTAGGTTAGAGGAGCTTACAAATGAAAAAGCATGTACGTGTTTGTGTAGCATGTGTTCACTGCATGTTAGTCCAAAATGACCTACAGCTAAATTAGATCTAGATCTACATGTACATGTACATACACAATTAGAAACCTAGATTTAACCAACAGGTAGGTCTAATCACTAGTGCTGGTATCGACACGCCTGATGTCGCCACTATGGCGACAAAAGTACTGGTTTTGGACTTTGCCGACATGTCGACACGCATGCTCCGATGGCGACATAAAATGGGTCTTATATAATTACATGTACCTCGCCGTGGCGTCGTGCGCGCGTACGTGATTTGTTTCACATACGCATAAGCAGCGCGCACGCGCGACACGATCGCTGCGTATCTATCTAGCTGAGACCGGTATACATTACGTACATGTACATGCCTAGATATGCGACACTAGCTGACTCGCACCGCATGACTTTCATTAATGCTTGATAAATTGGATCATACAAAACAAATTTTGGGGCAAATAGTTGACAGTGTGCATCTTTGAGAACTGTAAGTGAGTATGACTGCGAGTGTGAGCCCGTGAGGACATAGTGCATGTATTCCATGTAAAGCTCTTGTGAATTTGTGTCGGGTAACTCTGGTTTAATAGTGTACGGTCACTACGGGAGCGACCCGAGTTTAGACTTGTTTGACTCATGTCCAGATGTCGACACATGTCGACATCGGCGTTAATTTTATTGCGACATGGCGACATAGATTTTCCATGCCGATACCAGCACTACTAATCACACATTCATAAACAGTCTCAACTTGGGGAAAAAAAGTTGTTTGCAATTGTGTGACATTAGACCAGCGCTTCTCAACCGGTGGGCTGCGGCCCAGCATGAGCTCTTTCAGGTGGGCCGTGAAGTCGGCCAAAAAAAAATTTTTTTGAATACAATAAAATGAAAAATGTGATCACCTTTTTTCAAGAAGCAAGCTCAAGTGTCTCATTGAAGGTAAGCAGAATAATTTTCAGGCATTACAACTGACAGTGACACAAAACATCTGGGCCTGTATTCAATTCAATACTTAAGAATGAAATATGAGTACTTTACTTAGTTTTCGGCTGAGATAAAATACTGAAGCAATTTTGGTATTCAATTGAATCATTTGGCTAAGTATTTTACCCTTAGTCTAAGACAGCTCTCTAGCAGACTTAAGCAAATTATTTCATTGGCATGTATGTGGCTTTCATACATGTACATACCCAGAGCAGTACAAGCTGTGCACAAGCAAATCATCATGGAAAATACTTTAAATATTGAATTACTTAAAGTTTCGAAATGGTTTAAATGCAATAAGCTTTCTCTCAATATTCAGAAAACTCAATTTATGCATTTCAAACACAATAATATCCATGTAGCTAATACTCCTATTAATATTAAGATTGATAACATTTCCGTTGAACAAAAGAAGAGTTCTAACTTCCTAGGCGTTATAATCGATGAGCATTTAACATGGAACAATCACATTAATCATATTATTCTATGCCAGGGGTTCACAAAGTACGGCCCGCGGAGCTTCTCAATCCGGCCCGCGAGACTCAGCTGTTTTTTTCTCTTTTTATCACAATGTGAAACATGCCTCAATACAATTACATTGTGTGTCCATGCAACCGTAATAAAAGTAATGACAGTCAAATTAATTGACTTTTAAACAAAGTTCATTGAGTTTTGTGTCATGTCTGTCTGTTCTACTTCAGTATTTGATTTTATGAAAGATCGTAACTAACTAAAGATGGCATCCCATAGGCTAGCGCTGTGTAAGGCTCTACATACAGGTGCGAAAGTGCATTTTCCACAATGAACATTCTAAAGAACTCATACCGGAGCACGTTGACCAGTGAACATTTGCACCAGTGCCTTCGTCTGGCAATCACTCCTTTTGTGCCAAGGTTTAAGCAATTTGTTGCCGACAAACAGTGCCACTTTTCCCACTAAAAGTAAGGAGAAACTTTACCAGAGTCTTCAACAGGCCTGGTCTACAACTCTACTTTGACTACAAAAGTTACTAATATTACAATACATTATCTGTCTCCTCAGTTCCAGGTATGCAATAAAACTGACATAGGTATAATAATGATTAATATCCTTTAAAAAAGTACAATTTTTTATTATCACTATTGACTCCCGCTGCATTTTGAATTTTTCTCAAATATTAACTGTTTTTCATATAAATCTGTTATAAATTTGTTGGATAAAATACTCCCCAAATAAGGCTCAGATTGAACCAGAGAGCATCTAAAACCCCTGAGCTTCCAGGGCCCTTAAGCGGGCCCTGGACCCCGTCCGCAAGGGACTTCGCGCTCCGCGCACATTGGTTATTTTTGAAGTCTTCAGTTCACTCTGGCCCTTCAAGGAAAAAGTTTGAGAACCCCTGTTCTATGTATATCCCGAGGTGTGGGAATCATTCATAAGTTAAAAATTTATGTTGCCACGAACAACTCTGTTTTTACAGTATAACACAATGATACTTCCTTATATAACATACTGTAATATTGTTTGGGCTAACTGTGGTATTACCAAACTCAATCCTATTCTTTCGCTACAAAAGCGGGCACTTCGTATTTGTACAGGATCGTCTTACTTTTCTCATTCTGATCCACTTTTTTTTCAACCTAAAACATTGAAGGTCATTGATTTATATATTTTTTAAGTTGCAGTTTTCATGTTTAAATATAAAAATAATCAACTTCCTTCCTCATTTCAAAATTTATTTAATCTAAACAATACAATTCACACATACCCTACCCGTATTTCAGAAAACTTTCATCTAACAAACCCTTAATTATTAATAAGGCATAAATCAATACAACACCATTGCCCTGACTTGTGGAATAATCTACCCACAACAGTTAAAATGTGCTCTTCAATTTACTCTTTTAAAGTTACTATGAAGCGCAATCTAATATCATTATACTCAAATCCACCACACTGACCATCTATGTAACAAAAATAGTATTTTATCAATTATTGATCCACACACCAACTCATGAATACATCTTGACCCCACCGCTAATGCACTTGCACTGCACTTGCACTGCATCCTCATGACCTCTTTTCTCCATTTTTTTTTTGTTTGTTCTATGTCGCTTTTTTACTTTGAGGCCGCCATCGACATCAAGCAACTCGCTCATGATGACGGTCTCCTGCGTTCATAAATCCTGTTAATTGCAAATTGTTAATTTTCCATATTGTATACATATTTTCTTAGTATTTAAGAAGTAAATTGTTAATGTTTGACAATGTGTTTATATACTTTTTTCTGTAATATTATTATATTTTGTATCATGCTATCGAACACAGAAATAAAATCAATCAAACAATATAAGCGCACATTTACTGTGACGCATTTATTGCGCATGTTTTAGGACAGGATATGTGACGTCACAATTGATATCAGTAAGTATTTTGCCTTAAAGTCAGCTTGCTAAAGTAAAGTGCTTAAATTTGAACTGAATACAAGTTAAGCCAGTTTATTTAGCCAATCCAAATGCTAAGTAAAATGCTAACTTAATGCGCATTTTGATTTGAATACCGCCCCTGATTACCACACAATTTGTTCTCCAATTTCCTTTGTCACGTCTTATTGTCATTTTTTCTAAGTTTTTGTAAAGTGGGCTTTAAAAAAAATTTAAGAACCAAAGTGGGCCTCGAGTTAAAAAAGGTTGAGAAGTGCTGCATTAGACCCTTCATCTTTTCCTTGGGCATGTGGGGAAAATATTCATGTCATAAATTTCATCATCATTCATCACCACACAAGCTTATAAAATTTCATTTAGACTAAAGTAAGACTATGTGCAACTAGAATTTGTGATTCTGCCTCCTTTTTTTTTTTAAATATGTGACCTTAACGTTTGTACTGAGTTACATGTAGTACATGTCAGACCCTGATGCCGCCAGCATGGGGTCTGACATGGGTATGCCCTTTTCTCTGCTCACCAAGTTCATAAACAGACTACATGAACTGGAGACATCTGGAAAACAAGTGAATCAGTAAATAACGTGATGCGTAATATATGTCCCAGCCGGAAGTGTAAATCTGTGGAATGGCGTTAATTTTTGTAATTTCTGATATTCTTCTAGATAAATGTGAGAAATGAATTATTAAATTAATATTTTGTGATGTTTGTTATTTTTGTTCATTTTGAGTAAATGTGCATAATTAATAAATTTCAAAATTCTGTGTAGAAGTTTTGAGGCCCCATCAAGCCCTATCAGATAAAACAGAAACAAAATCTGCTGTGCAATAGAGAAATAGCATTTTTCATTGATTTTGAATAAATTTGCATAAATTTGTACAATTAATGAATTTCACCATTCTGCATAGTTTAGAAGCTTCCACCAAGCCCTATTAGATAAAACAAACAGAATCAAATCCACTGTGAAATAGAGAAGTACCATTTTGAAGAAATTTGCATAAATTTGCATAATTAATGATTTATGCATTTGTGTGTAGAAGTTAGGAAGCCTCACCTATCTTTATCAGTCAGAGCAATCAGAATCAAAATCAGCCAAGAAATGACAGAGGAGCATCAAATTTTAACATTTTGAGCACACACACATGCACACACATGTACAGAGCCTGTTTCATTGTCCCCTCGCGAACTTTGTTCGGCGGGGACAGGAAAATTTATCAGACTACTAGACCCCCTACTCATTTTTTATTAAAGGTCCTAAGAAATGCTGCAAAGATGTGAATTTATTCGTTAATATGTTGTTTTCTGAATATAATTCCAACCAAAATAACCCCCAAAAAAATCCCACTTCAAGTTCACAGGCTATTTAAAATTGAAAATTGAACCTTTCTCATCCAAATTCGCCCTGCCCACAAAAAAACTCCCCAAACAGTATCGGAATATCATGTGACCCTCTGACGTCATCGAAAGTACCAGCTGATTGTTCGCAAGTTGTTTCGACGTACGTATACACGAAACGTGCATAGCTCCATTGGTTTCATGTGTACTTCGAACTTATCACAATTTTGTTTGTTCTTCTTCGATTGTTTCACTTTGTTTTATCGAGCAATCAGTAGAATGCCAACTAGGTGCATTGTTGCTGGATGTTCCAATACCACTAAAGAAGATTTTAGTTTAAATAAATTTCCCAAAGACGTGAAATTGAGGAAAATTTGGACTTGCAAATGTTATTAGATTTGAAGGTGTATGTGACTAAACTGTGATGCAAATAATGAGTATCAGACTTGCACTAATAAATTTAACTTGAATACATACATTCACCCTTGCATAATTAAAATCTACTGTGGGGACAGTTAATTTAGAGGGCACCAAAACCAATCCTTTACAAGCCTCAACCCCCCCCCCCCCCCCATTGTTTTTATGTAAGTGAAGGCTTTTTTTTATTATTGGGAAAAGATAGAATCATCATCATCATCATCAGTTATTCAATCAGCATTTTCCATCTTATACAAGGGGTAACCAACTCTTTCTCTCCATTTGATTCTGCATTGTGCATTCTCTCTTGACTAAATCATTCCATGTTCACTCTCTTCATTCTCTCTTGATTAAATCATTCCATGTTCACTCTCTTCATTCGCTCTTGATTAAATCATTCCATGTTCATTCTGCTCATTCTCTCTTTATTAAATCATTCCATAACATCTTCCTCTCATACCAACCTTTTCCAGATGCCACGCTCTTTTAACAGGCTCATAATCTGTCATTCTCATCACATGACCAATCTATCTCAATAACAGTTACACTTCTCTTTACCACTTCCATACGATTTAAGAAATTAAAAAATTGAATGGCACAATAAAACACATAAGGCAGTGTGATTTCCTTTCTTGTACAGTTTATTGCTTATACCATAGATGTACAACCACCATGCTTATACAAATCATAGCTCATGAAATCCGCGATAAACATCAGATGGGAAGGTCTCCCTGATCTTTAGCACAGCACATAATGGCAGAGGTACTCTCACAGCTCGTCCCAGGAACCCCCAACACCACCTCGCAAGTTGCCTGTATGCAACATGTCTGTTCTTCCTGCAAATAAAGCAAATAAAAGAGGAAAATATTAAAAGAATGAATACAAAATGTTTAATATGAAATTTGGAAATAGCAAAATAACGAAAAAAATGGAGGTGAAACGATTTACTTGACAAATTAATTCTTTACCTGATGATGAAAAAATAATTTCAGCAGGTCGTCTTCAAGAAAAAAGGACCGCCAACGAAATAGAGGTGAAACGATTCACTTGACAAATTAATCAATTACCTGACAATGAAAATAATTTTGACGGGTCGTCTTCAAGATATATAAACTGCTAGCAAAGCAGAGGTAAAACTATTTACTTGACAAATTTATTCTTTACCCGACGATAAAAATGATTTCAGCGGGTCGTCTTCAAGAATTATGAACCGCTAACGAAACAGAGGTGAAACGATTTACTTGACAAATTAATTAATTTCCTGACGATGAAAATAATTTCGGCAGGTCGTCTTCAAGATATATAAACCGTTAGCAAAGCAGAGGTGAAACTATTTACTTGACAAATTTATTCTTTAACTGATGATAAAAATTATTTCAGCGGTTCGTCTTCAAGAATTATGAACTACTAACGAAACAGAGGTAAAACGATTTACTTGACAAATTAATTACCTGACGATAAAAATAGTTTCAGCGAGTCGTCTTTCAGCTGTATAAACCGCTAATGAAACAGAGGTGAAACTATTTACTTGAGGAATTTATTCTTCACCTGACGATGAAAATAATTTCGGCGGGTCGTCTTCAAGATAAATGAACTGCTAACGAAACAGAGGTGAAACGATTCACTGGACAAATTAATTCTTTACCTGACGATGAAAATAATTTCGGCGGGTCGCTTCAAGAAATATGAATCGCTAACGAAACAGAGGTAAAACGATTTACTTGACAAATTAATTACCTGACGATAAAAATAGTTTCAGCGAGTCGTTTTTCAGCTGTATAAACCGCTAATGAAACAGAGGTGAAACTATTTACTTGACAAATTAATTCTTTACCTGACGATGAAAATAATTTCGGCGGGTCGCTTCAAGAAATATGAATCGCTAACGAAACAGAGGTGAAACGATTTACTTTACGAGACGAGAGTCGATTATAAAGGGGAAGAAAGAGTACTAATCTTTTAACTTTCATTGCACTGACGGAAAAGGCAATTGAAAATAGATTGACACTCATAAAAAAATTTGACGGGGGTATAGTGAATTGAAACATCGAATGACTTATTTGGCGTTAACTATCCAAATACTGAAAGAATTAACTAAAACAAATACGGGACTCGTGTAAGCAATTGCATTAAAAAACGGTTAATCAAACAGGGAAATATATCAGCGTCAACGCGCCGATCTAAACACTATTAAAGACCAACAAAAACAAAATCAGGACTTGTTGGATTAACAAAAAACAGTTAAACGAAACCGGGAAATGTTAAACGGTTTTCCTTCTTGCGTTGTTTAAGCGTCGGTTAAACGTTTTGACTCAGGCCTAGTATTAATACTATTTCCCCAAAATCGGAACGTTCCGTTTTTTATGTTTCTAAAAACTTCAAAAACGGGACGGTTCCGTTAAAAACGTAACAGTTGGCATGTATGAAAATCCCACCCAACAACTTGCCCCTCCCTGAAAAAAAAAATAATAAAATGAAATTTTCTTGGTCAGATATTTTATATTTTCCGTTCCAAAACTGAGTGACAAGGATTCATTATTGCATCACAAAAAAATAGAGAAAGGTGGTAATATTAAACAACATGTAAATACTCATTCACTGCAGCATTTCTCCCAGCTCCTCCCCCATACTGCTGCCGGTATTGATAATATGCCGTCTCCAAGACCCAGACATCAAGGCAAACAGCTGTGAATCCAGGATGGTGAGTGATGCAGTCAAGCTGCTCCTTGTGCTCATCCATCTTCTGCACAACCTGCGCAACCTCCTTGCAGCAGAGGCACTCCTTTGCGATGGGCATCGGGGCACATCCACCACTGCATGAACACCTATTACAAAGGAACGAAAATAAATGAAATTATTAATAAAAATTAGTGACAAGAGTAGACCTTTACAAAACAGGCCAAAACATATATGGTAGAACACATTTACAGTAAGCTTCTTGGGGGATTTATTTTTTTTCTTTATTTTAACAATACTAAAGCAGACCTCCTTACTGAAGTTCAATTTCATACTCAAACTCGATCTCTGACTTCAGCCAAATTTAGAGCGAGCATGCAAGTGACTTGATCATGACGTCGTGATGAGAGGCTAGGCCCGCTGGAACGTGCGGGCAAGCTGTGCTGCTGTCATCGCTCAGCAGTGCAGCCGATCCAATATCAAACAAAAAGGGGTGACGCGATGCCGTCAAATTGTCAAAATAAATCCTTTCTTAAATGAACAAGCATGAGAAGATTCATAATAAAACGGCTCATAGATGTACTGAAACGAATGAAAATTCAGAATTTACCTACCTGAGATTGTTCCTAAGCTTTTTTTCCCGATTGTCTACAACAACCTCAACTCTTCGTCTTCCTCACCAGCTGCCTCTGCCTCTCTGCCTCTGGCTCGAACCTGTACGGAGCAATTCCATCACCTTTGTTGGAGCTATCATTATGGGAGGAGTCTGAATCTGTCAAAGAATACTCAGATCCTGACTCATTGTCTGCAGAATCAGATAACCGCAATGAAGATACCATAATTGTGAATAAAACGTTGAAATTATCGATGATTGAGATTTTGATTGCTAACAACAGCGCGAATGTACGAAAGCCAAATATGCAATGCATATGCACGTAGCGATCGGAGCTGGCTAGGCATTCTTATGCTGACGTCACATGATTGACAACTCAATTTGCTGACTTTCTGGGCGTTCCCTGGGAAGTTCATTGCCAAAGAATAACTCGGAAACTGAACAGTCGTGCACAAAATTAAACGGCAGATTCGTAATTGTCATGAAAAACTTATTAAAATAAATAGCTTTTACAGAATAAAGTGATTTCTGTGTCATAAGACCTTTAAGTACTGCTACAGTGCTACTACACTATCCAGTGGGAACATAGATCAACTTACATGATCATCTAAATCCAGCTTTTCTATGAAAATATTCCTAAACCTGTCCCGAAATAGTCACCCCATTTCACCCACAAGATTTCACCCCTTAAGGTACTTAGACCATCTATGTCAATTACAAAAAGGTTGTCAGCCTCAGGCCTTAAAGGACCCGAAAAGTCACCAATCGTGGTGTTTTGGAGCTTGGCCCGGCTCGGGTAATATTCAGGAATCTCTGTACATCTTCGTTAAAAGAGCATGCAATTGCAGTGATACGGGCGACCTTGCTCGGGGAAAAATATTTGACCGAAGAAAGATGAACTGAACGAACCAGCTGACAAACTACCCCACCCTCGACGGCAATTTTGTTCGCTGCTCCAAGATTGTTGTTATGCACGGCCTTGCAACAGGAGCAAGCGAATGAAATTGAACATACATGGATATAGAGCGGTGGCTCCCTTTAAATTTTGTCATCTTTAGGGTAAGCCTGGGGCCCGGTAGAAAATTACCCGGAACGGCCCGGACCAGTAAAGATGTCAAAATTTTTACCGGGTCCCGGCACGGCCCGAAACCCGATAAATTTTATGTTTGTTTATATTTTCCTTATGTTTTTATTTTAGTACGTTATTGCGCAAATATGGTGTTTCCTATTTAGCTTCCTGAGCGAGGGAGACGCAAGTTGAGGATCATTTACTCGTGATAACAAATTTTGGATTTATATCTTTTATTTTATTTTGCGTGCCTCCGCGAGTCCACGCTACTTATCAGCGTTAGTGTTTTCCTAATCATCTACCTGAGCGAGAATTTCGAGAAAGAATGAAGTTGAAGATGATTTAATCATGATTACAATTTATGTTTGTCTTCTTGCTAAGTTACAATCACGATAGTTTATTGATAAATAATTATTAAACATTGAAGATACTGACTTCTAAAAGCTATGAAAGAGTTACGAAGGTGTGAGACCTAAATAACAGACATTCCGCTACTCGGTTCCGCAAAACGAAGCCAGCCTGCAGCAGTGGGAAATATGAATGCACTTCATAGAGCTTGGTATAACTATGGACCCATTATCAGTGTGTGTTGTGCGTGTAGTGCAGTGTGTGTATGTCGGACTGCCTGTGTGTGTACAACGCTGTTAGTAGCGCACACCTCGTTGTGATCAGCGAGGATCAACAGGAGAGCTTGGAAGAGAGAGAGCAAAAGAGAAATGGCAAGCCGCGAGAGGAATATTCAGAGGGTAGGACAGAAAATATATACAATTATGTTATTGCTGGTTACGGATATAAAAATAATTGAAACAAATCAATGAAATTTACTCCAGAATGAAAACTCAGTGTTTGAAGAATTAACAAAATATAAAATCACGATAAAGGAAGTAAATCTAAGGAAAAAAATATTAAATGAAAAGAGAGCTTACATGTCTTTAAAAAAAGATTTGCAGCACAAATACATTAATTGTGAAAGTACTTCAGAATTAAGAAATACATGTCGAGTCTTTTAAGAGAAGGAATAATAATGCTAACAATTTTTTAAAAGATTACCGTAAGAGGGAAGAATGAAGAAAAATGTTGGTCACATATCAAAAGTAATGGTCAACCAGTCAAAAATCATCTCACTGAAAAAATATACAATATGGAAGAAACTGAAGTAAAACCCCCTCCAAAATTTGAGGAAACATATATTATTAACGCCACAGTGACACCACAAAATAATAATTTGAGCTAAGCTACCCATTATCAATCGGAAGAATGAGTTTCGTTCGCTTGGAACCACAGAAAAAACATGGCGCCTACAGGCCATGTGAAAAATACCCAAAAAAAGGAACATGACGTATAGCGCCACCTCCTGGTTATACCATGCACAGTCATTCAGCAGCCAGCGCAGCTCGCGAAAACTTGAAAAAGACGAACGGTTTTCATCATTAAAGCGCGAATTCAATATGGTTTTCGTCATTACAGTTATGAAATTGAAGCTTGGACTATGATTACCCTGGCCATGTATGTACATGGTGTAGAATTTTGATAGTCATTTCATAAAGTGGAGTTTTTATATGAAAATCGGACATTTGTGAAACCTGCACTATACACAATAGACTCTACAGTGAAGTGACATATAGAAGCCATGTACCGGTACGGTGCACGCTACCGGGCCGGGCCTGCCGGAGTCGACTGCATGGAATCGAAATCGAGCATCTAGCATGCACTACTATAGGCAACATATGGTATTGCGTGTGATGCAGCCTCGGAGTCGACTCCCTTTGGAACCGAGACCTTGCCGGAATCGGAATCGGTTCTCTCTAAAAGCAGAACCGCCCAAGCCTATTATTTACCACTATCAAGTTTTTATTAAAAAGTCATAATAAATACTCATAACGGCTTTACAGCACCAATTATTTACCGGATTCAGACATTTCACTCAGCAACCCGGACCCGTCCCGATCCCGGCAAAAACCCCCAACCCGCCGGGTTCCGTACAGGTTGATCGGCCCGACACCCAGGCTTAAAAAAACTGGGATTTTGTCTTAAGTAGCCGAATTCTCCCCCCCCCCCCTAACTCTATATAACAAGTAGGCCTACTACTACCGTACTTGATTAATATCAACTTATTATGACGAATCCTGGTCTTGGTCTTGGTCTTGGTCTTGGTCTCAGACAATGCTGGTCCTGATATTGGACCCCTGGGGCCTGTTTCTCGAAACAACGGCAGGACAGTCATAACTTTATCCAATGCTATACGGAGATGGTTATGATCTTCCTAAACTGTTTCACAAAGAGCTTACTAGCTAGACATCTTGTGATATCAATACTATCGGCGAGAACAGGAGCCGACACGTATAAGCCTTGGTTGCAATTACACTATATTTTAAAAGCTAAATTTAACTCAAACTGCAAATATTTGAATGAATTAGGAAATTTAACTAGCACATCAATGATGTGGCGCTCATCCGGCATGCAGCAAAGAAATTGATGCAATTTGTACTTTGAACACAGTAGACATTGTAATGAATCGATGAAATGTACGTGTATTGGTTACATGCATGTACAGATGATGAAGTGCCTATTGCAGATCTGGCTAAATGTGGTTTTGGAAGGAGACAGTGACATGTAGATATGAATGAAAGTCTGGAAATTGACAACTCAAGTTGCACGACTTAAAAGATTAAAGTTAAAAGATTTTGGGGAATGTAAATTTTAATAGTTTTACTGTGTGACAGAGAAATTTGAAATAAAGCATAAAGTTAGTCAAGGTGAGGTATCTCTACCAACTGTGAAATCTTTATTGAGAGAGATTTGAAGGTTAAGATTTGTAATAAAAGAGAAAAGCACTGAATGACATAAGTTATGCATTGGTGTAAAAAAAGAATTTTAAGGTTGGGACATTTAAGGGTGGCTTCAGTGCATTGTCCCTCACTGTTTCAAGTCTTTATTAGCTCATAACCCGCTATTGTTGACCACTGTCACTTCTGGGTTCTCGGTTCTGTCGATGATGTCGACAGAAATCATGTAGAAAGGTATAGCCTTTGAAATAATCCAGCAGCCATGGGTTTCATAATGGACAGGGCAAAGAGTTAAAATAAATTTTGTATAAATTACCATAAATAATTTTCTAGATAAAATTTCAAAATTCCGAGTAGAAGTTCAATGAACCTCATGAAAGTCTTCCTCAATAAATGAGGAAGAAGAAGCAAGTTTTGTGATTTTGTAATAAATTTCGCATAAATTAGCATAAATAATTTTCTAGACAAAATTTCAAAATTCCATGAAGAAGTTCAATGAACTTCATGAAAGTCTTTTAGATGGAAGAAAAAAAATCAAAATCAGTCAATAAATGAGGAAGAAGAAGCAATTTTTGTGATGTTTTAATAAATTTTGCATAAATTTGCATAAATAATTAGCATAAATTATTTTCTAGACAAAATTTTAAAATTCCGAGTAGAAGTTTAATAAACCTCATGAAAGTCTTTCAAATGGAACAAAAAAAAAATCGAAATCGGTCAATAAATGAGGAAGAAGCCATTTTTCTGATCTTTTTAATAAATTTCGCATAAATTAGCATAAATAATTTTCTAGACAAAATTTCAAATTTCCGAGTAGAAGTTCAATGAACCTCATGAAAGTCTTTCAGATGGAAAAAAAAAATCGAAATCGGTCAATAAATGAGGAAGAAGAAGCAATTTTTGTGATTTTTGAATAAATATCGCATAAATTAGCATAATTAATTTTGTAGACAAAATTTCAAAATTCTGTGTAGAAGTTCAATGAACCTCATGAAAGTCTTTCAGATGGAACAAAAAAAATCGAAATCGGTCAATAAATGAGGAAGGAGAAGCAATTTTTGTGATTTTTGAGAAATGCGCATAAATTAGCATATTTAATGAGTTTCAAAATTCTGTGTAGAAGTTTCGAATCCCCCACCTAGTGCTATCATATAAAGCAAACGGTATTAAAATCGGGTAAGAAATGGCGAAGAAGAAGCATTTTGAAATTGTGGACGGACGACAGACGAAGGACAGACGGACGGACGGACGGACGGACGACGGACGCCTCGCCACGGCATAAGCTCATCTGGCCCATTCGGGCCGGATGAGCTAAAACTCTAAATAGAAGAACGGCATAATAGATGCCAAAAACTTTTCAAATTATGTAAATAATACGATGGATTCACTTGTAAGTTGAAAAGTATAAGCTATTGATTTCATGATCGGTGAGACAGTTTTACTTTAGATAGGTACCCGCCAGATGTCATCATTTGATAGTTTATCAAAATATACATGTACATGGTACCCATATATTTTCATAGTATTTATAATAAGATGCTATGAACGTTTTAAACAATGTTTTCAGGCTTGATTATGATATCGTAATTACAAAAATATTCATATTATAAGTTTAAACACATATATTTCAAAGTATTCATTTTAAATATCCTTGATATAATTTATGTTTACGCTGATATGGGTCTGAAAAGCACAGAATATGCCTTTTGACTATGGCTGGCCTATGGTGCCAGATTACGGTTCCCTCGTCGGAGTTTAGTTCATCAAAGAAATCTTTATCATGTTTATAGAAACCATTCACAAAAATCTTTTATTCATTTTCACATAACCTGCACGCTTGTCATGATACAAGAAATACAATGTGATTTTCATTATGGTATAGCATGTCATTTTCACGCTAATAGATCAGATATGAAAGCCCATAAAATAAATAGCTTTGCCATCAGAAGTTAAGAGACTTACTAAATCCATTTTAATATAAAAACATACATGTACCTAGCAACAGTTATATAGTTTTTTCTAGATTATAATACTTCGCATTGCTTTAATCAGTAGGCTTGCATTTTGTTCTTGCCCATTGTTTATTTGTCAATAGTAGTATATTTTGTTTTCAGTTTCTAATGATGGGATTAATTTTTACAGGTTTTGGATTAACTTCTTTTCTTTTTATCCCACCTCATTTTGATATAGGCCTAGCGTCTTTTATTGTTTCATTTTTATTCTGGTTTTTTTATTTTCATGATTTTGAAAAAAAAGTTCCTTTCGTATTGAAATGACCTCAATCAAACTGTTTTTTTGTTGTTGTATGTTTATCAATTATAATGTTGAAAGAGTGTTGATTCACTATAGTAGTTCAGTGGAGACAAGCCTTTAGGAAACACTGCGTATTGTCATATAATTTTCATAATATATAAACATGGATAAATTCAAGATAAAGTAAATGTGTAGAAATATAATTTTGAAAGAGTTGTAAAAGTATGTAGCTTCCCTTTTTGCTGACCATAATCTATCCAATAAATACCATGTGATGGCGCTGTATGTCGACTAAAAGAAGATATGACAGGGTTGGAGGCATCATAAGTCCTTTAATAGTCAGGAAGTTGTTGTGCATCTTGGTAAAGACGGCTTCTTGAAACACGTAGCGGACAACTAGAGAACTAGCGCTGACTTAGTCAAGAACTTAGACATATGACAGTTTCGAGAAACAGGCCCCTGGTCTTGTTCTCGGACCTCTGGTCTTGGTCTTGGTCTTGGTTTCGTACTGTCTGGTCTTGGTCTTGATCTTGGTCTCGGATGGTCAGGTCTTGACTACAACACTGACAGAGAATAGTGATGGTTCCATGAGTGATTTTTGGTAGCCTATTTGGGAGACAGTCTCCCATTTACCTACCTAGGAAAGATACTGAACGTAGGCGCTACGCCTGTGTATTCAGCTCCAAGTCCTTCTTCCTGTTCAAGATAGCTGGATCATTTCCTGGTGTAGGCGATTCATAATCGTACCTAATGGGCTCATTCTTCAAGCACCTATCCAAAGCTACTTCAAAACTGTAAACACTCAGGGCAGTAATGGTGTAGTTGTGAAGATTATTCCATGGTTTAAGTATTCGTACATTAAAAAAAAATTTGTATCTCTGAGTTTTGGTCCTAGGAATAAACAATCTTGTCTGATCTCTGGATTGTAATACAAGAAGATTTGGCATTACATCAGAATCATATCTATTTAAAATCTTGTAGATCTATGTTTCAATCATATCGCCTTGAGCCCTCCTCATTGTAAGGTAGGGATATTCAACTGTCTCAATCTTTGTGCATAACGCAGCCCCATGGCCATGGACAGCCCCTTTAACTCTGGGACTAATCTAGTCGCTCTTCTTTGGACACTTTCCAAAGCATGTACTAGTATTTTCTTAAGGTGGGGGCTCCACACAGCATGAGGGTACTCTATTTGGGGGCGAACAAGTGATTTGTACAACAGTGAAAAATTATCCTTATCTAAATAAACAAAGGTTTGTCTGATTAGATTCATTAGACTGTTAGTCTTATATTGATCTTTGTATAATGTAGATCTAAATGTTCTTCAAAATTCAGCTTATCATCAATCACCACTCCCAAATCTCTCTCAGAGGCCGAGGACACTTGCACGAGGGCACATTGTGAATTATCACAGGTCATACTAGATCTATACACAAATGGTCTTGTCAGAGCGGACTGGAGGTGACCAATTTCTTTCTTTGCATTGCCATTTTCTGCAAAGCCAAAGGGATTACCTTGGCTCAAAATGAAAATGTGATAAGCAGATTCCTCATCCCTGCTCATGAAAAATTACCCCTTTTGAAGTTGTCTAAAACTCTTAACAGTTAAAGTTAGACCCTACTTTAAAAATTCACCGTCTAACTTGTAGATCTAGACCTACTTTTGTTTTCATAACATTTATTTTTGTTATGATCCACACACAAAACAAATGGGTTGTGAGTGAGCTCAGTGGGCAAAAATTTGGCTGGAAGAAACTGCCTTGTTCTTGGTTGTTGGTGTTGTTTCTTTATTAACAGTTAGTTTTGTCCTTTTGTAAGCTACGTTAGAATCAAACTTAGATAGAACAAGTTAGATGTCTAGGGTCTACTGTTAAGTCTCTAGATTCTAATGTCTATATATTATAAGTTTAACATTTGTTAACAATAATTAGATCTGACGTTACTCGTTAGGTATGTCAATGGGACCTAAACCTGGGCATGTACTAAAGCTACACACCCCGCAAATACGCACAATGCATTATGTTCAATGTGCCAATTTTCTGCTGTGACAAAGCGACGAGAATATCGTTTACGTATGCGTGACAGTGAACTTTTCTTTGTTTAATTTTCCAAGGAGACAGTGATTAATTTCTTAACTGCAATTAGCAGAAACGAAAGTTTAACTACATGTACACGAAAAAAAAAAACAAACTCAAAATGGTATTTCAATATCAGTGAACATCGGACATGTATCCAAAAGTTGAGAGAAGCATGAAACTTTATTGATCAAGTAAATAAGCGTGAAATTCTTATGAGAAAAGTAACAAGCATCAATGAAAATGATGTAAACACGCAAAGGCTTGCTGTGGATCATGTGATATATGTTTTTTTATAAACTGACACTGCTGAATAAAAGCTACAAATATGGTATAATCAAAGAAGATGCTATACAGCAATAATTTGTGTGATTCAGTCAAAACTATTATAATGTCATAATTATATACGGTTAACATGTAAAGCAAAGTAATTTTCCAGTGAGAATGATACTGGATGTACACTAATGTGTAAAGAAATACTTATTTTTGGCATTGTTCGATCCAATGTCTATGTATTTTATCGCTTTGTGATTAGCATAAATACAAATCAAGTTTGAATATACTTGAAATAACCGTCAAAAAGACATTATCCGAGCAAAATTGGAGTGAAACTCATATAGGATGATTTGGTTAGTGCATAATCCTATGTTTTATATGCTTCAGAAATGGAAGTGCAAAATAGATGCACATCTCCCTATGATGAGGACACCCGCAGCTCGAAATGATTGATTTATGTAATGTTATTGCAGAATAAGGCTATTCTTTTGATCATATTGTATTGTAACTACACAAACTAAGACAAATCTAACTTTTCAGTAATCAGATTATTGGTTTAACAAACAATGACTTTGAAAGGACATGGACTATAGTATTAATTAAAAAGTGAATACATTTTCTTCTGCAACTCTCTATTCTTTAACCCTTTCAAGACAATTGACCACATTTTGTGGTTGGGCTCAATAACTTTTGATTCAGAGCCCTGAAAAATATACTAGATACATGAGTAGAAAGAGCAAAAATTTCTGCACACACTGTGTCCATTTTTGTTACATGACAATATTGCGTTTGATCCCAGGAATTTTAAAAAGGAGAATAAGATTTAAAATCCTCAAATTGGCAACACATTGAGAGGTTCAAAATCATTGTTTTTTATCAAAATTGGCAATTTTTTTTCAACTTTCGACTAAGTTTCTAATGATGTATATTGTTTTCCAAGACATTACATTTTGTTAGAACCATGTAGCACTAAAAAAGAAATATTAGTGTTGCCAATTTGAAGAACAAAATGTGATCAATTTAGCCCTTAAATAATCCCTGTCCTGAAAGGGTTAAGGTAAAATTAGGATAAGGTCTTTTCTTTAGTGTTCAATTGATTAAATTTGTTGGGAGTATAATTTGTTATAAGTTTTCACCATGCGATGTAATTATGTTTAAGATAACTCTGATATGTTGATGTATAGTTTTGTAAATGAGTTTGATAGGATAGAATTGTTATAGCTGTAGAATAGAAAAAGTTAGCATTTGTATTTTTGTAATTGGATGATAACTTCTTGACAGCATATATCCATTTAAAAACTATTGAATCAAAATTTGTTTTAACAAATGTGAGAGAGCCACAATTTCTAACAAAAGGGGATGTTACATGTATGTGATAATAAGACCAATTTTACATTTATCAATAATTTATCAATACCTAGACAGGAAGTGAACAGGAAGTTTAAATGTTTACAAACTTCACACTTTCTTCAGAAAGTATTACTCATACAACTTCCAACTAAAGCTATGATGCAATGGTCACTTTATTTGGTCTTCTTATTAGGGCTGGGACTAAAAACCGGGTACCCGAGTCCCGCCCGAGAGCCTCGGGACCCGGGTCAAAATATTAGATAACCGATACCCGAAAATGAGTATTTAATTATCACCTATGCATGTACACGACAAGGCGGTAGATGAACGTCGAACAGCCATTTACTATTTACATGTAAAAAAAATCCATGTAGCGCTCTAGCGCACCATTGCAGTGATGCGCTTTTGATTCGTTCAACTCACTGTGAAACATAACCTTACACATGATCGTATACACAGAGAGCAAAGCTCACTGCCGCTATTCGGAGACTGCTCATTGGTTCATTGAACCCATGACATAATTTGCATTTAGTGCCCTTCCCCCTTCTTTGCAGTGAACGATAAGTCTATGAGCGATTAACGGGCGTAAAGTTTACAAACTCATGCATATTCAACAGTCGCTCCACACTCGCACGTGGCATCTCACAACTCGTACACTATTAAACAGGTATTTTTAACATCGACGATCACGATCTGACACTGTCACAATATCCTGAAACTTTAGAAAAGAAGTTACCAATTACTGAAATCAGATTAAGAGTACATGAACGATATATCCAAAATAATATCCTTCATTGTTCATGCGAAAGTGAAAAGCAAGGCTGTGAGAAGCAAAGGATGTCTACAGTGCGCGCGATTAACATTTTCATTCATAAAATTGGGCTTGTGACGTCATTTCATGAGCGGCCCGTTAATAACAAGTCATGACAAGTCATATGCCAGCCAGCCAATGAAGGTATGCGCCTTTTTTTTTTTTTCTTTTTTCTTTTTTCCTTTCATATACCGCGGCGGCATTGGGCGGAAAGGCGCTTTGTATAAACAGATCGAATTTCAAAAGGGAACCGCATGTGTGTGTTAAAGGATGAAGTTGCAGTCGGACAGAGAAGAAAATGTTGGCTTGATGATTTTTTTTTTGATGAATGATGAGTTTGATGAATGATGATATTTGATGTCTGATGAAGATAATTGTTTTGATGATGTTATTATCTTGATAATGATGATATGATGATGATGTCTTTGATGATTATGATGATCGATGATGATATCAATGGTGCTATATGGTTGATCATGATGAATTGATGATTATGTGAATTAATGACGATATGAAATCATGTGATGATGGTATGGTGATGATATAATGATATGATAATGATATGATAATGAAATGATGAAGATATGATGATGATATGATATTTAAAGGGAACCGGCCGCTTGTTGGTCAGGCAATGAAGAGAGTTCCCTGGTCAATAGTCATGGAGTGATCAAGGAACAAGGATCATGTTGATGAATTTGATGAAGTTGAAGATGATTATGATGATGATAACTGTTTGGCCGATATAAGTCATGATAGGATTATCAAGATTAATGATGGTGATAGAATGATATGATAATGAATTAACGATAAAATTGATGATTGATGATATCAAGATGGTATGATGATATCATCATCATGATGATAATTGTTTGGCCTATAAGTCACTATAGGATTTTCAAGAATAATGATGGTGATAGAATGATATGACGATGACAGGGGCGGCGCCAGGGTATTTTGATAGGAGGGGCAAGACGACCTAAAGATGACGTCATATTTTTTCTCCATTAAATAACAGGGGTAATATAGAGTTATATGTATAAGATTAAGACCTCTCTTTTTAATACTCCTCTTTCTTCTTTCTTCCCTTTTCTTCTTTTTTTTTTCTTTTTTCACTACTTGAAAAATCATATGGGGGGGCGGTCGCCCCCTCTGCCCCCCCCCCCCCACTGTAGCGCCGCCCCTGGACGATGATGATGATGATAATGAAGATGGTATGATAATGTGATGACGATATGATGATGGGATGATGAGGATGGTATGATGATGTGATAATGATATAATGATGGTGATATTTTCATTTTAATATTATACATGAATAGTTAGTGAAAGATGCATTTTAAAGTATCAATTCTATTCCTGTTCCTGTAAAAAAAAAATAATAAAAAGGTTCTGACGTTGCCACCTACTCGTTTGTCTACTGTTGATTTCCCTCCCCCCCCCAAAAAAAAAAAAATGATCTTGTTTTTCAGTTTCCGTCATAAAACTTGCACTTTCTAAATTCCAAATAACTTGAGAAGCATGATCTGATGAGTGAGTGTGTGTGTGTGTGTATGTGTACTGGCGAAGAGAGAGGACCCGGCATGTATTGATGATTTTATGTGTACTAGTAGTGGTACGTGTGTGTGAATTTCAATAATTGGCGGGTTGATCACACGTTGAGAATGAAACTGTCGGTGAGACGATGACCGCGTGCGTGAGGACTCGCCATGTGTATAATTAGAGTATGAGGAGTGTAGGTACTACAGAAAGCTCGCCATTTTCGCCAGGCAAATCAATACTCCGTGTGAACAGTGAAGTTTGTGTACAAAGTGAGTAAGTGACTCGATCTCTACGATCACGATGTCAAAATTCCCAAGAGCTGCCCGTACAAAATTATTAAGAATCATCATGATCATCGTCTCAAACGAGTTTTTCTTCATAAGATTTCTTTGTATTCCCCTTCCTTTTTTATAAGTACATGTATATTCATGTATTTTGGATAAACATGTGCGAGGGACTGTTGACCGCACGTGACTACCTAAGGCGCTGGCGCGCTGGCATGATTAGACGGTAGACAATTTCTACAGATTAGATTTAGGCGGCTTATGCCTATCCTGTCTTGCGCCCACGCGATTTCCTCCGCCTGTTTTGTTGTTGTTGTTGTTTTTATTTTTTCCTCGAATGGGTTATTTCAGTTGCCAAACACAAAGGAGTTTTCCCAGTGTTTGTAGCTTCTTAGGGGTAAATATTGGCTTGTAATTCGTGTTATATCATTTTCGGGTAACCGGGAACCCGCCCGAAAAATAGTCGGGTTCCCGAATTGAAAAAATACCCGAAACTCCCACCCCTACTTCTTATTCTCAACATCACTCCTTCCAGATAACAGCCCCACTCCCCAATACTGAGTAAAAGTTATGACATGACGTACTTATGGTCAATTGGTCAAAGACTCAAGGTTGACCATCTCCCAATAGGGGGTTTACCCATTATAAAAGGGGTTCACTTCAGGACTCCAGTTAGAATAGAGCAGAATAGAAGTCAGAATAGAATTCAGATTTACTTCAGAATAGATTCCAGACATCATGAGAGTATAGTCACCATCAGACTTGCTCTATGCTTCATTGTTCATCTGGATCTTCATGTACTTCATCTGAATAAATACTATACTCTATAGCTTCTAACTTTAACTGATTTGTGTCACCAGTTCATCACATTATGTACTCTCTCTATACTCAAGAAAGTGAACTATAATTCAACCGATCCCAACACAACAATACACTGCCTAAAATGAATGTTATTGACATTCGTCCGTTATATAATTTTACCTAGGATACCTAGGGAAGATACTGAACGCAGCTCAGGCACTATGCCTCTGTATTCAGTTCCAAGTTCTTCTTCCTTTTTAAGATGGCTGGATCGTTTCCTGGTGCAGGCCAGGCGACTCATAGCCGTACTTAATCGGCTCACTTTTCCAGCACCTATCTTAAAGCTACTTCAAAACTGTGTACACTTGGGGCAGTAATGGTGTCGTTGGAGAGATTATTCCATGGTTTACGTATTAGTACATAAAAAGAATTTTTGTATCTCTGAGTTTTGGTCCTAGGAATAAATGATTTCTTACTATGCCCTCTTGTCTGATCTCTGGATTGTAATACAAGATTTTCAGTGATCTAGGCCTAACCCCTGAATAAAATGACATTGATTTTAGTAGACCAAAAATTCTGTCTCTCGTTCATTAGCCTCTTAATTATTTTGGTAGGGTCGGCTCTTCACTTAAACACAGAAGCAGGCCGTTCAATCTGCTGTGCAAACCGAATACACATTGACTCACACACTAATAACAGTTAGAATACGGTTGCGAGATTTTCGAACGGAGAATACCTTGGACCCTGAATTACCTGAAAAAGGAGCTTTAAACGGATTATTCAGTCAAATTGGTAAGTGAACAGATCCATATTTACAACGTATAGAGCCTAGGATAGGCCCACTCATCCAATGTACTAGGTTATGATTATAACCTCGTACTCCTCTTACATTACGGGTACGTTGAAACTAAGTTTCACCTAATTCAGGCTCTTTTACCTCACCATGAAGTAAATTATTTACTCCGGAGGGGTGACTAGGTATTGAAGCTAGGTCTAGCTGGTAAAATTATCATTAATTTTTCAAACTTAATGATAAAAAAGACAAATCTTACCACCTTCCAAAGCAAGTCGTCTCTGACATCGGAGCATTTTCGGTGGTATGGTGGTTGTGATAGGAAAATCGGACGGGGAAAAAATACTGCCGACCCTTGTCGTTATGAGGCGCTGTTTGTGAAGTTATATTTTTTAAAGAAACTGTATATAATTTGTATATGTTTTTCCACTTAATTGATAAAGGGAGAGGGAGAGGGAGAGGGAGAGGGAGAGGGAGAGGCTGAAAAATTTGTGGATCTGTAAATAAACTATTGTTGTAACTAAGCATGATATCTGTTGGGATTTTTTTTTACTTATGTATTCGTAATGCTCTTGTTTAATGTGTCTGTTGATTTAAGCTTATCACACTTTTTCTTAATAATAACATTGTATATTTGAAAACCTTTCTATGCCTTGCTATTTATTCATCCTTCTGAACATCATTATACAAGACAGATACAAAAATTCAATTTTTTAAATCAAGCCTCCACAAAGTTACTGATTCCCTTTTTTAAGGGATACAGTGTCAAGCAAAGATATTGGATATTGTGACAATTGTTATTTATAAATCGTGATAAGTGAATCCTCTCCCCCCCCCCCCCCTTCACATAAATAAATATTGTGAAATCATTTATACTTGAAAGCAAAATAGATAAATTTAAATAATGGATATTGTTAAATCATCATTTATAAATAATTAAAAACATGAAAATTATTATTCATAAATACCTGTACTCATTCTATGACATTTTCATACGAATAATTATTTGACAAGGTAAATTATTGAATTATATAAAAAAAAATTGTCTAAATGATAAATTTACAAACGGCGGCTCATACCACGGAACCCCCAAAAGTAATCTTCTATATCGGGCACAAGAGGGCAGCAAAATACATAAAAACGGTACAATCAACTGTTACCTCAGCCCAGTCACGGCAAACAACTTTCAAGCTCCAAAATTCAGCTTTTTCAATACCGGGGTGCAGAAACTTTACATCAAATTCAAGAGTAGACCCAAGGCAACGTATTGGTAAGTGATGTTCCAATTTCACCTTGATATTTATTATGCTTTGGTTAGGACTATTACAGCAGGCTGCACATTCAGCAGGGGTACGTGATCTCAAGTGGAACCGAATGGTTCCGAAGCACGAGTGGCTAGGCCTAACGTTAATCTATTTGATGTATAAAAAATATGAAAATACCAAAAAAGAGGATTTTTCCAACTACATGCCTAGCTATACGAGCTCTGTGGCTTGTCAATCTGGTACTGGCCACAGAGCTATACAGCCCATGCCTATACTGTGTGTGGAGGAGGATATCAACCAAAAAATCTAGATCTAAATATCACCATTTCCCACATACTGTGAGCCATGCAAACCACCCTCGGAGTTTGCTAAAGGGGTTACCTTCCAGGATCAACTAAGATTGTAAAAATTGAATGAATAAAAAAGAAAAAAAAGCCACAAAATCGGCAGGTGTGATCGGGTTTTTTTTACCTTTCATATGTAACTTGTATATATGGGACTACACCAATCTTTATCTTGCATGTGTAGTCCCATATATACAAGCTACAAGTGCAAGGTAAAAAAAAAACGATCACACCTGCCGATTTTGTGGCTTTTTTTCTTTTTTATTCATTCAATTTTTACAATCTTAGTTGATCCTGGAAGGTAACCCCTTTAGCAAACTCCGAGGGTGGTTTGCATGGCTCACAGTATGTGGGAAATGGTGATATTTAGATCTAGATTTTTTGGTTGATATCCTCCTCCAGGCATGGGCTGTATAGCTCTGTGGCCAGTACCAGATTGATAAGCCACAGAGCTCGTATGCCGACTGGCCGTCGGCTGCCAAGTAAGTTGCACAACTGATAGGCCCGTTTCTGTCTCTCGCTAAGTGAAGAGCCAACCCTACAAAAAAAAGAGGCTAACGAACGAGACAGAATTTTCGGCCTAAAACTGTAGATCTATGATTTTAGCGACTGGAAACAAAGTGTGTAACAGTGTTAGCTTTAGGTCCCCTATCTTGACACTGACACTGACAGAAGTAACTATTTACAATTACAGTCTGTTATGGGGAAATCTTTAATATTTCTGACATTTATCGACCTTCCCCACAGTGGAGCGACTCCAGTCTCAGCGGAACAACGATACAGTGTCACTGTCAGTGACTGAATTAAGTGAAGCTTACTTTTAGTTTTAGTTTTGAATCTTCAGAATCTTCAGAAAGGTGTCCGGACATCGCTGTCATCAGCATCACGTCCAGATGACGTAGGCCTACCCCCATCATGATCATATTACGGTACTAAAGTCTAATTTTCAGACACTGAGACAAAATTCTGAATCAAAAGACAAAACTCACGTGATTGATCGTTGACCAGGCATATTTATCTTTATTCGTGTAATGAAATGCAGATCCGACAGTAGTTCCTAGATGTGTTCTTCTTTCCACAAATCTAGATTCTAATGACAATAGTGACATCAGTACGAGGAGACGCGCTCTACAGTACTTTAGTACAGTAATAGCGCAGCACATCGCGATATCGGAACGCGGGCCATTTTCGATCGCTTCGTCATAATTTCGCGCGTTAATTTCACTGCTCTTTTGGTACTGTGCCCACCACATGCAACTCAATCACCTTGCAAAGAGTTTCAAGATCTGCGAAACAAGAATTTTAGCCTCTGTACAAGGCTTTATTACTAGTATTCTATCCATATTATTCAAAATCAAAGTTTTAATAATGAAACGCGTACGTCCGGGGAGGGGCTGGGGTGATGGGGATATGGGAATTATTATACCCCACTTTTTGAGGAGGTGGGTGGCATCAAAGACTTTTAATAGTATCAAGACAGATTACTCATACCTACTTCCGTAGTAAATTTGGCAGGCGTAAATTGCTGTGTTAAAAAGACTCGGGGGAAATACGTTCGCCATAGGTATAACACGTGAAAAGATGTCACATTTTTTTCTTGATATTTCATGATATCTTACTCTATCTTTTTTAAGTCTGATTTTTGCACTAGAGAAAGGATGGATAGTTAAAAAAACATTTCGTGAACCTTTATTGTCAATAAATGCCACTATGAATCCCTGGGATATCATGCCTGCTTTTTGACAGAGTCATCTGCCATATAGGGTTAACACGTGAAAACAGGGAATTTAAGAATGATTACAAGTATTACCTTGAATTTATTGTAAATTTGGCTTACATGTAATTTGAGACTCTGAAAAAGCTTAATGAAGGCTCAAAAAGTGGAAGAGCCACCGCATAAATAAACAGGAATATGCATGCTTTTGGCCTTCCAGCTGCCATTGGTTAACACGCAAAAACAGGGACTTTGAAATGATTTAAATTGCCATAATATTTATTTGAAATTATGAAAAATGTGATTTACATGAAATTTAAATCTCTGAAAAGGTATAATTAAGGCTCGATGAGTCCAATAGACCCCGCATAGTAATATGCATGCTTTCGACCCCAAAAAAGTCTCGCCTACCATAGGTTTACACGCGAAAACAAGGAAATTTTAGGATGATTATAATTCCCATAGTTTTTATTTGAATATACAAAAAATGTGATTTACATAAAATTTAAAACTCTGAAAAGTTATAATTATGGTTCGATGAGTCCAGTAGACCCCGCATAAACGGGAATATGCACGCTTTTGGCCTTCCAACTGCCATAGGTTAACACATGAAAACATGGATTTTGAAATGATTTTAATTCATCTATATAGTATATATTTGAAATTATGAAAAATGTGACATGAAATTTAAAGCTCTGACAAGGCTCGATGAGTCCAGTAGACCCCGCATGAATAAACGGGAATATGCATGCCTTGGGCCTTCCAGCTGCCATATGTTAACACATGAAAACAGGGATTTTGAAATGATTTTAATTCATCTATAGTATATGGTTAAATTATGAAAAATGTGATTTACATGAAATTTAAAGCTCTGAAAGGGTATATTTAAGGCTCGATAAGTCCAATAGACTACGCATAAATAAACGGGAATATGCATGCTTTTGACCCCCCCCCCCCCCCCAAAAAAAAAAAAAAAAAAAAAAAAAAGTTGTCGTATTACACACGTTCAACCGTATGTTGTTATTGATGACGTAAGGTGGGCGTGTACATAGGCGTGTATAGTCCATCACGTGAGATCCACATCCAATGAAATCTTGCGCTAGCAGACGATGTCCGCCCGAAGGCAAGCGCAGCCCACGGCCCAGCCGATAAGAAGAAACTCTAACTATATTATCATGATTATTGAGTCCAGTGTTATATTTCTAACGGACCAGAGGAAAAATTCAATGTGTAAAATTTATAAATTCATATAATCAATGTTCTATCACCGAATCACTCCTAGCCAAATGACAGATGTTAGATTATGCAAGCAGAATAGCTGAGCTGAATAGTGACCGAGAAGGTGTTAGCCCTAGCTGCATGGCTAGGGTCTACCCCTCTGCGATCCCGATCGAGGTAGTGGCGTTGCCGATGGAACTATATCTGTCTGCTTGCCTCAAACTTGGCTAATTAGAGTTTTTTGTTTGCTGATCTCCGTTTGTTTGGCTTCAGCCAACGAGACCGACAGCCCCGAGAGACCGACAATGTAGTTGGAGGGGGCTTCTGAACCAAATGAGTCTGACACTGTCCATGACAGGGGCGAATACAGGATGTAGTAAAAAAAAAAAAAAAAAAAAAGGGGGTGGGGGCACACAAATGCAGGGCTGTCAACTTCGGGGGAACTGCTTGGAGGGAGATTCGTATTTTTGTCTTCTCGCAGGCCCTCCAAAAGTCGCTCAGTGGGTGGTTATCAGATTTTATGGGATCCAGTATTCCTCCATAATTCTCTGACAAGCAAAAAATAAAAAATAAAAGATAAATAATAAGTTATCACTTCTAAAAAGGGGGAAAAATGATGTATAAGTTTCTTTCAAAAGATGGGAGCACGGGCCAGGATTGCGCCCCCCCCCCCCCCCCCCCCCCCAAAATCCGCCACCGGTCCATGAGACTGTCACGTCAGTCTTGCGGGGTGGGCCTTTTTACAAGTTTTCTCGGAGGGTTAATAGACCGACATTGTTAGCCTCATGGGCTCCCAAACTAATGGTACTCGTTCCGGTTTTATTTATGTTTTAGGCAAGAGCCCGCGTATGCCTATAGTTTGTAGTTCAAGAGAATGTAATTCCTATTCCAGGGGTGGATCCAGGATTTGTAAAAGAGGGGGTACAGAGCCGGAAAAGTACACAATGAAGGAGGCAATTATATTTTTATTGTGTACTTAAGGTATACCAGTTGGGTATCAAAAAGGGGCCGCGGCCGATTCACCCCCCCCCCCCCCCGATCCACCCCTAATCTGTCATGGATGTGAAAAATGGGATTGCATAGTGTTGGTGGTCGATCTCATTAAATGTGGAGATTTAAAAAAAAAAGAGAGAGAGATCATTATTTTTTCCTCATTTTACAGATTGGTTGTAAGAGAGAATAAGAGAATAAGAGAGTATGAGAAAATGAAAGCCTGTGAGGGGGGGGGGGGGAGACAAATAGAGCTTGGGGTGGGTAAGACAGAATAGGACTTGTAATAAATGAATTATATCGTCAGCTGCTATTGTTGGTTACTAGTTAATTCAATTCAAAATACGGAGGCCGTTTTTCCCCTTTTCATCATACAATTAGTAGCCATTAGGCCCTAGCTATTGCGCTGGTGAGGGCTTCGGAGCAAGCCCCTATACTGTTTTCTTCGCCTGCCGTCTCAAACTGCTACAGCAGAATATCAAAAATAACTCACCGTCAGTTATTTATATTGGTGGCGTATCCAGGAATGCAGGGGGAGGGGAGGGGCCTGACGAACAAAATATCTTGCCTTCTATTCTGAATTTTCGGACAAGGAAGGAAAAAAAAGACTTGTCACATGTTCATGTTCCTATGGTTCCTTCTGTGCCGGGGGTGGGGGGGGGGCACAGATTTCCTTTCATTCGATGTGTAACTAAGAAATGTCTGATTTGGATTTGGCTGGCACGTAGTAGGGGCACGTGCATTCATGGACACACCACCAATAACAATAGGAGAATCTTGGATACACCACTCTTAATTAATCTTTATATTTATATAAGCCTTTTCTGTCTTGACTTTTAACAGAATAAGGCCAATAAATTTACATTATAAGTCTATATAATCCCTTTAATTTGAAATAATCATGATATGAAGTGAAATATTCTGATTTAGAAAAATAAAGAAAGCACTTTATTATTATTACTTTTTAAAATTAATTTTCTCGACATTTCCGTCAGATATCGCAGTGTTTGCTCATACAGAGCTTAACATTAGGGAATATGTTTGGACCACGCCCCCCTCCCCCATCACAAAAATATCAATAGAAATTTCACAGCAAATTTTTTAAAAAGTACAAAAATCCAAACATCTTTCCAGCTCCCTCTCCTCCCTGGTTGATAGAGTTGATTCCTATCTGTTTTGGGACATAAGTTTGTATTTGAATGGACAATATCAATTATTATGCCTATACGGCTTTACCAAAAGCGATGTACCAAAACAAAATGAAAAAATAAATAAAATAAAAAATACAAACATCTTGATAAAGACTATAACCTTCTCTCTGGGGCCGATCGACATGTACCACAATATATACGCGTGCTTTATTTCGGGACTGAGCACTCTTCGTATTTATACTTTTTGGTGTATGGGGCGCCAATATGGTCAAAATTAAGAATTTTAAAAATCAATTAATGATTGTAAAAACTATCATTTTACATTAATAATTAATCCTTAATATGAACAATCAATCAATAATATGAACAATCAATCAATAATATGAACAATCAATCAATAATATGAACAATCAATCAATAATATGAACAATCAATCAATAATATTAACAATCAATCAATAATATGAACAATCAATCACTTACATTAACAATTTTAACAAAATTATATTAACAAAATTAACGAACTTGTCTTTGTAACAAAGCTATCATTTGTGAAAGGACATACTTCCTCCTGAACTAACGTTTAATTTCTGAAACTATTATACTGAAACCTATAAACTTTTTTGTAATGAAGCTATATTTTGTAAACTAATGTTAAATTTCGAAAGTAAAAGAAAGTGAAGCAATAGAAACAGGACAAAAACAATATTATTGTTTAAATGAAAGACCAAATCTTTATTCAAACCTATCTATTGGTTGAAAAACGTACGTTAATACTTGTGAACCGATCCACTTCCTTTTGAACTAACGTAAAAATTTAGAAACTAACGACAAACTGAAAACTAATTAACTAAATACAAGTCAACGATGAGGGCTAAGCTAGCTCTGCGAACTTGCGAACCAATCCACTTCCTTTTGAACTGACGTAAAATTTTAGAAACTAACGACAAACTGAAAACTAATTAACTAAATACAAGTCAACGGTGAGGGCTAAGCTCTCTTGCGAACTTGCGAACCAATCCACTTCCTTTTAAACTAACGTAAAATTTTAGAGACTATTCTGAAAACTAATTATCTAAATACATGTACAGGTCAACGGTACGGTGAGAGGGTTTATGCACGATTGGGCTAAGGGCTAAAACCACTCGGTCTAATTTCCAGATGGGCTACCTTCATTCGGGCTAAACCCTTTTGGTCCACTCTTTATTTGGTCTAATTTGCACTTGGTCTAATAACCAGAAGGTCTAATGACCACTTGGGCTAATTATCACTTGGTCTAATTACCATTTGGTCTATTTTATTTTGTTGTCACTTGGTATACTACTAGTTCGTCTAATGTCAGTTTGTCTAATTCCCAGTCAGTCTAAAACTAGTTGGTCTACTGGCATTTCGTCTAAAATCCACTTGGTCTAGTATCCATTTGGTCTACATGACATTTATATGGTCTAATGTGCAGTTGGTCTAACTTTCATTTAGTCCATTTTCCATTTAGTCTAATTGTCAGTTGGTCTAAATGCCAATTTGTCTAAACATCATTTTGTCTAATTATCACTAAGGCTAATTGCCTGTTGGGCTATTCCCTTTTCGTCTCACACCTACCAACAACACTATGCGTCATTTTGTTGGCCATCCCTGGACAGGTTGTGGCCCGGGGGGGGGGGGGGGGTGGCATTGTGCCCCACTGTCAACGAACGAGTTAATTTACGTTTTAGATGAACAAATAATAATAATAATAATAATAATAATAATAGTAATAATATTAAGTGATGATGATAATAATGATAACAACAACAACAATAATAATAATAATATTATTATTATTAATAATAATAACAATAATAATAATAATACATATAGTTGCATACTCTTCTTTTTTCTTCTTTCTTCTTCTTTTTTTTTCGTTTTTTCTTCTCTCTCTCTCTCTCTCTATTTGGTCACTTGAAAAATCATAGGGGACAACCGCCCCCTGCACCCCCCCCCCCTGTAGCGGCGCCCCTGAAAATAGCAGTTTGCATAGCTCAAAAGAATCAGAGAAGCTTAATGGCAGAATATTTAGTTCTTGATATGACAACAGTGTAACACCTTTGAGCAGGAACTTAGCGAGAGCTGGGGACATAGTGCCCAAAACTGTTTAATAATATTGCAGCAATTAAGATATCCCCCGCCCGAAGCTTGCTCGCTACGCTCGCTCGCACTCACTTATTGTAACATAAAGTCCGATCTATCTCTTTTATTGAGAGATTGTGCTTGAAATTAAACGCTTTTGCGGCATCTTCGGCATGACATCACTCTATAATGCAAGCGCCATGCATGACCTTCAACAAGAATTTGGTCGCTCGCTTGCAAGTTAGGAGTAGAGCAGAATTGCATAATATGTAAAGATTAGAAAATATACCCTTAAAATTTAATGTGTGTTAAATACAATGTAGGGGTACAGCAACGTATCAAAACGCCATTTTCCATTATTGTCTTCACCCTTTATAATTAAGTTCCCCCTTTTCCAAAAAAAGGTACCCAGTTCGCTGAAAACCTAAGTCTGTGGGTCGTCTTGCCCCTCCTATAAAAATACCCTGGCACCGCCCTAGCTTTTATTAACATTTGTACATCGGATATCAAATAAGAAACATGAATAACAGATTATCAACCCAACAAACACAATTTGAAGTGCAATAAAAAAATCAGGTTTTTCTACTTTAGTCATGAAAGGAAGAGGAGACCTATGAATGTTTCAATTACTAAAAAATAATACTAAATATATAATTGATTTTAATAAATAAAATAATAATTATTAATATATAAAATGTAGGGAAATTGACCGATCTTGATGTAAGCAGCAGCAAGGTGAATAACTCAGCTTTTCATGCACATTTACGTAGATGACTTCTTTGAAGTTTCATTTTTTAAAGTTTCATTTCCCTGTCCTTTCTCAACTTGCTATACTAAATGGCCAGAAGAATAAATAGTAATTAGACCAAATGGTCATTAGACCATATGACAGTTAGACTAAATGATAAGTAGCCCAACTGGTTATTAGACTAAATTGAATTGGACCAAATGATAGGTAGACCATATGGTATTAGCCAAAGTAGGTGTAGCCCCAAATAGATATTAGACTATGTGGCTTGTAGACAAAATGACTGTTAGACTATTTGGAAGTAGACGAAGTGAAAATTAGCCCAAATGGGTTTTAGACTAAATGGGGTTAGCCAAACTGGGTATTAGACGAATTGGTTATTAGGCCAAATGGAAATTAGACGAAATGGTAAGTAGTAGACAAACTAGTTGTAGACAAAATGAAGTTAGACCACGTGGAGTTCGACGAACTGATAATTAGACCAAGTGGTGGTAGACCAAGCGACAGTGTACCTTCTCCTCAATCAATAACTCTATGGCTGAGAGAGCTTAGCCCGCACCGTTGACTTGTATTTAGTTAATTAGTTTTCAGTTTGTCGTTTAGTTTCTAAATTTTTACGTTACTTCAAAAGGAAGTGGATTGGTTCGCAAGTTCGCAAGAGAGCTTAGCCCTCACCGTTGACTTGTATTTAGTTAATTAGTTTTCAGTTTGTCGTTAGTTTCTAAAATTTTACGTCAGTTCAAAAGGAAGTGGATTGGTTCGCAAGTTCGCAGAGCTAGCTTAGCCCTCATCGTTGACTTGTATTTAGTTAATTAGTTTTCAGTTTGTCGTTAGTTTCTAAATTTTTACGTTAGTTCAAAAGGAAGTGGATTGGTTCACAAGTATTAACGTACGTTTTTCAATCAATAGATAGGTTTGAATAAAGGTTTGGTCTTTCATTTAAACAATAATATTGTTTTTGTCCTGTTTCTGTTGCTTCACTTTCTTTTACTTTCGAAATTTAACGTTAGTTTACAAAATATAGCTTCATTACAAAAAAGTTTATAGGTTTCAGTATAATAGTTTCAGAAATTAAACGTTAGTTCAGGAGGAAGTATGTCCTTTCACAAATGATAGCTTTGTTACAAAGACAAGTTCGTTAATTTTGTTAATATTATTGATTGTTAATGTAAGTGATTGATTGTTCATATTATTGATTGATTGTTAATATTATTGATTGATTGTTCATATTATTGATTGATTGTTAATATTATTGATTGATTGTTCATATTATTGATTGATTGTTCATATTATTGATTGATTGTTCATATTATTGATTGATTGTTCATATTATTGATTGATTGTTCATATTATTGATTGTTAATATTAAGGATTAATTATTAATGTAAAATGATAGTTTTTACAATCATTAATTGATTTTTAAAATTTTTAATTTTGACCTTATTGGCGCCCCATATTGGTGGCATGTGTAAATCTCGTAGGCCAAGCAAAATGGCATAAGAGGCCAAGCAAAATGACATCCTTTTTTTTTATACACAACTTTAAAGCTTGTTAAAACTTCACGTTACATTGCAAATCAGTCAATGTGAGATTAAAATTCTAATTCGAATTTTTCCACCGATGAAACGAGTAGAAATGATAAAGATAATAGAAAATTAAAGAAATCATTTTAGAAAATACATAGGCCCACATTGTACTCGAATCAGGATGCGGGCTAACTCGGCACTAGGGCGAACTCGGCCTTGTCGGAAAATCGCGGCTGAGTGAGCCCAGAGAGTTAAATTGATCGCAAACACTTGTGTTGAATTTCGCATTTAATTACACATTTCAAAACACTTAAATTCAAATTATTTGATAATAATGTGTAAAATGATTAGCAAAGAAGTAATGCTGACGATTTCAAGAAGTAAAATTAAACAAAACATGAAATTTAAGGCTAAAAAAGGGTACGGTGCGTAGCGTGGACTTCAACTCTTGAAACAGTCACCACGCAGTGCCGAGTTCGCCCTAGTGCCGAGTTAGCCCGACCCCCTCGAATCTCATCTAATACGTTTCTTCTTTCTCATTTCAACAAACTTTTAGAAAAGAAATGAGCCTGAAGAGAGAAAAAAAAAAGTTATGTCAAAGCATGAACTTAATTGGGGAAAAGGAGACCTACCCCCCCCCCAAAAAAAAAAAAATAATAATAATAAAAATTAAAATAATAATAATTATAATAATAATAATAATAATAATAATAAAAATAATAATAATTAAATTTTTTTTTTGAAAATTGGAATATCCAGGAGTCGAACCTCGTCCAACTAATGGTGAAGTACTACGCTTTAACCTATGTACCTGCGCTGTACGTTAGAGGTGGAACTAGTTATAACTATTTAATTTGTCTATGGTTATAACCAAAACAAAAGGGTTTATGGCGCACGCGCTAGGCTCGGTCTTTGCTTGCTAAATAACGAATGATATCATTGGTTGATTTAACGTCGCTACACTAATTCAGTTGAACATATGCAGTAATTCGAAATTACGCCCTGTAGCATTTTCTCTCTACCCCCCCCCCCCCTATTTCTTTTGCGTTTTTTTTTTGTTGTTGTTGTTGTCGTTTGTTGGTTGGTTTTTTTTGGTGGTTTTTTTTTATTGCGTCCTCTTTAAAGTGCCCATCGGGATGGTGCGTGCCCCTCTGCATCCCTTATATGCCACTGGCACTCAGAGGAGAGCTAGAGACGCACAATGCTGTACCGTATAACGATATTAAGATTTTGATCCTTTCGGACCTTGGTAAAGCATGGCTAATTATTTCAACTTTATAATGCACACTGAAGCTTTATTGTTACTGATTTTACTTGAAATATATAAACATAATACAACTCTTGGATTGATTCTTTAATATTTTGGGCACAAAAAGAAGCGTTTTCAACCAAATGATATTTTCTATAAGTTGAATCCGTTTCGATTCTGCAAAATGTCATTACAAAACGCAGGTGTTTGAAAATCAAAGTACGGTACATGACTGTATTAACCTGAATCGAATGAAACAAACAAAGAGACAAACAAATCTCATTTTCCCCTCTGAGCGAAGCCACTGAATAATCATCCATGCACGTAATAAAGTCAGTTTTAGACGTTTAAAAACAATTACAACAAAAAGTGATCATCAGTTATAAGAACCATGATAACAATGACAACGTAACAAAACAGAAAAAGAGAAACTGAGAGGGAGAGAGAAAGAGAGGAGGGGTGCTCTTTGCTCACAGTCGACATAATTTAGATGAAAGTTTTATATACACCGACCCGCCTGCAGAAGCAACTTGAACCAAGACTACGTACACTGCCTTGGAATGCTTTATTCATTTCTGTGACGTCAAATTGAAAGTTGGAGGAACTATGCTCTATACCATACAGCAGCTAGCTTTAACCTACATATTCAGATCCATCCTTTCTTCTTCTTCTTTTTTGTGACAACGTCAAAAACAAATTTGTATAAACTGAAAAAATATTGAAATTACAGGTCAGGAAACCTGGAAATCCAAGATGGCGTCCAAAGTGGCCGCCAATTTCCTAAAAATGACCGGAAGTGAGGTATTATTTAGAGTAGAGAGGTAATATTCAAGATTAAAAACACATTATGGGCTCAGGATATCTATTGATACGCATAAAGGTATTACAAAAGTACAGGAGTAGCCTTACATTCAAGACTGTACCTTAGATGGCCGCCATTTTGGTATCCAAGATGGCCGCCGCAACCTACAAATAGCTATGACATATGCATCCAAGAGATGTAATTTTGGTATCTATACCTGGGTTTTGGGGGTCGAAAAATCCATTCAGACCACTTACAGTGTCTTATTGGGGTGAGGAAACATGAAAATCCAAGATGACGTCCAAAATGGCCACCAATTTCCTAAAAAAATGACCGGAAGTGAGATATTATTTAGAGTAGAGAGGTAATATTCGAAATTAAAAACACATTAAGGGCTCAGGATATCTATTGATACGCGTAAAAGGTATTAAAAATGTACAGGAGTAGCCTTACATTCAAGACTGTACCTTAGATGGCCGCCATTTTGGCATCCAAGATGGCCGCTGCGACCTAAAAATAGCTATAAATCATGGAATTTCCATCCTTGAGATGTAATTTTGATGTCTATACCTAGGTTTTGGGGGTCGGGAAACCCATTCAAACCACTTAGAATGTGTTATGGTGGTCAGGAAACCTTGTAATCCAAGATGGCGTTTAAAATAGCTGTCAATTTCTTTATATTTGACTGGAAGTGAGGTATTGGTTGTAATTCTCAAGATCAAAAAGTAAATTTAGAGGGGCTCAGAATAGCTATTGATAGGCGTAAAAGTATCACAAAGTCCAAGAGTAGCCCTATATTCAAGATGGTGCCTTAATAATAGGCGATACCTACAAATATTCAATATTCGATGTATTCAATGATATGCGTTAAAAAAAATGTGTCATAAAGTAGAGTATATAGCCTTACAGTCAAGACGTCATTTTGCCATACAAGATTGCTGCCGGTACCTAAAAATAGCTATTAATTATGAAATTTTTATCCTAGAGATGTAAATGTAGTGTCCATAACTAGGCTTTTTGGTCAAGAAATCTTTTCAGACAATGTAAAATGTGTAATGGCGGTCAGAAAACCTTGAAATCCAAGATGCGGTCCAAAAAAAAAAAAATATTACTAATTCCTTTCACATTGTGTTGTATTTGGCTTTGGGCTATAACTATTCACAATAGAAAGTTTTGTAAAAGTATATTTCAAAGATAAACTTATCCATTGGTAGACGAAGAATATCATTAAGTATTAAAGTAGTCTTTTCTGAACTGGTATCCAAGATCGCTGACATTGTGCCATTCAAGATGAACGTAAACACCTAAAAATGGCCATAAATCACTAGCTATATCCATCCTGTAGTTGTAATTTTGGTGTATATACGTTGGTTTGCGGGTCAGAAAATCCATTCAGACTAGTTATTAACACGATCACAACTACTTTCGAAAAAATATACTCAAGGGCAATTTCCATACCCTCTTGTATTGCCCTTAAAGCCCCTTAGATTGTTCGGATTACATAATACGTCTTGTAATGTGGTAGACATGGCTGTTGCAAGTGACTTAAGTTGATTTTTTTCGAAAGTCTTTGCGATCGTGTTTAATATAATAATAATAAGAAGAAGAAGAAGAAGAAGAAGAAGAAGAAGAAGAAGAAGAAGAAGAAGAAGAAGAAGAAGAAGAAGAAGAAGAAGAAGAAGAAGAATTAAAAAAAAATAAAATAATAATAATAATAATAATAATAATTATTATTATTATTATTTTGATATAATTATTTGTTGATATAGTATCTTTTCCATGTTTGGGTCTTTTTTAAAAGAGTTTGAATATAGTTTCCTTATATGAATTAAACCAAATTTCATTTTGAGAGAAGAAAATACCAAGAATGTTAGAGAACAGTCTGATTTCGATGTTATACAGGCTCATGAATGGGGGAAGATTGTGATGAATCAACCTGTAAGGTATATTTTGATTCACTGATATTTTGATTCACTGTACATGATTTACTACATGTAAAAGAATCTCTTCTAGTCCAACTTAAAATACCCATTTTCCATGATACATCATGAAAGAAGAGAATATTGCAATGACTTTCTAATATTTATACGAAACCAAACAGCCTATAATGTATGCAGAATTTGTCTGCCTGTGCTATGGACATAAGCATTCTGCAAAAGAGCCTATGACCATGATGACATAATCTGTAACCATTCAAATGTAATTCTTATTCAAAGGATCACCTGTCAATGTATTTGCCATTCAGTCATAACTAGTTCAAAGACCTTCCAGCAATACCTGAATAATCTATGACATGAGAAAATAGCCGATGTTTTTTGATGTAGTATCTTTTCCATGTTTGGGTCCTTTTTAAAGAGTTTGAATAATTAAACCAAATTTCGTTTTGAGAGAAGAAAATACCGAGAATGTTAGAGAACAGTCTGATTTCGATGTTATTATACAGGCTCATGAATGGGGGAAGATTGTGAATCAACCTGTAAGGTATATTTTGATTCACTGATATTTTGATTCACTGATATTTTGACTGTGGCAGAACCTAAATATGTCGATAATATGAACGATGTCAGATCAAGTCATTCTTAGAAATGACGAAATTCTAAAACTCAGCATTTGAATTGTAAGATTTAACTTATGTTTACGTCTATGTGGTTTAAAGGAAACGCATTCACCTTATATTAATAACTGAAAGCTAATAATAGTGATTTGTCCAGTCACATGTTGAATTACATGCCTTCTTTCGTATCTTAGATATTTATGATAATGAAATAAGAGAGTGGATAGAAATTTGTAAAACAGTTACGGTACACAAAAATAAGGCGGTATTTCTTTCCTTGTGTATTGTCTGTTCAAGATTATGAACATGACGAATAAACGTGAAATGTAAACTGTGAAACCGTCTTGTGATGACTTTGATTTTTAACAAACCAAATAAACTAAACTGCATATAGGGAACTTTATAGATACATGAATACTTTGCAAATCGAAAATGGATATGGGATCGTACATGTAGTTTTCTGAACTCAATCTCCTTTTACTAAAAAAAAATGGAGCATGTAAAACATTTTGATTCGAAATTTTAAACGGGAAAACTGTTTTACTTGTATCACTCAGGAAGGAGTACTTTATTTGTCTGTCTCTAACAGATCAGTGTGTGTGAATGAGCTGTGGCTGTTTCCTTGAGAAACCACGGACATCCTTTTATTTTTCCTCTTCTTTTACATTTAAATGTGTATTATAATATAGAAATACAAAGTCATGTAAATGTCTCTGCAATTTATGCTTGAAATGTGTTATTTTATTAGACATGTTCGAAGACTCTTCAGCAGTTCCTGAATACGACAAAGAAAAAACGACAGTGTCTTTTGCTTTCTGTTTTTGTTCTTTTTACAAGTTTGAACTTAATTTACTTTATAGGACAACATTGGTTTGAGTGAAGAATTATTAAGCATGTTTAAAGAAAGCTCTGACTTTGTTATGACTTCATTCTGTCACTTTTGAATTTGCTCTGACTTTGTTATGACTTTTGTCTTTTTTTTTTTTTCTTCTTTTGTAGCACTCAGAAAAGAGGTGTGAAAGAATGTGAATCACAATTGTTCAGAAGTGCGTTTTCATTCAATGTCGTATTCTGGATGTTAAACTTTTTTGAAGTTCGGATTATGTCGAAAGCTATATATTGATATACCAGTTATGTGAAACAGAGAGGTGTGGTCATTCTTGGGAATGAAAACTTTTGATGATTCCTTGGAAAACCAATTATTCATTTGTATAAGACAATGGAGAATGTTTAACTTTTTTGAAGTTCGGATTATGTCGAAAGCTATATATATATTGATATATCATTTATGTGAAACAGATAGGTGTAGTCATTCTTGGGAATGAAAACTTTTGAGGATTTCTTAGAAAACCGATTATTCATCTGTATGAGACAATGGAGCATGTTAAACTTTTTTGAAGTACGGATTATGTCGAAAGCTTTATATTGATATGTCAGTCATGTGAAACAGAGAGGTGTAGTCATTCTTGGGGATGAAAACTTTTGACGATTCCTTAAAAAACCAATTATTCATTTGTGTAAGACAAGGTGAAATGCCATTAATTTTATGTGAACTTGCAACAGTTAAAATAGAGACTCGACGTCGCGTCTATATGGGATATCCCGCTTTCTTTCTTCTTGTATCTTATATGATAAAGAAGAAATTATGGATGAAAATTGTAAATCAGGTAGTAACTCCGAAGCGAGGCAGTTTGTATTACATTTCAGCATTGCTCAACAAAATTGGAAAAAAGGAAGGGATATCCTGGACATGGGATCCTGATTTTCTGAACTTGAAATCTCTTTTTTCCGAAAGACCAATTAGTCTTGATCTAAAACTTTGAATGGAGAAATGTTCATGTCCAGGAATAATACTTTGATAATTTTCATCATATTTTCAATTTGGGAACATGGTAAAAGAGTGTGAAATGGGAGAATTGATAAAAATAATTATGTATGATATTTTCTCTGCTTTTTCTTGTTATACTGTTCATTAAATTTGGGCGAGAGTATTGATAAACATAACAAAATGTTCATGTTTGTCAGGTTTTAGGGTATTTTACAGAGGGTGAAAACCATTGTCAGAACAAACAAGAGTTTGTGAATTCTAATTATTTATTCTCCATCCATGTTTATAAAAATATTGCCTTTTCATTGGAGAAATTACTATCAATGCTCGGTGTATTATCAAGGAATATAAGGTGTGAAAACAATTTTCAACACCTTTTTTAGTTAGGTTTTAAATGATTTGGTCATTACGTCAAATACTCTGCGTAGAATGTACTACATTTTTTTTTTCCTTTTCTGTTCCTAAATTTTTGCAAACATTATTATGTTTAGGTGGAAAGACTTTTGAGATAAGTTTTTGGCCAAAATGGATGGTATTGGTAGCCTGTCTTGCTTGTTTGATGTCTTCACGCGTATTTCCCAATCCCACAAGCTTACATAAAATAATTTTTCAATAAGTACCAGTGTCGGAGGGGGTTGATAAAAGTAATTATGTATGATATTTTCTCTGCTTCTTCTTGTTATATTGTTCATTAAATTTGGGCGAGAACAAGATGAATATTGATAAAAGTGACAAAATGTTCATTTTTGTCAGGTTTTAGGGCATTTTACAGAGGGTGAAAATCATGGTAGAATAAACAGGAGTTTGTGAATTTTAATTATTTGAACTTATTTTTCCATCCATGTTTATAAAATATTGCTTTTTCAATGTTTCAATGGAGAAACTGCTATCGATGCTCGGTGTACATGTTTTTAGTTGGGTTTTAAACAATTTGTTCACTAGGTGAAGTAATAATGATGCTTGTCTGTTGTATAAACTAACAACTTATCCCTCCATGCAGCTGTGCTGTCATGGTGAAATATGGGAACCTAAATTCCAAGAGAAGACTTGAATTATTTAACATGTTTTTGAGGCGTCCACCGACACCCACTCCAATGTTCTGTGTATTGAGCTATATATTTGACTATGAATTGACTAACTTATCTGCATCATAATGCTTTGACTTCGTTAACCTTCGCATCTTCTATTGATATGCAGGTTTTTAAATAGGCAAAGTTCATGCTGGGGAGGCGATCAAAGTTCTTTCATTTCTTATTTTTCAATAAGTACAGTATTGGAGGAGGGTTTATGTTCTTTGAAAAAGCTAGTTACTTTTTGTTAAATCCACTATAACTTGTAAATAATGTAAATAGTTGCACTCGTAGCTCAGAGGGTCTTTGAGAGGATTTAGTTTTTGCTGTGTTTTGGCCACAATGCTGTTGCCCGTGGTTTGTCGGGCGTGTCGTTATTCGGGCTCGCGGTGCGGGCCCATCTTTGTGTTTGATGGTTGTTTTTTGTTTTCCGTATGTGTTGTTCTTATATTGAAAAAACCTTCGCAGGCTGTTCTCCCTTTTTCGCCTCCGTACTCTTATCCAATGCAAGGTGATATTACTTTTATTTCTATGAATTGTCACGGTCTAGCAAATGACAAGAAAAGAGAAGATGTTTTGTTATATTTGAAATCAAAAACAATACGATGTATGTTGTATCCAAGACACTCATTTTACTCCAGATATAGAAACAGAAATTTGTCGCATGTGGGGAAGCAAATGTTTTTTTTTCCTATCATACATCCAGCTCTAGAGGTGTAGCAATTCTATTTAGAGATATTATTCCAGTCAAAGTTAAAAATAGTAGAACAGATAATGGTGGAAATTTAGTAGTTTTAGATTTGACATTGTATGAATTTGACATTACACTAGCGTCCTTATATGGTCCCAATACCGATTGTCCAGCCTTTTATACTGATTTACAACGTATTATATTAGACTTTGAAAACCCACATGTGATTATCTGCGGGGATTGGAATTTAGTACAGGACCAAGCTCTTGATACTCATAATTATTTGCATGTAAATAACCCTGGGGCAAGTCAGCAGGTGAACAACATGAAGAATGAATTAGATCTTTGTGACCCATGGATAATCAGATATCCCATCAAAAGATATTACACATGGCGTCAGCCCAACCCCCTTAAACAAAGCAGATTGGATTTCTTTTTCATATCATCTGAACTGCTATCGTTAGTTCATAAATCTGATATTTTATCTGGTTATAGAACAGATCATTCTTTAATTCGTCTTAGCTTAATGTTGTATAGTGGGCTGGAAATTATAACTATTAAAACTAAGTTGAGTAGAAGACAAACAAAATGGAGCTTGCAAAAATAGGTGTGGTCTGGTGAGTGGTTTATTCCAGTCTCTCTGTATCCAGCATATACAATTCTCACATGGCATTCAAGTGCACTCATGTGCATTCATATGTAAAGACACTTTCATTGTTATCTCAGAACATCATGAATTAGTTATGAGCAGGTGCTATGCAAAGCTAAGCTTGCATGAGGTTTAATGGCATGCATTTAAACATAACATTCTTTCCTTTGTTGAAATTGATTTGATCAACCTTATTTTTTTTAACAACCAAAAATCTCTGAACTAGAAAATTCTCAATTTCAACGACTTCAAACTTGTACATGACCATATGAACTTGACTGTTCATTTATACAATTTTGAAGTATAAAATTCCTTCTTAAAATTGAAATTTCTTCCGTTGCAAAGTACCTGTACCTGTAAAAACCAATTTATCAGTTTTAAGTACACAAGAACAACATTCTTTTAAAGAAAATTGTACCTCAGTAATTTCAAGAACTTCCAGGTATTAACAATAACAGTTTCTTACTTTCAATAAGCCTCTACAGAATAAAACTTCTTTGCATGTATACTCGATATACTTTGTAATTTTTCAAAACTGTTTCAACTTACAATGTGCAATATATAGGTAAATATTCAATGTAATGACAAATTTCGAATTGTTTGTAAACATGCATGAAATTATCTGAGTTAATAAGCATACTTTTTACTTTGAATCATGTTTATGATAATACATATTTATGATTTTATTTCACTAGACATAAAAGTATCTGGCTAACTAAGCATAGTAATTATTCTCACTCTAGAATAACTTCCATGGTAACTATCCTTGTTACCTGACATTAATGTATAACTCAGTATTTCACATAATCTTTCAAGTAACTCGGTTCTTTCCGAATTCTTGTACTTCTTCTTACTCTCCGTTCTGGTGACTCATCTTGGAATTCCTGTTGGGACTCCCCCTCTACACTCTCCTGAACATTTGTGCATGGTGACAAATGAAAAGCATTCCAAATAATGCTATCTTGCAACTGATAAGTAGCATCGCCTTTTTGCTTGATAATTTTCATTGGAGATCCAAATTTCACTTCACCTTTGTGAATATGCCTCTGTTTTCTCACACGAACATAATCTCCTACTGAAAACTTAGGAACTTTTGCTTTCCTTTTCTCATCTGTGTACTGACTTGATTTTCTTTGATTCATCTCTACCCTTTCTCTCACTTTCCCTTTAGAACTCTCTTTTGATTTTGGAGGCATCATACTCTTCACATCTAGTTTCATTCTCATTTTCCTCCCATGTAGAAGTTCTGATGGAGATACACCTGTAGTTTGGTGTGGCGTTGACCTGTACGCCTCAAGTAACTCAACGACTGACTCTCTAACAGATTTCCCTTCAATCCTAGCATTCTGTATGCTTGACTTTAGAACTCTATTAAATCTTTCTACCTCTCCATTTGCTCTAGGATAATACAATGAAGATTTACAATGAGTAATGCCATTCTGCTTTAGGAACTCTTCGAACTCATACGAAACAAACTGAGGACCATTGTCCGAAATCAAATGTGTAGGAACTCCCTCTCTTGCAAACAATGACTTGAGCATTTGGATAACTGTACTACTAGTCACTTTACCACAAAATGCTACTTCTGGCCATTTGCTATGGTAATCTACTACAACTATTGCAAACCTCTGATCCTGAGGAGCATCTATGAAAGGACCAGTAATGTCAATAGAAATCTTTTCCCATGGTGACTCTGGGAATGGAACCGATTGCATTGGAGCACTGTAAGTGTGCTGTGACTTATCGTTCTCTCTACAAGTAACACATGACTTAATCCTTTCTTCAACTACCTTATCCAATCTAGGAAACCAGTACATCTCTCTTAACCTACTTTTGGTACGCACAATACCCTGGTGTGCTGAGTGAGCAAAGTTAACAATCTTTGACTGAAGTACTGTAGGAATTACAATCCTATTTCCTCTCATGACAATATTATCTACTACTGACAACTCTTCTCGAAGCATAAAGTATGGCTTCAATTCTTCAGGTATGGTCCTATGATTTGTAGGCCAACCTTTCTCTATGTACTTCTGAACTTCAACCAAAACTCTGTCATTTCTGGTTGCTTCTTGCAACTCTTCAATCGTCACTGGACAATCTACTTCTACAAGATTCAAGACAAATTCATCATCTTTATCCAGATTTACATCTCCTTCCTTCTTACTCAATGGTAAGCGAGACAATGCATCTGCTACATAGTTATCACTACCTGCCTTGTATTCTACAGTGTAGTTAAACTGTAACAACTGAGCAGACCAACGAGCTATTCTCATCGGTTGCCTGCCTGTACCTCTTGTACTTAACATGGTTACCAACGTTTGTGATCTGTCCTAAGTACAAAATGCCTACCCCAGAGGTATGTGTACCACTTATTACACGCCCAAACACAAGCTAAAGCCTCTTTTTCACCAGTAGAGTACTTTCTTTCAGTGGGTGTAAGTGATCTAGATGCAAATGCAATGGGAGTGTCTACCCCATCCCTGACCTGACTAAGTATGGCTCCTAGCCCATAATCAGATGCATCAGTGGTTACAATTGTAGGAAGATCAGGATTGAATAACCCAAGGACTACTTTCTGTGCTATGATCGTTTTGATCTGATCAAAAGCATCTTGTTGTGCATCCCCCCAAACAAAGGATACATCCTTAAGAAGTAAACATCTCAAAGGTTCTACAACAGTAGCACAATTAGGTACAAACTTAGCATAGTAGTTTATCATACCCAACACTGATCTGAGCATCCCAATAGCCTATCTGTGGGTGCTGGTGCTTCGAGGATTGCTTTGACATGACTATCATCAGGTGACAAACCCTTACTACTGATACTATGTCCAAGATAACTGAGTTCTGACAAGTGAAACTGACACTTCTTGGGATTCAAGCGTAAGCCTGCTGACTGCAGCTTTTCCAGTACATTCTGTAGATGTTTATCATGCTCAGCTCTGTCCTTCCCATAGACGATTACATCATCTAAGTAACACTATACTCCAGGTAGACCAACTAAGATGACGCTCATCATCTTCTGAAATGTAGATGGCGCTGACGCTAGCCCAAAACATACTCGTTTGAAGCGATACAACCCATCATGAGTAATGAATGCAGTGAGATCACGACTCTCTTCGTCTAACTCAAGCTGGTGATACGCTGACGCTAAATCCATCTTGGAGAAAACAGTGGATCCTTCCAACTCTGAAAACAACTCTCCAATATCTGGAAGTGGAAACTTATCTACTACAATTGCTTTATTCACTTCGCGCAAATCAACACATAATCGCACATCTCCCGATTTCTTGGCGGTAACAACAATGGGAGAAATCCATTCACTCGAATCTATTTTCTCGATCACGTCTTCCTTCTCTAATCGCTTTAACTCTTGCGATACTTGATCCTTCACGGATAATGGAAGTCGTCTCAGCTTCTGCTGAACGGGAACGTGATCCGCTTTCACTTTGACACGGTGCTTGAAGTTACGAGCCTTTCCAAGACCTGTCGCGAATAGTGTAGGAAACTTCTGTGCGATGTCGCTTCCATCTGTTGACATGGACGATGAAGTCGATGAAGTAGTATTATCCTTTACCGTCTCAACGTAAAGGTTGCTACCTTCGACTCTAAGATTCAACTCTTCGAAGATATCCCTGCCCAGCAAAGCTGAACCTCTGCGTACGACGAATATCTTAGCGATCATAGACTTGGTTCCAACCTTGACACGTGTGTCGAAGATTCCAACTACAGGAATGTTTCCCTCAGAGTAATCTGAAATGTTGACGTTTGCAGGTTGAAGAGCTTCTACAACGAAGTGCTTCTTGTAGACGCTGAGTGGAATTATTGACACACTAGAGCCAGTGTCAACAGTCATCTGAACCTTGGCTTTCCCAGCAAGTTCAACTTCACACTTTATCGGCTTCTTTGGGTGTGTGTTAACGGTTAACACCTGTGGCGATTCACGTTCAACTCCATCATCATGATCATGAACTGCTCGAACCTTTCTGGTTTTGCGGCAAACCTTAGCCCAATGTCCAGTTTTTCCGCAACTGTGACATTTAGTTCCTTTTGCCTTACATTTCTCGTCGAATGAGGCATGAAGAGTGCTACCACAATTTCTGCAACTCTGTTTCTGTCCTTTTCTGTCTCTACTGCTGTGTTTCTGTTCTTTTCCTTGTCCTTTCATTTTCCGTCTGTCTAGCTTGTGAACACTTTCGCGAGCAATTTCACTTCCCTGAGCTATTGCTCTGGAATCTCTTTCCGCATCTTCAATGCAACTACTGCAGTCAAGAACCTTCTTAAGCGTTAAATCAGGCTCAAGCAACAGTCTCTTGCGAATTCGTGTGTTGTAACAACCTTCTACCACTTGATCACGAATCATTTCTTCCTTCAAGTCCCCAAACGCACAGTGCGTCACAAGTTCTTGCAAGGCGGTAACATACTGCAATACAGTCTCGTCAGACCTTTGCCTTCGTCTTCTGAACCGATATCGCTCAGCAACGACGTTGATTCGTGGCACGAAGTACGCTTCTATAGCTCCTAACGCCTTCTCATATGCATCTTCGTTCGAGCTCGTCACTGAAGCCGTGTTCAAGGAGTAAAATATCCTCTGGCCTTCAGCTCCTAAACAGTGTAGAAGAAGTGCCTTTTTCCTCTCTGGTGGAAAAGCATTGCTACCTGAAGCTAACATATAGTTCTCGAATTGCTGTCTCCATAACTTCCATGGAGTGGATGAAGAACCCGGTGATGACAGAAAACATGAAGGTGGTGGAATTGACATTTTGGAACAGAAAGTTAAATACAGGAACAAAATCAGTTATTTCCAAATCCGTAAGCATCCTCGTCGCCAGAAATATGTTGTATAGTGGGCTGGAAATTATAACTATTAAAACTTACTAAGTTGAGTAGAAGACAAACAAAATGGAGCTTGCAAAAATAGGTGTGGTCTGGTGTGTGGTTTATAGTCGCCAGATTCCAGTCTTACTTAACTCTAAATGAAATTAGACGGGGCCCTGGAATTTGGAAATTCAATAATTCTCTCCTAAAAGACGAAAATTTTGTGTCAAAAATGATTAAAATTATTAAAGAGACAATCATATATTATGCAAAAGAAGAAGTTGAATTCGATGAAAACGATAACATTCTTGGAAATTGTGAATTTTCTATTAATGACCAATTATTTTTCGAAACTTTGTTAATGTTATTGCGAGGTGAGTCTATATCATATGGTTCGTTTATCAAGAAACAAAACGTTACTAGAGAAACGGAACTGGAAAGAAATATTGAAGTACTGGAACAAAGACTAGTGACATCGAATGATAAGACCGCATTACTAGAAGAAATAAAAGAAAAGAAGAAAGAACTCGAATTATACCGTTTAAAAGTAAATGATGGAATCATTATGAGATCCAAAATTAAATGGATGGAGCTAGGAGAAAAGCCATCGAAATATTTTTTAAACTTAGAAAAACAAAATAAAGTAAATAAAGAAATACGACAATTGTCAAAGGAAAATGGAGAAGTTATTAGTGGACAAGAAGGTATATCAAAAGAAATCTTTAAATTTCATTCAAACCTATATAAGTCGAAAGATACCGAAGAGGTAGATCTTGACACATTACTAGACATTCCTGATATTCCTAAATTAACTCCAGAAATGTCTGAATTATTAGAAGGTCCCTTGAGTGAAAATGAAGTTTATGCAATGCTAAAAACTATGAAAAACAATAAATCCCCTGGGCAAGATGGTTTCACCGTCGAATTTTTTCGTTTCTTTTGGCAATATCTAAAAACGTTTATGATCAGATCTCTGAATTTTGCTTATTTTACAGGAGAATTGTCGAAGTCACAAAAAATGGGAATAATTACACTTATTCCTAAAGGAAACAAACCGCGACATTTATTACAAAATTGGCGCCCTATTTCTCTTTTAAATGTATTACATAAAATAGCATCCGGGTGTATAGCGAATCGATTGAAGCAGATTTTGCCCCACTTGATACATGAAAATCAAACAGGGTTTTTGAAAGGCCGTTTTATTGGGGAAAATATTCGTTTACTTTATGATACGTTACTATACACCGAACTCAATGATATACCAGGCATGCTATTGATGATTGATTTTGAAAAGGCTTTCGACTGCGTGTCTCACAAGTTTCTATTCAAGGTCCTAGATTTTTTTAAATTTGGGTCGTCATTGAAAAAATGGATTCATCTGTTTTATGAAAATGCATCTTCTTGTGTAATGCTAAATGGTTTCTGTACAGAGAGATTTAATATAGGACGAGGGTGTCGCCAAGGAGACCCTTTATCTCCACATCTGCTTTTGCTTGTTAGTGAAATATTAGGAATTTTGATTAGACATTCTAAAGATATTATTGGCTTAAACATACAGGGGGAAAATAGCAAACTGCTACAATACGCAGACGACACCATTTTGACACTTAACGGTACTGAAGAAGACTTACAACATGCAATGGAAATATTAGGTAGTTTTGAGAAAATATCAAATCTTAAGGTTAATGTTACAAAAACTCATGTAATATGGATTGGGAAAACCAGAGCCTGCACAAAAAAATTACTCCCTGAGCATAAATTAAATTGGGTATCAGAAGGTTACTCGAGATACTTAGGAATAGATTTTTCGGTGAATTTAATAGAAATGGTGAATCACAATTATGTTGAAAAAATTAAAGATATAAAACGTCTAATTATCTCATGGTCTAAAAGAACTTTAACTGTACTCGGGAAAATAACTGTAGTCAAATCTTTGTTAGTACCAAAACTGAATTATTTATTGCTTTCACTTCCAGAACCAAATTTGCAAATAATGAAAGAAATAAACTGTTCTTTTTATTCATTTATATGGGGTAATAAACCTGACAAAATCAGTAGAGAACAAATGTGTCAAATATATCATAAAGGCGGGGTTAAGATGACTGATATTTTTATTCATTCTAAATCCCTGAAGATATCGTGGATTAGAAGATTTTTAACTGATTCTCACATAGAAAGCTTAACTTTTCACATGTTCAAATTATTTTTGCCTCAACCCTTTAATTTCCACTTGTATATGGGCTCAAATTACTATAGAAAAATGGGAGTTTTGACTCCAAATCTATTTTGGAAAGAAGTTCTTTTAGCTTGGTCAGACTTGGTCGAACTACTTGTTAATGACATTGCCAGTCAACCTCTCTGGAATAACACCCGAATTAAAATTAATGGAGAAGTGGTGTGTTTCACATCTTGGAACTTACGAGGGATACGTTTTGTGAATGACATTCTACAAACAGATGGTTCTTTTCTTTCATACTTTGAATTTCAACGCAAGTATCACATACAAACAAACTTTCTCCAGTACTACGGTCTTTGTAATGCGATTCGGTCAGGTTTTGAAATTAGTACACATTTAATCCATACGGCCACAGATCCTATCATTCCAGAAGCTTTGCATCTCGTGGTTAAAAGACAATACGGCTGTTCACATATTTATCAATCTTTTCTGAAATACAAATCAGTAAAAGAGTGTAGAGCTCTCACAAAGTGGAAAGGTGTTTTGGATTTTCAACATGAAAATTGGGGTTCATATTGCCAAATTCCATTTCAATCAACAATAGATGTTAGTTTAAGATGGTTTCAAATAAAGATCCTAAACAGAATATTATATATGAAAGATGCTTTATTGCGATTTGGTGTAGTAGCTAATAAGAAATGTACTTTTTGTAATAATAATGATGAAACTCTCCTACATGTTTTTTGCTCTTGTAACTGTTCGAATGACATATGGTTGAAATTTGAGTATTGGATATTTCGTTACACAGGGAAAAGAATCACACTCACAAATCAAAACAAATTGTTTGGTTTTTGCGGTAGCAATAATAATGCACTTAATTGTATTCTCATAATTGTAAGAAGAGAAATATTTTTAGCCAAATTACGAAATCAGTTACCTGACTTTGACGTAATTCTATCAGCTTTGAAACGTTATTATGAAATGGAAAAATATATATGTCAAACAAATCTTAGAGAAAATAAAATGAAAAAGAAATGGTTCCATTTTAGGAATTTTTTTTGATTGTGTTGGCAATGTCCCAACACAAGAAAACATACATGTAACTTTCGTATAGTGTCTCATTCTGATATGCCATTTTTGTCATGTATGTAACTCTCATTATGTAACTTTATATGCTTTCGACCGTGATGATCTGGAATATTATGTTTGTCATATCTGCTATTTACATGTATCTGTTTAACTATTTGTATAAAAGAAATGATAAATATACTGTATATAATTATGATGACATTTATTTGAAAATAAAGAACCCTGTGGAAGGGGGAAAAAAATAAATAATAATAATTATAATAATAATAATAATAATAATAATAATAATAATAATAATAATAATAATAATAATGATGATAATATATAAGATTTATAAGGCGCCACATCCACTTGATGATCAAGTGCTCAAGGCGCAATTTGTGCAAAAGATGACAATAAACAATAAACAAAAGTGCAGTCAATTATAGGCCAAATTAAACATATACTTTTTAAGACTGTTTTTGAAGACTTCACCAGAACTGCTATTTCTAATCCACTGAGGGAGAGTATTCCATATTGACGGCCCAGCATGAGCGAAGGTTCGCTCCCCCCCCCCCCCCCCACTTTGTATTATGCCTAGGAATAACAACTAAGCCAGAATTTTGAGAACGTAGTAGTCAAGAGGGAATGTAATGCTTAATGTTGTACTGCGGAGCAGAGCCATGTATACAGTGAAATAATAACAAAAGAATGTTGAAAACAATACGTTCTTCTACGGGCAACCAATGAAGTGATTTGAGAACAGGTGCGATGTGACTGTGCTTGTTGGAGAGGGTCACGACACGAGCAGTATTTTATTTTTTTTAGTGATCAGTAACCTACCCCCAAAAAACAAAAACACAAAACAGGATGGCATCCAGAATGGCCGCCAATTTTAAATCACTAGAATAACTTTCTATAATACAGATAAATAGACCGGTTCTGTAATGTATACAAATTTATGCACATTTATTCTCTGAGCACCTAGTGACGAGCTATTCCATCAACCTGTTTTTGTATCAGATTTTATGGGGTCCAGAATTCTCTGACAAGCAACAACAACAATAATAAAGGGGCCAAAAGGGGAGATTTATTTATTTCTGTCAAAAGTTGTCAGGGGGGCACTCGGCCCCCCTTGGGTACGCTAGTGGCTGCACATCATCTTGGATCATAAAATATTGGTGGCTATCTAGCAAACCATTTATCATCTGAGGTTATCCCATCAAATTTGAGGGCACTTTTTACTTGAATTGATGCCCGCGCTGGCAGCCATCTTGGATACGTAAGTATTGCACATAAGACTAGTATGATATTCAATAATACTTTATTTTGTTTTGAAATATACATTTTAACTTAGCAATTACATCTTTACTGTAGAAAGTAACTCACTTCCAGTCGAATTACTGAATTGGAGGCCGATTTGGATGCCATCTTGGATTACCAGGATTCCTGACCACATTACTCTGAGTGGATTTCTTGACACCAAAATCTATGTATAGACATAAAAGTTACATCTTTTGGCATCACTTCCGGACATTTTAAAGAAAATTAGCTGCCATTTTGGACACCATCTTGGATTACAAGGTTTCCTGACCCCCATAATACATTGTAAGTGGTCTGAATGGATTTTCTGACCCCGAAACGCTAGGTATAGACATCAAAATAACATCTCAAGGATGGAAATTTCATGATTTTTAGCTCTTTTTAGGTTGCGGCAGCCATTTTGGATGCCAAAATGGTGGCCATCTAAGGTACCGTCTTGAATGCAAGGCTACCCCAGTGCCACAACTGGGCGTTGTGGCGTGCGCCTGTAATCCAGCTAACAGTGGAAGTTATAAACTGATTCAGGGGACCCAGGTTCGAGACTGAGTCACGTCTTTCGGATGGTGACGTTAAAGGTCGGTCCCAGACGTAAATAATCATATCTGATTGATACACGTCTGTAAAAACCCAATTACACACTATACTTTCACGCGTATTAATATATATCCTGAAACCTTGAATGTGTTTTTAATCTTGAATATTACCTCGCTGCTTTAAAGGGTACCTGAGGCCTGAAAAAATAATTTGTATATAATAAGCTTACACAAAATCAACCCCAAAAAACTTAACACAACATTCAACGGTGACAGCATACAGGAGATATTGATTTTTGAAAATAAAATACCCCCCAAAATAATATAAATAAGACTTGAGCAAAGACTAGTCGATCGATCACGATAGCTCACCTAACGATATATCGATTCAGGAACGGTTCATGATCCAAATTCTTCCAGAGAAAAGGGATTTTAATTTTTTGTTGTTGTTTTTGTTGTTTTTTTTTTTGTGTGTTTTTTTTTTTGGTTTGTTATCTCGAATAACTGTTCGAATAATGAACTAAGTACATTGCTCAATTGAGATTATACTGAAAACTATTAAAAGTAGAAGTATAGGGAGAGGGTAGCGTCACAAGAACTCAAATGACCACGAGGGTCTTTGTATTAGACACGTCTTTTCTTGGTAAGGTCACCTTGTTTGTTTTATGTAGATGTCTTGTATGTTCTTTGTTTTCTTTGTTTCTTTCCTTGAGGTCAGTTAGCAGCGGCATTTTGATCTTGGTTAGCTTTAGGTGGGGTGCAACGGTCTTCCTCTTCTCATCCTGCATTATAATCTCCTCATCATACCCTTATGTATAAGCCTAAGTCTTCCATTTGCAATTTTATATCTCTAAATGTTAAGGGTATTCGAGAGAAAAATAAGAGACGAGGTATTTTTAAATGGTGTAAAGAAAAGAGTGGACATATTATTTTTCTGCAGGAAACCTTCAGTACTCAAGATATAGTCAATAACTGGAACTCTATGTGGGACGGGAATTGCATTTATAGTCACGGTACAAATCACAGTAAAGGCGTCATGATATTAATTGATAAAGGGATCGATATTAAATTAAAATACACCATTGTGGATTTGGAAGGCAGGTACATTTACACAATTGGGTCTTTACAAAATCAACAGGTAATACTGGGAAATGTTTATTTCCCTGTTGGAAGTAAAGAACAGGAACAGCTGGAGTTTCTGCACAAGATTATGCAGATTTTAGAAAAGGAGGAATTTAAAAACAAACCTTTTGTTGTAGGAGGAGATTTCAATATGGTTAGGGATATATATTTAGATTACAAAGGAGGTGATATTAATAAAAAACAATCCAAGCTAAGTATGCAGTTTGAAAACTTTTTAATTAAATACAATGCATTAGACATATGGCGATTACAAAATGCCACAAAGAAACAATTCACATATCATCAAGAAAATCCTTACATGCAAAGTAGACTGGATTATTGGGTAATTTCAGATGTTTTAAAGGAGAAAGTGTTAAATTGTAAAATAATACCTTCATTATCACCCGATCTCTCAGCAATAGAGTTGAATATTAATTTCATTGCTATTAATCCTGTAAGAAAAACAGGTTACTGGAAATTTAATAATAGTTTATGTAATGATGAAGAATATGTTAAAGGTATGAAAAAAGAAATAACTCGTTTAAAATTAAAATTATCCAAGGAGATTACAGATGGTAGAATACTATGGGATTATGTTAAAATGGAAATTCGAGGTTTTACTAGAAAATATTCCAAGAAAAAGGCTAAGGAAAGAAAGGAGAAGGTTGCCAAGTTAGAACATGAAATTGTAAAAATAGAAGAACTACAACAGCGACCAACACATAGGAATAGTGATCTGATTGAGACTTTGGCAAGAAAAAGGAATGAATTAAAAACAATCTACGCCTATGTAAATGAAGGTATAAAAATCAGATCTCGAGCGGCATGGTTTGAAAGTGGGGAAAGAGAAACTGCATATTTTAAACAGCTGTTAGAGTCCAAGGGGAGAAAAGGTATTATTAAAGAGTTGAAAGTGAAGGAAAATATAATTGATGACGAAATTGATATTTTAAATGAAATCAGAATATTTTACTCAACATTGTATTCTAAATCAGAAGTAGTATTAGGTGAGAACTCTAATTTTTTCCCTTACAGCTTACCTAAATTAACCGAAAATAAAAAAAAATCACTGTGAAGGAAAGATAAATCAAGGAGATTGTATTGAAATTCTAAAAGAAATGCAATTGAATAAATCATCTGGAAATGACGGATTGATTGTTGAGTTCTATATCACATTTTGGCAGGTAATCGGCGACTTAGTCGTTGATGCATTTAATGATACTCTAAAATATAAAGAATTGTCGCCATCTCAGAAACAAACAATAATTCTTCTTCTTCTTCTTCTTCTTCGTGAATACTGTCCAACGCCCCAGTAGAGGAGCAAACCGGACAGGGGTGCGCTGATGTTAGGTGCGCGGAGAGAGAGAAATAATGGTGTTAATTTGTGCTTTGCTTTTGGAGTGCTTGGAGGACTGCTTTCTTGAAGATATCGGTACTTTGGATGTCTATGGTTGTTGAAGTTAATGTGTTCCACTCTGGGATAGTCCTTGGTCCTTACCCTCATACATAAAGAAGGTAAAGACCCAACGCTTATTAGTAACTATAGACCTATTTCCCTACTCAATGTAGATTACAAAATTCTTACTAAGATACTCTCTAAGAGAATAAAAACTATTCTGAGTAATGTTGTGTCAGTTGATCAAGTAGGTTATTTAAATGATAGAAACATTGGCGAAGCCGTCAGAATAATTAATGACATGATTTTTCACACATCAAATTTTAGTAAACCAGGATATTTATTAGCAATTGACTTCGAAAAGGCTTTCGATTCAGTGTCACATTTTTTTATTCAAAAGGTATTAAACTCATTTGGTTTTGGACCGATATTCAGTGAATGGGTTAAAATACTTTATAATAATGCACAAAGCTGTGTCTTTAATGGAGGGTCATCAACCGGTTATTTCAAAGTCGAACGGGGGCTAAGGCAAGGAGACCCCCTGTCTCCATACCTCTTTATATTGTGTATAGAGTGCCTTACTCATTGCATTCGAAACGATAATTTGGTAAAGGGTATTCGCTTTGGCGAAACGGAAATAAAGCAAATTCTTTACGCTGATGATATGACAATATTTGTCCAAGATTTAGACTCAAAACATAGACTGGAGGTCATCCTAGAGAATTTTAGAAAAATATCTGGACTTAAGATTAATAAGAATAAAACATTCATTTTGCCACTGGGGCCCTCTGGGTCGTCTGGAGTTGCTTTTCCCTTTGGGAAGGAAGTTGATATAGTTAAAATATTAGGCATACATTTTTCATTAGATCCTGATGTTGCTGAAGAAATGAATTATAAAGAGATCTTGAGTAAAATTAAAAAGCTACTAAATTGGTGGAAACAAAGGGATCTCACTTTGATTGGAAAGATCCACTTGTTAAAAACATATGCGTACTCAAAATTAATTTATGTTAGCTCTCTGACTCCGGTGCCTGAATGGGTTTTTAAAGAAATTGATGATATCTGTTTCGATTTTTTATGGCGAGGGAGGGACAAAATAAAAAGAAGCACCTTATATCTTGATTACAAACAAGGGGGGCTAAAGATGCTTAATTTTAAACTTTTTGTTATGGAACAGAGGGTAATGTGGATCAAAAGACTCGTAACTGGAGATCAGAAGGTAAAATGGAAAAAATACTTTAAATTTCTCCTCAGACCATTCGGTGGTAATTTAATTTTTTATTGCAACTTTTCGCCTGATATGATCAATATAAAACTACCAAAATATTATCAGGAAATGCTTAGTATTTGGTTTGATATGAATGTGTTTATTAAAAAGGATATAAGTAATAAAAGAAACGAAATTTTCTTTAACAACAGATATATTCAGAAGAAAGGAAAACCATATTTTCATGAAAATCTTTTCCTTAAAAATACATTTAAATTGCATCATATTACAGATGAAGAAGGTGCACTTAAGTCAGACACTTATTTCAGATGTATGGGACTAGATGAAGAAGAAATATCAGTGATCAAAGACATATTTGCAAACACCCCTGAAGAATGGAAAAGTGAATTTAAAAGGCATACTTCAGTTGATGGGTTAAAAATTGAATTTATGTTCTGTAAAAAAGTTTTCCAATTTGAATCGGTATGTTCGAAGAATTTGTATAGGGCTTGTATAAATAAGATGGCCGACATTCCAATTAGTTTTCACAATTTAGAATCATCATACCATATGTCAGTAAAAGAAATTGAAAAAGTCTTTTATCGTCCTAGATTAAGTACATTGGACAACAAATTGAGAGAATTTCAATTTAAATTACTATATAACATTGTCTTCGTAAATTATCATTTACACAGGTTTCAATTTATAGCAAGTAATAAATGTTCTTTTTGCGGTAAAGATGAGGAAACATATAGACATATATTTCTGGATTGTGAGACAGTAGGGACATTGTGGAAATTATGCAGTGTTCTGTTTAATCTTCCCATTCTTAAAGAATTAAGCTGGAAGGAAATCCATATTGGGGTAGATGAGAGAGCTGAAAATAGACAATTACTTAATCATATTGTTTTACTAATCAAATATTTAATATACCTTGGGAGAGGAAAAAATAAGCCACCGTTTGCTGAAGAGATACGAGAAAAGCTACTTAAGAGTAAAGAAGAAGAAAAGAAGATTGCATTCGAGCGAAACACATTAACACGACACTATAAAAAATGGGAACATCTAAAAGTATTAAGCACAAATCAAAACCAGAAGGATGATGATGATGGGAGGGGTCCGCCGGGTTCGCTCATTCTGGGGTTTGACCGATCCTTGCCGCTGTAGACTGCCCTCTTTTTTTTCTACTTTTTTTTTCCTTTTTTTTTTTCTCTCTCTTTTTTTTTTTTCTTCTTTCTTTCTTTCTTTTTCTCTGTTTGTAGGTGTGTATGTGCATGTTTGGGTGTGGTTGTGTGTGTGGGTGTGAGGGAGGGGTTATTCTTATTATGTTTATTTGTTTCGTTGTCTGTCTGTCTTGTAACTTTTGTGGGGGAGGGGCGGGAGCGGGGTCAGTACAAATCAATCTCCGATTCATTCAGAGTGATATAGGTTGACCATTCAATAGTTTTATTAGGGTATATTAGCAATATAATACCATATTTTGTCTTATGAATTTATATTATGTGTTATGACTTTACAAGGTTCATGATTCGACTTATATTGTTAATGTTAATGTTGAGATACACTATATTTTGTATGATTGAACTGAATGAATCAATAAATACTACTTTAAAAAATTTTTTAAAAAGTCTTCACTGTGATACTGTGAAATTTAAGGAATTATCTCCCTCTCAAAAACAAGCAATTATTACACTTATACATAAGGATGGTAAAGACCCTAAATTTATTAGTAATTATAGATCTCCTTACTCAACGTAGATTATAAGATTCTTACTAAGATACTCTCTAAAAAGAATAAAGACAGTTTTGAATGAAATTGTGTCAGTAGACCAAGTAGGTTATTTAAAAGATAGAAACATCGGTGAAGCAATCAGATTAATCAATGATATGATTTTCCATACTTCATGTTTTAATAAACCAGGATACCTATTGGCAGTAGACTTTGAAAAAGCTTCGACTCAATTTCTCATATTTTTCCTCAAAAAGTGCTGAATTCTTTTGGGTTTGGACCAATGATTTGTGAATGGGTTGAAATCTTATATACCAATGCTCAAAGTTGTGTTTTCAACGGGGGGAAATCAACCGGTTATTTTAAAGTAGAACGGGGTGTAAGACAAGGAGATCCGCTGTCTCCTTACTTATTCATTTTATGTATCGAATGTTTAACTCATTGCATTAGAAAAGATAACTTGGTAAAGGGTATTTGCTTTGGGGAAACAGAAATACAGCAGATCCTTTATGCAGATGATATGACAATTTTTGTACGAGATTTAAATTCAATTTATAGATTGGAGGCAATTCTGGAAAGTTTTAGAAAAATATCTGGACTCAAGATTATGGAAATGAAACATTTATTTTGCCCTTGGGGTCCTCTGTTGGCTCTGCAACTTTTTATCCTTTTGGAAAGGAGGTAAACATTGTAAAAATACTGGGTATTTATTTTTCATTAGATCCTGATGTTGCTGAGGAGATGAATTATAAAGAAATTTTGAGCAAAATAAAGAAATTGTTAAATTGGTGGAAACAAAGGGATCTCACTTTGATTGGAAAAATTCACTTGTTGAAAACATATGCATATTCAAAACTGATTTATGTGACTTCGGTGCCTGAATGGGTTTTCAAAGAAATTGATGAGATTTGTTTTAATTTTCTATGGCGAGGTAAGGACAAGATAAAATGGAGCACTCTGTATCTTGATTACAAGCAAGGAGGATTGAAAACGCTTAACTTTAGGCTTTTTGTGAAGGTACAAAAGATGATGTGGATCAAAAGACTTGTAACTGGAGACCAGAAAGTGAAATGGAAAAAGTATTTCAAATTTCTAATGAGATCATTAGGAGGAAATCTAATTTTTTATTGTAATTATTTTCCTGACATAATCAACATACAATTACCAAAATACTACCAGGAATTGTTAAAAATTTGATTCGATATGAACGGGTTTATTAAAAAAGATACAACTAATAGAAATGAAATTTTTTTCAACAATAGGTATATACATAAGAAAGGAAAAACATATTTTAATGAAAATCTTTTCTTAAAAAAACATATACAAATTGTACCATATTATAGATGACGAAGGAAAATTGAAGTCAGACACTTATTTCAGATGTATGGGATTAGATGAAGAGGAAATATCAATGATTAAAGAAATTTATAGAGATACACCTGAGGAATGGAAAATAGATTTCACAAACAAGCACACTTCATTTGATGGTTTAAAGATAGAGTTTATGTTTTCAAAGAAAACTTTCCAATTTGAATCAGTTTGTTCAAAACAATTATACAGGGCTTGCTTACAAAAAATGGCCGACATTCCTGTTTGTTTTCATAAGTTACAATCCTCATACAATATGTCGGTTAAAGAAATTGAAAAGGTATTTCTTCGCCCCAGAATAAGCACATTAGATAATAAACTAAGAGAATTCCAGTTTAAACTGCTGTATAATATTATTTATGTTAATCATCATCTGTACAGGTTTCAATTCATATCAAGTGATAAATATTCATTTTGTGAAAAAGATGAGGAAACATATATGCACATATTCTTTGAATGTGATTTGGTAAGAAAATTATGGGAAGATTGTAGTAACATTCTGGATCTTCCGATTCTTAAAGAAATGAGTTGGAAGGAAGTTCTTATTGGATTAGATGAAATAACCGAAGATAGTCAAATAATCTTCTGACTTGAACACTCTAGTTGATCAGTACGAACATGTGCTCAGAGATCTCCTGGATAAGCATGCTCCCCTCCTGTCGAAGGAAGTAACTTGTCGACCTAATGCACCGTGGTATAACGATGAACTGCAAAAAGCAAAACAAAACCTGAAACGTTTAGAACATAAAAAGCGATCTTCTGGGCTTGAGGTTGATAATCAGAACTTCAGGATTTTTCGTTGTCAGTACTGTCACCTCATACGAGAAGCCAAGAAAAACTTTCATGTAAGACAGTTCAGAGATTGTGATTCCCGTGATCTTTTCAAGAAAGTTCAGAAGTTGTGTGATGCTAATCAAACTGTGGTTCTCCCATCTACTGACTCAGATGAGCTGCTCTCTGAGCGTTTCTCCAAATTTTTCATGGAGAAGATAAGTTGCATCATTGATAAACTGCATACAGCTCCAGCTTCTGCAGGCTCACCTTCAGATGATCGACATACTGACCAGCGATGCAGTGTTTCATTGGGAAAGTTTACTCCAATTTCAGTGCAGCAAGCAATTAAACTCATTGCTGATTCTCCATCTTCGACTTGTGCACTCGATCCTATCCCCACTTCTCTTTTGAAACAGTGTAAAAGTGTGATTGGTCCGATCATTGCTCAAATCATTAATTTATCGTTTGATCAAGGACGGTTTCCTGATTGCTTGAAGCATGCCCAGGTCAAACCACTTTTGAAGAATAGTAAATTGGATGCAGATGACCTGAAAAGTTATAGACCAATTGCCAATTTAAAGTTTATCTCTAAAGCTCTTGAGCGTGCAGCAGCCGCACAGATACAGGGTTATCTGGCATTTAACAATTTGAATCCTACCATGCAGTCTGCATATCGAAAAAATCACAGCTGTGAGACGGTTCTGCTGAAGGTTTGCAATGATATCCTCCTTGCATTGGACTGTGGTCAAGAAGCAGTTCTGCTGATGTTGGATTACTCAGCAGCCTTTGACACTTTATCCCACAGCATCTTACTTTTTCGGCTGCGAAACAGATTTGGATTCGGTGGTGCTGCTCTCAGTTGGATTGAATTCTTCATTATGGGTCGTTCTCAGTCTGTCGTCATTAGAGGGAAGACGTCGGATAGCCAAGCACAGCTACGTGGAGTACCACAGGGCTCGGTGTTGGGCCCGATTCTCTATACGATGTATTCCTCACCACTTAAAGATATCATCAAGGCACATGGATTTGGTCATGCTATGTATGCTGACGATACCCAACTGTATGCTACAGTTAATCGTGGTGATTGGCCTAACGTAATTCCTAAATTAGAGGCGTGCCTGCAGGAGATGTCGGTATGGTCCTCGGAAAATGACCTTTTGATAAATGAAGGAAAAACTGAACTGCTTCGCTTGTCTTCTCGTCATCGTACAAGAAGTTTGCTCCCTCCTATCACTTTCAATCATTCCAGTCTTCAGCCGACAAAGTGTGCACGGAACCTAGGGGTTGTGATGGACGATCAACTGATAATGTCAAGTCATATAAACAAGATATGCCGTTCTGCTTCTTATGGGTTGTATAAGATCGGAAAGATAAGGCGTTACCTTGATCAGGACACCACAGAAAGACTTGTTCATGCTTTTGTGATTAGCCATATTGATAATTGTAATGGTTTATTGTACGGTTTGTCTGATACACTGATCTGTAGACTGCAGCGAATACAAAATTCTGCTGCTAGGCTCATTACTATAGAACTAAGTCACGAGAATCAGTTTCCCCAGTACTTCGTAATTTACACTGGCTACCAGTTAAAGACAGATTAATATTTTAACTTCTTGTTATAGCATTCAAATGTCAGAATAAATTGGCTCCTCTCTATTTACAACAGCTTCTTAATGAGTATCATCCAGTTAGGCAGCTTCGTTCCAGTTCTAGACAATTGTTTGTCCCCCTTACAGTTTCTACAGTATCATATGGTCATAGAGCATTTCAGCATGCAGTCCCCCAACTATGGAACAAACTCCCTTGTAATGTCAAAGAATGCTCTTCCCTTGATCAATTTAAGTCTTGTCTAAAATCTTACCTATTTAAAGTATAATATCGTATCATATCATTTGAAGTTGAACAATGTCATGTGCCTGTAGTTTCCTGTTGAGATATTTTTGCATGCCTTTATGTTCTATACCATTTTTGTATCATTTCTTTTATACTTAATTCTACCTATTTTCTTCTCTTTCCATAGCGCTTAGAGACTTAATTGTAATTTGCGCTATATAAAAATTGAGAATTATTATCATTATTATTATTGTTGTTTTATTGATTAAATATTTGTTATTTTTTAGTAGAGAGAAAAGGAAACCTCCAAGTATCGAAGAAATAAGAGAAAAATTACTTAGAAGTAAACAAGAAGAAAGAAGGATTGCTACTGAACAGAATACATTGACACGTCATTATAAAAAATGGGAACATTTGAATGTAACACTGGGTGTGGAGTGGGGGGGGGGGGGGTCCGCCTGTTTTGCGATTGTGTATGGTTGACCGCTCTCTGCCGCTATAGACTGCCCTCTTCTCTTTTCTTCTTTCTTTTTTTTTTGTTTGTCTGTTTTGCTTGTTTGTGTGTTTGGTGTTTGTTGGTGGGGGGGGGGGGTGGGGTGGGGAGGCTATGATCTACAATATTCATTCAGTATGATTAATCTGTATGTACTACGTATTTAATTATATCATGTATTTCTGAAGACTTTATAATTTTCTATACATTTTGATAACTGTGTTATGTACATCAACAAAAAATGAAGTTGTATGATTTTTATTTGTACTGAATGAAAGCAATAAAGAATGCTACAAAACAAAACAAAAAACCAAAAAAAAAAAAAAAAAATTTCAATTTTCGATTCGATAAAATTTTGTGTCTTATAGTTCTAATTTATTGGTTGTTTCATTTGGTCAGTAGATTCTTTGTAATTTTGCGCCAAACCAATTTTGTATTCGACATAAACGTTTTGTGTCGAATACTTGATTCATCTTTTGTTTTGTTTAGGTTGTAGATTCTCCATAAATTACGCGCCAACTGAATTTTCAGTTCTATAAAAACAGTTTGCATTGTATACTTCATTTATTTGATGTTTTATTTAGGTTGTATATTATCCATTAGTTACGCGCCAAATCAATTTCCAATCGATAAAAAAACATTTTGCGTTGTATACTTCATTCATTTCATATTTTATTTGGGTTGTATATTATCCCTAAGTTAAGCGCCAAATCAATTTTCGATTCGATATATGTCTTTTGCGTCTTAGTTCTAATTTATTTGCTGTTTCATTTGGTCAGTGGATTCTTTGTAATTTTTGTGCCAAACCAAGTTTATATTCGATTTAAACGTTTTGTGTCGAATACTTGATTCATCTGTTGTTTTGTTTGGGTTGTAGATTCTCCATAAAGTAGGCGCCAACTGAATTTTCAGTTCGATAAAAACAGTTTGCGTTGTATACTTCATTTATTTGATGTTTTATTTGGGTTGTATATCATCCATTAGTTACGCGCCAAATCAATTTCCAATCGATAAAAAAACATTTTGCGTTGTATACTTCATTCATTTCATATTTTATTTGGGTTGTATATTATCCCTAAGTTAAGCGCCAAATCAATTTTCGATTCGATATATGTCTTTGGGTCTTAGTTCTAATTTATTGGTTGTTTCATTTGGTCAGTAGATTCTTTGTAATTTATGTGCCAAACCAATTTTATATTCGACATAAACATTTTGTGTTGAATACTTAATTCATTTGTCGTTTTATTTGGGTTGTAGATTCTCCATAAATTACGCGCCAACTTATAATTTTCATTTCGATAAAAATATTTTGCGTTGTATACTTCATCCATTTCATATTTTATTTGGGTTGTAGATTCTCCATAAATTACTCGCCAACTGAATTTTCAGTTTGATAAAAACAATTTGCGTTGTATACTTCATCCATTTCATATTTTATTTGGGTTGTATATTTTCTATTAGTTACGCGCCAAATTAATTTCCAATCGATTAAAAAAAAAACATTTTGCGTTGTATACTTCATTCATTTCATATTTTATTTGGGTTGTATATTATCCCTAAGTTAAGCGCCAAATCAATTTTTGATTCGATATATGTCTTTTGCGTCTTAGTTCTAATTATTTGTTGTTTCATTTTGTCAGTAGATTCTTTGTAATTTATATGCGCCAAACCAATTTTATATTCGACATAAACATTTTGTGTTGAATACTTGATTCATTTATCGTTTTATTTTGGTTGTAGATTCTCCATAAATTACGCACCAACTTATAATTTTCATTTCGATAAAAATATTTTGCGTTGTATACTTCATTCATTTCATATTTTATTTGGGCTGTATATTATCCATTAGTTACGCCCCAAATCAATTTTCGATTCGATAAATGTATTTTGCGTCTTAGTTCAAATTTATTTGTCGTTTCATTTGGTCTGTAGATTCTTTGTAATTTAAGCGCCAAACCAATTTTCTATTCATATAAACATTTTGCGTTGTATACTTCATTCATTCGTTGTTTTATTTGGGGTGAAAATTATCTATTAGTTATACGCGCCAAATCAATTTCCAATCGATAAAAAACATTTTGCATTGTATACTTCATTCATTTTATATTTTATTTGGGTTGTAAATTATCCCTAAGTTAAGCGCCAAATCAAATTTCGATTCGATGTATGTATTTTGCGTCTTAGTTCTAATTTATTTGTTGTTTCATTTGGTCAGTAGATTCTTTGTAATTTATGCGCCAAACCAATTTTCTATTCGATATAAACATTTTGCGTTGTATAATTCATTCATTCGTTGTTTTATTTGGGGTATAGGATCCCCGTAAGTTAAGCCCCAAATCAATTTTTGATACTTTAAAAACATTCTCCGTTGTATGACTTCATTCATTTGTTGTTTTATTTGGGTTGTAGATTATCCATAGGTTAGGCGCCAAATCAATTTCCAATTCGATAAAAACATTTTGTGTTGTATCCTTCATTCATTTTTTGTTTCGTTATGGTTGAATATTATCCGCAAGTTCCGCCCCATATCAATTTTCGAGTGTTTGTCAGCCATGGCGCTGCACATAGCAGACGACAAAGCGATAATGCGATCGCGATAATTCCACTATCGCGTCTTCGCGTTCGCCGAACGTGCACGCATTAAAAAACGCACACGCATAGAAAACTGCTCGCGCGGAACTCAACTCGAGTTGAGTTCCGCGCGTCGATCATTTACGCTGTCCTTTATTGTCTTCAAACTCCTTAACCGCTAACCTGTAGAATGCCGGGTAAAGTTATTCGGGGTTAATTTTATACATTCTAACTGTATACAAATTATTTTTATTTTTTTGGCCTCAGAGACCCTTTAATAGGATTGGATTCGATTTGCAATCTTATTATCCGACTTGCCCACTTTTAAATGATCAGATAAGATCGTAAATTGCACCAAAATGTTGCACTTGTTTTCCTCTACAGCATGGTAGTATTTTTAGCTTGCAACCTATTCCCGTTGGAAAGTTATAAAGCACCCAAGTTTGCAAGGTAGATGTATAATTCGTCTGAATGTTCCATGAAAAGCGTTGGCAATGTATTACTAGGCTTTCATTCGATTTGCAATCTTATAATGCGACTTACGCACTACTAACTAATAGTATGAGATTGCAAATTGTACCAAAATGTTGTACTTGCGCTCTTCTACAGCATGGTGGTATTTTCAGCTTGTAACTTATTCGCGTTGGAAAGTTATAAAGCGCCCAAGTTTGCAAGGTAGATGTAAAATTTGTCTGAACGTCCCACTGAAATCGTTGGCAATGTTTTACTAGGCTATCATTCGATTTCCAATCTTATAATGCGACTTGCGCAGTTTTTACTGATCAGCATAAGATCGCAAATTGCACCAAAATGCTTTACTTACAGCATGGTAGTATTTTCAGCTTGTAACCTATTTGCGTTGGAAAGTCATAAAGCGCCCAAGTTTGAAAGGTGGATGTAAAATTTGTCTGAAAGTCCCATTGAAATCGTTGACTATGTTTTACTAGGATTTCATTCGATTTGCAATTTTATAATGCGACTTTCGCACTACTAATTAATAGTATGAAATTGGAAATTGCACCAAAATGTTGTACTTGCTTTCCTCTATACCATGATAGTATTTCAGGTTGTATCCTATTCACGAGATAAATGTAAAATTCGTCTGAATGTCCCTTTGAAAGCGTTGGCAATGTTTTAATAGGCCTGGATTCGATTTGCAATCTTAAATTGCGACTTGCGCACTACTAACTAATAGTATGAAATTGCAAATTGCACCAAAATTTTGTACTTGCTTTCCTCTATACCATAATAGTATTTCAGGTTGTATCCTAATCGCGAGATAAATGTAAATTACGTCTGAATGTCCAATGAAAAGCGTTGGCAATGTTTTAATAGGCCTGGATTCGATTTGCAATCTTATAATGCGACTACGGACTAATCAGATGAGATTGCAAATTGCACCAAAATGCTTTACTTACAGCATGGTAGTATTTTCAGCTTGTAACATATTCGCGTTGGAAAGTTATAAAGCATCCAAGTCTGCAAAGTAGATGTAAGATTCGTCTGAAAGTCCCTTTGAAAGCGTTGGCAATGTTTTAATAGGTTTTTCATTCGATTTGCAATCTTCTAATGCGACTTGCGCACTACTAATTAATAGTATGAAATTGCAAATTGCACCAAAATGATGTACTTGCTTTCCTCTTCACCATGATAGTATTTCAGGTTGTATCCTATTTACGAGATAAATGTAAAATTCGTCTGAATGTCCCTTTGAAAGCGTTGGCAATGTTTTAATAGGCCTGGATTCGATTTGCAATCTTATAATGCGACTTACGCACTACTAACTAATAGTATGAAATTGCAAATTACACAAAAATGTTGTACTTGCTTTCCTCTTCACCATGATAGTATTTCAGGTTGTATCCTATTCACGAGATGAATGTAAAATTCGTCTAAATGTCCCATGAAAAGCGTTGGCACTGTATTACTAGGCTTTCATTCGGTTTGCAATCTGATAATGCGACTACTGACTAATCAGATGAGGTTGTAAATTGCACCAAAATGTTGAACTTGCGCTCTTCTACAGCGCAAGTAATTTCATCTTCTATCCTATTCCCGTTGGAAAGTTATAAAAGCATCCAAGTCTGCAAAGTAGATGTAAAATTCTTCTGAAAGTCCCTTTGAAAGCGTTGGCAATGTTTTAATAGGTTTTTCATTCGATTTGCAATCTTATAATGCGACTTGCGCACTACTAATTAATAGTATGAAATTGCAAATTGCACCAAAATGTTGTACTTGCTTTCCTCTTCACCATGATAGTATTTCAGGTTGTATCCTATTCACGAGATAAATGTAAAATTCGTCTGAATGTCCCTTTGAAAGCGTTGGCAATGTTTTAATAGGCCTGGATTCGATTTGCAATCTTATAATGCGACTTACGCACTACTAACTAATAGTATGAGATTGCAAATTGTACCAAAATGTTGTACTTGCGCTCTTCTTCAGTATGGTAGTATTTTCAGCTTGTAACCTATTCTCGTTGGAAAGTTATCAAGCGCCCAAGTCTGCAAAGTAGATGTAAGATTCGTACTTGCTTTCCTCTTCACCATGATAGTATTTCAGGTTGTATCCTATTCACGAGATGAATGTAAAATTCGTCTAAATGTCCCATGAAAAGCGTTGGCACTGTATTACTAGGCTTTCATTCGGCTTGCAATCTTATAATGCGACTACTGACTAATCAGATGAGGTTGTAAATTGCACCAAAATGTTGAACTTGCGCTCTTCTACAGCGCAAGTAATTTCAGCTTCTATCCTATTCGCGTTGGAAAGTTATAAAAGCATCCAAGTCTGCAAAGTAGATGTAAAATTCTTCTGAAAGTCCCTTTGAAAGCGTTGGCAATGTTTTAATAGGTTTTTCATTCGATTTGCAATCTTATAACGCGGCTTGCACACTACTAATTAATAGTATGAAATTGCAAATTGCACCAAAATGTTGTACTTGCTTTCCTCTTCACCATGATAGTATTTCAGGTTGTATCCTATTCACGAGATGAATGTAAACTTCGTCTAAATGTCCCATGAAAAGCGTTGGCACTGTATTACTAGGCTTTCATTCGGTTTGCAATCTTATAATGCGACTACTGACTAATCAGATGAGGTTGTAAATTGCACCAAAATGTTGAACTTGCGCTCTTCTACAGCGCAAGTAATTTCAGCTTCTATCCTATTCGCGTTGGAAAGTTATAAAAGCATCCAAGTCTGCAAAGCAGATGTAAATTCTTCTGAAAGTCCCTTTGAAAGCGTTGGCAATGTTTTAATAGGTTTTTCATTCGATTTGCAATCTTATAACGCGACTTGCACACTACTAATTAATAGTATGAAATTGCAAATTGCACCAAAATGTTGTACTTGCTTTCCTCTTCACCATGATAGTATTTCAGGTTGTATCCTATTCACGAGATGAATGTAAAATTCGTCTAAATGTCCCATGAAAAGCGTTGGCAATGTATTACTAGGCTTTCATTCGATTTGCAATCTTATAATGCGACTTACGCACTACTGACTAATCGTATGAAATTGCAAATTGCACCACGAGGTTGTACTTGCGCTCTTCTACAGCATGGTAGTATTTTCAGCTTGTAACCTATTCGCGTTGGAAAGTTATAAAGCATCCAAGTCTGCCAAGTAGATGTAAGATTCGTCTGAAAATCCCTTTGAAAGCGTTGGCAATGTTTTAATAGGTTTTTCATTCGATTTGCAATCTTATAATGCGACTTGCGCACTACTAACTAATAGTATGAGATTGCAAATTGTACCAAAATGTTGTACTTGCGCTCTTCTTCAGTATGGTAGTATTTTCAGCTTGTAACCTATTCGCGTTGGAAAGTTATAAAGCGCCCAAGTCTGCAAAGTAGATGTAAGATTCGTCTGAAAGTCCCTTTGAAAGCGTTGGCAATGTTTTAATAGGTTTTTCATTCGATTTGCAATCTTATAACGCGACTTGCACACTACTAATTAATAGTATGAAATTGCAAATTACACAAAAATGTTGTACTTGCTTTCCTCTTCACCATGATAGTATTTCAGGTTGTATCCTATTCACGAGATGAATGTAAAATTCGTCTAAATGTCCCATGAAAAGCGTTGGCACTGTATTACTAGGCTTTCATTCGGTTTGCAATCTGATAATGCGACTACTGACTAATCAGATGAGGTTGTAAAATTGCACCAAAATGTTGAACTTGCGCTCTTCTACAGCGCAAGTAATTTCAGCTTCTATCCTATTCGCGTTGGAAAGTTATAAAAGCATCCAAGTCTGCAAAGTAGATGTAAAATTCTTCTGAAAGTCCCTTTGAAAGCGTTGGCAATGTTTTAATAGGTTTTTCATTCGATTTGCAATCTTATAATGCGACTTGTGCACTACTAATTAATAGTATGAAATTGCAAATTGCACCAAAATGTTGTACTTGCTTTCCTCTTCACCATGATAGTATTTCAGGTTGTATCCTATTCACGAGATAAATGTAAAATTCGTCTGAATGTCCCTTTGAAAGCGTTGGCAATGTTTTAATAGGCCTGGATTCGATTTGCAATCTTATAATGCGACTTACGCACTACTAACTAATAGTATGAGATTGCAAATTGTACCAAAATGTTGTACTTGCGCTCTTCTTCAGTATGGTAGTATTTTCAGCTTGTAACCTATTCTCGTTGGAAAGTTATCAAGCGCCCAAGTCTGCAAAGTAGATGTAAGATTCGTTCGTGCTTTCCTCTTCACCATGATAGTATTTCAGGTTGTATCCTATTCACGAGATGAATGTAAAATTCGTCTAAATGTCCCATGAAAAGCGTTGGCACTGTATTACTAGGCTTTCATTCGGTTTGCAATCTTATAATGCGACTACTGACTAATCAGATGAGGTTGTAAATTGCACCAAAATGTTGAACTTGCGCTCTTCTACAGCGCAAGTAATTTCAGCTTCTATCCTATTCGCGTTGGAAAGTTATAAAAGCATCCAAGTCTGCAAAGTAGATGTAAAATTCTTCTGAAAGTCCCTTTGAAAGCGTTGGCAATGTTTTAATAGGTTTTTCATTCGATTTGCAATCTTATAACGCGGCTTGCACACTACTAATTAATAGTATGAAATTGCAAATTGCACCAAAATGTTGTACTTGCTTTCCTCTTCACCATGATAGTATTTCAGGTTGTATCCTATTCACGAGATGAATGTAAACTTCGTCTAAATGTCCCATGAAAAGCGTTGGCACTGTATTACTAGGCTTTCATTCGGTTTGCAATCTTATAATGCGACTACTGACTAATCAGATGAGGTTGTAAATTGCACCAAAATGTTGAACTTGCGCTCTTCTACAGCGCAAGTAATTTCAGCTTCTATCCTATTCGCGTTGGAAAGTTATAAAAGCATCCAAGTCTGCAAAGCAGATGTAAATTCTTCTGAAAGTCCCTTTGAAAGCGTTGGCAATGTTTTAATAGGTTTTTCATTCGATTTGCAATCTTATAACGCGACTTGCACACTACTAATTAATAGTATGAAATTGCAAATTGCACCAAAATGTTGTACTTGCTTTCCTCTTCACCATGATAGTATTTCAGGTTGTATCCTATTCACGAGATGAATATAAAATTCGTCTAAATGACCCATGAAAAGCGTTGGCACTGTATTACTAGGCTTTCATTCGATTTGCAATCTTATAATGCGACTTACGCACTACTGACTAATCGTATGAAATTGCAAATTGCACCACGAGGTTGTACTTGCGCTCTTCTACAGCATGGTAGTATTTTCAGCTTGTAACCTATTCGCGTTGGAAAGTTATAAAGCATCCAAGTCTGCAAAGTAGATGTAAGATTCGTCTGAAAATCCCTTTGAAAGCGTTGGCAATGTTTTAATAGGTTTTTCATTCGATTTGCAATCTTATAATGCGACTTGCGCACTACTAACTAATAGTATGAGATTGCAAATTGTACCAAAATGTTGTACTTGCGCTCTTCTTCAGTATGGTAGTATTTTCAGCTTGTAACCTATTCGCGTTGGAAAGTTATAAAGCGCCCAAGTCTGCAAAGTAGATGTAAGATTCGTCTGAAAGTCCCTTTGAAAGCGTTGGCAATGTTTTAATAGGTTTTTCATTCGATTTGCAATCTTATAACGCGACTTGCACACTACTAATTAATAGTATGAAATTGCAAATTACACAAAAATGTTGTACTTGCTTTCCTCTTCACCATGATAGTATTTCAGGTTGTATCCTATTCACGAGATGAATGTAAAATTCGTCTAAATGTCCCATGAAAAGCGTTGGCACTGTATTACTAGGCTTTCATTCGGTTTGCAATCTGATAATGCGACTACTGACTAATCAGATGAGGTTGTAAAATTGCACCAAAATGTTGAACTTGCGCTCTTCTACAGCGCAAGTAATTTCAGCTTCTATCCTATTCGCGTTGGAAAGTTATAAAAGCATCCAAGTCTGCAAAGTAGATGTAAAATTCTTCTGAAAGTCCCTTTGAAAGCGTTGGCAATGTTTTAATAGGTTTTTCATTCGATTTGCAATCTTATAATGCGACTTGTGCACTACTAATTAATAGTATGAAATTGCAAATTGCACCAAAATGTTGTACTTGCTTTCCTCTTCACCATGATAGTATTTCAGGTTGTATCCTATTCACGAGATAAATGTAAAATTCGTCTGAATGTCCCTTTGAAAGCGTTGGCAATGTTTTAATAGGCCTGGATTCGATTTGCAATCTTATAATGCGACTTACGCACTACTAACTAATAGTATGAGATTGCAAATTGTACCAAAATGTTGTACTTGCGCTCTTCTTCAGTATGGTAGTATTTTCAGCTTGTAACCTATTCTCGTTGGAAAGTTATCAAGCACCCAAGTCTGCAAAGTAGATGTAAGATTCGTTCTTGCTTTCCTCTTCACCATGATAGTATTTCAGGTTGTATCCTATTCACGAGATGAATGTAAAATTCGTCTAAATGTCCCATGAAAAGCGTTGGCACTGTATTACTAGGCTTTCATTCGGTTTGCAATCTTATAATGCGACTACTGACTAATCAGATGAGGTTGTAAATTGCACCAAAATGTTGAACTTGCGCTCTTCTACAGCGCAAGTAATTTCAGCTTCTATCCTATTCGCGTTGGAAAGTTATAAAAGCATCCAAGTCTGCAAAGTAGATGTAAAATTCTTCTGAAAGTCCCTTTGAAAGCGTTGGCAATGTTTTAATAGGTTTTTCATTCGATTTGCAATCTTATAACGCGGCTTGCACACTACTAATTAATAGTATGAAATTGCAAATTGCACCAAAATGTTGTACTTGCTTTCCTCTTCACCATGATAGTATTTCAGGTTGTATCCTATTCACGAGATGAATGTAAACTTCGTCTAAATGTCCCATGAAAAGCGTTGGCACTGTATTACTAGGCTTTCATTCGGTTTGCAATCTTATAATGCGACTACTGACTAATCAGATGAGGTTGTAAATTGCACCAAAATGTTGAACTTGCGCTCTTCTACAGCGCAAGTAATTTCAGCTTCTATCCTATTCGCGTTGGAAAGTTATAAAAGCATCCAAGTCTGCAAAGCAGATGTAAATTCTTCTGAAAGTCCCTTTGAAAGCGTTGGCAATGTTTTAATAGGTTTTTCATTCGATTTGCAATCTTATAACGTGACTTGCACACTACTAATTAATAGTATGAAATTGCAAATTGCACCAAAATGTTGTACTTGCTTTCCTCTTCACCATGATAGTATTTCAGGTTGTATCCTATTCACGAGATAAATGTAAAACTCGTCTAAATGACCCATGAAAAGCGTTGGCACTGTATTACTAGGCTTTCATTCGATTTGCAATCTTATAATGCGACTTACGCACTACTGACTAATCGTATGAAAATGCAAATTGCACCACGAGGTTGTACTTGCGCTCTTCTACAGCATGGTAGTATTTTCAGCTTGTAACCTATTCGCGTTGGAAAGTTATAAAGCATCCAAGTCTGCAAAGTAGATGTAAGATTCGTCTGAAAGTCCCTTTGAGAGCGTTGGCAATGTTTTAATAGGTTTTTCATTCGATTTGCAATCTTATAATGCGACTTGCGCACTACTAACTAATAGTATGAGATTGCAAATTGCACCAAAATGATGTACTTGCTTTCCTCTTCACCATGATAGTATTTCAGGTTGTATCCTATTTACGAGATAAATGTAAAATTCGTCTGAATGTCCCTTTGAAAGCGTTGGCAATGTTTTAATAGGCCTGGATTCGATTTGGAATCTTATAATGCGACTTACGCACTACTAACTAATAGTATGAGATTGCAAATTGTACCAAAATGTTGTACTTGCGCTCTTCTTCAGTATGGTAGTATTTTCAGCTTGTAACCTATTCTCGTTGGAAAGTTATAAAGCGCCCAAGTCTGCAAAGTAGACGTAAGATTCGTCTGAAAGTCCCTTTGAAAGCGTTGGCAAGGTTTTAATAGGTTTTTCATTCGATTTGCAATCTTATAATGCGACTTCCGCACTACTAATTAATAGTATGAAATTGCAAATTGCACCACGAGGTTGTACTTGCGCTCTTCTTCAGTATGGTAGTATTTTCAGCTTGTAACCTATTCTCGTTGGAAAGTTATAAAGCGCCCAAGTCTGCAAAGTAGACGTAAGATTCGTCTGAAAGTCCCTTTGAAAGCGTTGGCAAGGTTTTAATAGGTTTTTCATTCGATTTGCAATCTTATAACGTGACTTGCACACTACTAATTAATAGTATGAAATTGCAAATTGCACCAAAATGTTGTACTTGCTTTCCTCTTCACCATGATAGTATTTCAGGTTGTATCCTATTCACGAGATAAATGTAAAATTCGTCTGAATGTCCCTTTGAAAGCGTTGGCAATGTTTTAATAAGCCTGGATTCGATTTGTAATTTTATATTCCGACTTGCGCACTACTAACTAATAGTATGAAATTGCAAATTGCACCAAAATGTTGTACTTGCTTTCCTCTTCACGATGATAGTATTTCAGGTTGTATCCTATTCACGAGATGAATGTAAAATTCGTCTGAATGTCCCTTTGAAAGCGTTGGCAATGTTTTAATAGGTTTTTCATTCGATTTGCAATATTATAATGCGACTTACGCACTACTGACTAATCGTATGAAATTGCAAATTGCACCACGAGGTTGTACTTGCGCTCTTCTACAGCATGGTAGTATTTTCAGCTTGTAACCTATTCGCGTTGGAAAGTTATAAAGCATCCAAGTCTGCAAAGTAGATGTAAGATTCGTCTGAAATCCCTTTGAAAGCGTTGGCAATGTTTTAATAGGTTTTTCATTCGATTTGCAATCTTATAATGCGACTTGCGCACTACTAACTAATAGTATGAAATTGCAAATTGCACCAAAATGGTGTACTTGCTTTCCTCTTCACCATGATAGTATTTCAGGTTGTATCCTATTCACGAGATAAATGTAAAATTCGTCTGAATGTCCCTTTGAAAGCGTTGGCAATGTTTTAATAGGTTTTTCATTCGATTTGCAATCTTATAACGCGACTTGCACACTACTAATTAATAGTATGAAATTGCAAATTACACCAAAATGTTGTACTTGCTTTCCTCTTCACCATGATAGTATTTCAGGTTGTATCCTATTCACAAGATGAATGTAAATTTCGTCTAAATGTCCCATGAAAAGCGTTGGCACTGTATTACTAGGCTTTCATTCGGTTTGCAATCTTATAATGCGACTACTGACTAATCAGATGAGGTTGTAAATTTCACCAAAATGTTGAACTTGCGCTCTTCTACAGCGCAAGTAATTTCAGCTTCTATCCTATTCGCGTTGGAAAGTTATAAAAGCATCCAAGTCTGCAAAGTAGATGTAAAATTCTTCTGAAAGTCCCTTTGAAAGCGTTGGCAATGTTTTAATAGGTTTTTCATTCGATTTGCAATCTTATAATGCGACTTACGCACTACTAACTAATAGTATGAGATTGCAAATTGCACCAAAATGTTGTACTTGCTTTCCTCTTCACCATGATAGTATTTCAGGTTGTATCCTATTTACGAGATGAATGTAAAATTCGTCTAAATGTCCCTTTGAAAGCGTTGGCAATGTTTTAATAGGCCTGGATTCGATTTGCAATCTTATAATGCGACTTACGCACTACTAACTAATAGTATGAGATTGCAAATTGTACCAAAATGTTGTATTTGCGCTCTTCTTCAGTATGGTAGTATTTTCAGCTTGTAACCTATTCGCGTTGGAAAGTTATAAAGCGCCCAAGTCTGCAAAGTAGATGTAAGATTCGTCTGAAAGTCCCTTTGAAAGCGTTGGCAAGGTTTTAATAGGTTTTTCATTCGATTTGCAATCTTATAACGTGACTTGCGCACTACTAATTAATAGTATGAAATTGCAAATTACACAAAAATGTACTTGCTTTCCTCTTCACCATGATAGTATTTCAGGTTGTATCCTATTCACGAGATAAATGTAAAATTCGTCTGAATGTCCCTTTGAAAGCGTTGGCAATGTTTTAATAGGCCTGGATTCGATTTGCAATCTTATAATGCGACTTACGCACTACTAACTAAGAGTATGAAATTGCAAATTGCACCAAAATGGTGTACTTGCTTTCCTCTTCACCATGATAGTATTTCAGGTTGTATCCTATTCACGAGATAAATGTAAAATTCGTCTGAATGTCCCTTTGAAAGCGTTGGCAATGTTTTAATAGGTTTTTCATTCGATTTGCAAATTGCACCAAAATGTTGTACTTGCTTTCCTCTTCACCATGATAGTATTTCAGGTTGTATCCTATTCACGAGATGAATGTAAAATTCGTCTAAATGTCCCATGAAAAGCGTTGGCACTGTATTACTAGGCTTTCATTCGGTTTGCAATCTTATAATGCGACTACTGACTAATCAGATGAGGTTGTAAATTTCACCAAAATGTTGAACTTGCGCTCTTCTACAGCGCAAGTAATTTCAGCTTCTATCCTATTCGCGTTGGAAAGTTATAAAAGCATCCAAGTCTGCAAAGTAGATGTAAAATTCTTCTGAAAGTCCCTTTGAAAGCGTTGGCAATGTTTTAATAGGTTTTTCATTCGATTTGCAATCTTATAATGCGACTTACGCACTACTAACTAATAGTATGAGATTGCAAATTGCACCAAAATGTTGTACTTGCTTTCCTCTTCACCATGATAGTATTTCAGGTTGTATCCTATTTACGAGATGAATGTAAAATTCGTCTAAATGTCCCTTTGAAAGCGTTGGCAATGTTTTAATAGGCCTGGATTCGATTTGCAATCTTATAATGCGACTTACGCACTACTAACTAATAGTATGAGATTGCAAATTGTACCAAAATGTTGTATTTGCGCTCTTCTTCAGTATGGTAGTATTTTCAGCTTGTAACCTATTCGCGTTGGAAAGTTATAAAGCGCCCAAGTCTGCAAAGTAGATGTAAGATTCGTCTGAAAGTCCCTTTGAAAGCGTTGGCAAGGTTTTAATAGGTTTTTCATTCGATTTGCAATCTTATAACGTGACTTGCGCACTACTAATTAATAGTATGAAATTGCAAATTACACAAAAATGTACTTGCTTTCCTCTTCACCATGATAGTATTTCAGGTTGTATCCTATTCACGAGATAAATGTAAAATTCGTCTGAATGTCCCTTTGAAAGCGTTGGCAATGTTTTAATAGGCCTGGATTCGATTTGCAGTCTTATAATGCGACTTACGCACTACTAACTAATAGTATGAAATTGCAAATTGCACCAAAATGTTGTACTTGCTTTCCTCTTCACCATGATAGTATTTCAGGTTGTATCCTATTCACGAGATAAATGTAAAATTCGTCTGAATGTCCCTTTGAAAGCGTTGGCAATGTTTTAATAGGTTTTTCATTCGATTTGCAAATTGCACCAAAATGTTGTACTTGCTTTCCTCTTCACCATGATAGTATTTCAGGTTGTATCCTATTCACAAGATGAATGTAAATTTCGTCTAAATGTCCCATGAAAAGCGTTGGCACTGTATTACTAGGCTTTCATTCGGTTTGCAATCTTATAATGCGACTACTGACTAATCAGATGAGGTTGTAAATTTCACCAAAATGTTGAACTTGCGCTCTTCTACAGCGCAAGTAATTTCAGCTTCTATCCTATTCGCGTTGGAAAGTTATAAAAGCATCCAAGTCTGCAAAGTAGATGTAAAATTCTTCTGAAAGTCCCTTTGAAAGCGTTGGCAATGTTTTAATAGGTTTTTCATTCGATTTGCAATCTTATAACGCGACTTGCACACTACTAATTAATAGTATGAAATTGCAAATTGCACCAAAATGATGTACTTGCTTTCCTCTTCACCATGATAGTATTTCAGGTTGTATCCTATTTACGAGATAAATGTAAAATTCGTCTGAATGTCCCTTTGAAAGCGTTGGCAATGTTTTAATAGGTTTTTCATTCGATTTGCAATCTTATAACGCGACTTGCACACTATTAATTAATAGTATGAAATTGCAAATTGCACCACGAGGTTGTACTTGCGCTCTTCTACAGCATGGTAGTATTTTCAGCTTGTAACCTATTCGCGTTGGAAAGTTATAAAGCATCCAAGTCTGCAAAGTAGATGTAAGATTCGTCTGAAAGTCCCTTTGAAAGCGTTGGCAATGTTTTAATAGGTTTTTCATTCGATTTGCAATCTTATAATGCGACTTGCGCACTACTAACTAATAGTATGAAATTGCAAATTGCACCAAAATGGTGTACTTGCTTTCCTCTTCACCATGATAGTATTTCAGGTTGTATCCTATTCACGAGATAAATGTAAAATTCGTCTGAATGTCCCTTTGAAAGCGTTGGCAATGTTTTAATAGGTTTTTCATTCGATTTGCAATCTTATATCGCGACTTGCACACTACTAATTATTATTGATTCGGCGTCACCTGTGCCTGGGAGGGGAAAAGCGAACTGAATCACTGTAACCCTCGGGTCTCTCCTCCCGAAATAACTGATTGGGATGTGCAGGTGTACCACTACACCGGGGTTTCCCCTACTCTTCATCGAATAGTGCAGTGGGTTCTTAACGTGCAAAGGTGGTGACTCTCCTCTACACGGGGCCTCCATTTAACGTCCTATCCGTCCTAATTAATAGTATGAAATTGCAAATGACACAAAAATGTTGTACTTGCTTTCCTCTTCACCATGATAGTATTTCAGGTTGTATCCTATTCACAGATGAATGTAAATTTCGTCTAAATGTCCCATGAAAAGCGTTGGCACTGTATTACTAGGCTTTCATTCGGTTTGCAATCTTATAATGCGACTACTGACTAATCAGATGAGGTTGTAAATTTCACCAAAATGTTGAACTTGCGCTCTTCTACAGCGCAAGTAATTTCAGCTTCTATCCTATTCGCGTTGGAAAGTTATAAAAGCATCCAAGTCTGCAAAGTAGATGTAAAATTCTTCTGAAAGTCCCTTTGAAAGCGTTGGCAATGTTTTAATAGGTTTTTCATTCGATTTGCAATCTTATAACGCGACTTGCACACTACTAATTAATAGTATGAAATTGCAAATTGCACCAAAATGATGTACTTGCTTTCCTCTTCACCATGATAGTATTTCAGGTTGTATCCTATTTACGAGATAAATGTAAAATTCGTCTGAATGTCCCTTTGAAAGCGTTGGCAATGTTTTAATAGGTTTTTCATTCGATTTGCAATCTTATAACGCGACTTGCACACTATTAATTAATAGTATGAAATTGCAAATTGCACCACGAGGTTGTACTTGCGCTCTTCTACAGCATGGTAGTATTTCAGCTTGTAACCTATTCGCGTTGGAAAGTTATAAAGCATCCAAGTCTGCAAAGTAGATGTAAGATTCGTCTGAAAGTCCCTTTGAAAGCGTTGGCAATGTTTTAATAGGTTTTTCATTCGATTTGCAATCTTATAATGCGACTTGCGCACTACTAACTAATAGTATGAAATTGCAAATTGCACCAAAATGTTGTACTTGCTTTCCTCTTCACCATGATAGTATTTCAGGTTGTATCCTATTCACGAGATAAATGTAAAATTCGTCTGAATGTCCCTTTGAAAGCGTTGGCAATGTTTTAATAGGTTTTTCATTCGATTTGCAATCTTATAACGCGACTTGCACACTACTAATTAATAGTATGAAATTGCAAATTACACAAAAATGTTGTACTTGCTTTCCTCTTCACCATGATAGTATTTCAGGTTGTATCCTATTCACAAGATGAATGTAAATTTCGTCTAAATGTCCCATGAAAAGCGTTGGCACTGTATTACTAGGCTTTCATTCGGTTTGCAATCTTATAATGCGACTACTGACTAATCAGATGAGGTTGTAAATTTCACCAAAATGTTGAACTTGCGCTCTTCTACAGCGCAAGTAATTTCAGCTTCTATCCTATTCGCGTTGGAAAGTTATAAAAGCATCCAAGTCTGCAAAGTAGATGTAAAATTCTTCTGAAAGTCCCTTTGAAAGCGTTGGCAATGTTTTAATAGGTTTTTCATTCGATTTGCAATCTTATAATGCGACTTACGCACTACTAACTAATAGTATGAGATTGCAAATTGCACCAAAATGTTGTACTTGCTTTCCTCTTCACCATGATAGTATTTCAGGTTGTATCCTATTTACGAGATGAATGTAAAATTCGTCTAAATGTCCCTTTGAAAGCGTTGGCAATGTTTTAATAGGCCTGGATTCGATTTGCAATCTTATAATGCGACTTACGCACTACTAACTAATAGTATGAGATTGCAAATTGTACCAAAATGTTGTACTTGCGCTCTTCTTCAGTATGGTAGTATTTTCAGCTTGTAACCTATTCGCGTTGGAAAGTTATAAAGCGCCCAAGTCTGCAAAGTAGATGTAAGATTCGTCTGAAAGTCCCTTTGAAAGCGTTGGCAAGGTTTTAATAGGTTTTTCATTCGATTTGCAATCTTATAACGTGACTTGCGCACTACTAATTAATAGTATGAAATTGCAAATTACACAAAAATGTACTTGCTTTCCTCTTCACCATGATAGTATTTCAGGTTGTATCCTATTCACGAGATAAATGTAAAATTCGTCTGAATGTCCCTTTGAAAGCGTTGGCAATGTTTTAATAGGCCTGGATTCGATTTGCAATCTTATAATGCGACTTACGCACTACTAACTAATAGTATGAGATTGCAAATTGTACCAAAATGATGTACTTGCTTTCCTCTTCACCATGATAGTATTTCAGGTTGTATCCTATTTACGAGATGAATGTAAAATTCGTCTGAATGTCCCTTTGAAAGCGTTGGCAATGTTTTAATAGGCCTGGATTCGATTTGCAATCTTATAATGCGACTTACGCACTACTAACTAATAGTATGAGATTGCAAATTGTACCAAAATGTTGTACTTGCGCTCGTCTTCAGTATGGTAGTATTTTCAGCTTGTAACCTATTCGCGTTGGAAAGTTATAAAGCATCCAAGTCTGCCAAGTAGATGTAAGATTCGTCTGAAAATCCCTTTGAAAGCGTTGGCAATCATGTTTTAATAGGTTTTTCATTCGATTCGCAATCTTATAATGCGACTTGCGCACTACCAATTAATAATATGAAATTGCAAATTGTACCAAAATGTTGTACTTGCTTTCCTCTTCACCATGATAGTATTTTTAGGTTGTATCCTATTCACGAGATAAATGTAAAATTCGTCTAAATGTCCCATGAAAAGCGTTGGCAATGTATTACTAGGCTTTCATTCGATTTGCAATCTTATAATGCAACTTGCGCACTACTGACTAATCGTATGAGATTGCGAATTGCACCACGAGGTTGTACTTGCGCTCTTCTACAGCATGGTAGTATTTTCAGCTTGTAACCTATTCGCGTTGGAAAGTTATAAAGCATCCAAGTCTGCAAAGTAGATGTAAGATTCGTCTGAAAGTCCCTTTGAAAGCGTTGGCAATGTTTTAATAGGTTTTTCATTCGATTTGCAATCTTATAATGCGACTTGCGCACTACTAACTAAGAGTATGAAATTGCAAATTGCACCAAAATGGTGTACTTGCTTTCCTCTTCACCATGATAGTATTTCAGGTTGTATCCTATTCACGAGATAAATGTAAAATTCGTCTGAATGTCCCTTTGAAAGCGTTGGCAATGTTTTAATAGGTTTTTCATTCGATTTGCAATCTTATAACGCGACTTGCACACTACTAATTAATAGTATGAAATTGCAAATTGCACCAAAATGATGTACTTGCTTTCCTCTTCACCATGATAGTATTTCAGGTTGTATCCTATTCACGAGATGAATGTAAAATTCGTCTAAATGTCCCATGAAAAGCGTTGGCACTGTATTACTAGGCTTTCATTCGATTTGCAATCTTATAATGCGACTTACGCACTACTAACTAATAGTATGAGATTGCAAATTGTACCAAAATGTTGTACTTGCGCTCTTCTTCAGTATGGTAGTATTTTCAGCTTGTAACCTATTCGCGTTGGAAAGTTATAAAGCGCCCAAGTCTGCAAAGTAGATGTAAGATTCGTCTGAAAGTCCCTTTGAAAGCGTTGGCAATGTTTTAATAGGTTTTTCATTCGATTTGCAATCTTATAACGCGACTTGCGCACTACTAATTAATAGTATGAAATTGCAAATTACACCAAAATGTTGTACTTGCTTTCCTCTTCACCATGATAGTATTTCAGGTTGTATCCTATTCACGAGATAAATGTAAAATTCGTCTGAATGTCCCTTTGAAAGCGTTGGCAATGTTTTAATAGGCTTTCATTCGATTTGCAATCTTATAATGCGACTTACGCACTACTAACTAATAGTATGAGATTGCAAATTGCACCAAAATGTTGTACTTGCGCTCTTCTTCAGTATGGTAGTATTTTCAGCTTGTAACCTATTCGCGTTGGAAAGTTATAAAGCGCCCAAGTCTGCAAAGTAGATGTAAGATTCGTCTGAAAGTCCCTTTGAAAGCGTTGGCAATGTTTTAATAGGTTTTTCATTCGATTTGCAATCTTATAACGCGACTTGCACACTACTAATTAATAGTATGAAATTGCAAATTGCACCAAAATGTTGTACTTGCTTTCCTCTTCACCATGATAGTATTTCAGGTTGTATCCTATTCACGAGATAAATGTAAAATTCGTCTAAATGTCCCATGAAAAGCGTTGGCAATGTATTACTAGGCTTTCATTCGATTTGCAATCTTATAATGCGACTTACGCACTACTGACTAATCGTATGAGATTGCAAATTGCACCAAAGGTTGTACTTGCGCTCTTCTACAGCATGGTAGTATTTTCAGCTTGTAACCTATTCGCGTTGGAAAGTTATAAAGCATCCAAGTCTGCAAAGTAGATGTAAGATTCGTCTGAAAGTCCCTTTGAAAGCGTTGGCAATGTTTTAATAGGTTTTTCATTCGATTTGCAATCTTATAATGCGACTTGCGCACTACTAACTAATAGTATGAAATTGCAAATTGCACCAAAATGATGTACTTGCTTTCCTCTTCACCATGATAGTATTTCAGGTTGTATCCTATTCACGAGATAAATGTAAAATTCGTCTGAATGTCCCTTTGAAAGCGTTGGCAATGTTTTAATAGGCTTGGATTCGATTTGCAATCTTATAATGCGACTTACGCACTACTAACTAATAGTATGAGATTGCAAATTGTACCAAAATGTTGTACTTGCGCTCTTCTTCAGTATGGTAGTATTTTCAGCTTGTAACCTATTCGCGTTGGAAAGTTATAAAGCGCCCAAGTCTGCAAAGTAGATGTAAGATTCGTCTGAAAGTCCCTTTGAAAGCGTTGGCAATGTTTTAATAGGTTTTTCATTCGATTTGCAATCTTATAACGCGACTTGCACACTACTAATTAATAGTATGAAATTGCAAATTGCACCAAAATGTTGTACTTGCTTTCCTCTTCACCATGATAGTATTTCAGGTTGTATCCTATTCACGAGATGAATGTAAAATTCGTCTAAATGACCCATGAAAAGCGTTGGCACTGTATTACTAGGCTTTCATTCGATTTGCAATCTTATAATGCGACTTACGCACTACTGACTAATCGTATGAAATTGCAAATTGCACCACGAGGTTGTACTTGCGCTCTTCTACAGCATGGTAGTATTTTCAGCTTGTAACCTATTCGCGTTGGAAAGTTATAAAGCATCCAAGTCTGCAAAGTAGATGTAAGATTCGTCTGAAAGTCCCTTTGAAAGCGTTGGCAATGTTTTAATAGGTTTTTCATTCGATTTGCAATCTTATAATGCGACTTGCGCACTACTAACTAATAGTATGAAATTGCAAATTGCACCAAAATGTTGTACTTGCTTTCCTCTTCACCATGATAGTATTTCAGGTTGTATCCTATTTACGAGATGAATGTAAAATTCGTCTAAATGTCCCTTTGAAAGCGTTGGCAATGTTTTAATAGGCCTGGATTCGATTTGCAATCTTATAATGCGACTTACGCACTACTAACTAATAGTATGAGATTGCAAATTGTACCAAAATGTTGTACTTGCGCTCTTCTTCAGTATGGTAGTATTTTCAGCTTGTAACCTATTCGCGTTGGAAAGTTATAAAGCGCCCAAGTCTGCAAAGTAGATGTAAGATTCGTCTGAAAGTCCCTTTGAAAGCGTTGGCAATGTTTTAATAGGTTTTTCATTCGATTTGCAATCTTATAACGCGACTTGCGCACTACTAACTAATAGTATGAAATTGCAAATTGCACCAAAATGGTGTACTTGCTTTCCTCTTCACCATGATAGTATTTCAGGTTGTATCCTATTCACGAGATAAATGTAAAATTCGTCTGAATGTCCCTTTGAAAGCGTTGGCAATGTTTTAATAGGCCTGGATTCGATTTGCAATCTTATAATGCGACTTACGCACTACTGACTAATCGTATGAAATTGCAAATTGCACCAAAATGTTGTACTTGCGCTCTTCTACAGCATGGTAGTATTTTCAGCTTGTAACCTATTCGCGTTGGAAAGTTATAAAGCATCCAAGTCTGCAAAGTAGATGTAAGATTCGTCTGAAAGTCCCTTTGAAAGCGTTGGCAATGTTTTAATAGGTTTTTCATTCGATTTGCAATCTTATAATGCGACTTGCGCACTACTAACTAATAGTATGAAATTGCAAATTGCACCAAAATGGTGTACTTGCTTTCCTCTTCACCATGATAGTATTTCAGGTTGTATCCTATTCACGAGATAAATGTAAAATTCGTCTGAATGTCCCTTTGAAAGCGTTGGCAATGTTTTAAAAGGTTTTTCATTCGATTTGCAAATTGCACCAAAATGTTGTACTTGCTTTCCTCTTCACCATGATAGTATTTCAGGTTGTATCCTATTCACGAGATGAATGTAAAATTCGTCTAAATGTCCCATGAAAAGCGTTGGCACTGTATTACTAGGCTTTCATTCGATTTGCAATCTTATAATGCGACTACTGACTAATCAGATGAGGTTGTAAATTGCACCAAAATGTTGAACTTGCGCTCTTCTACAGCGCAAGTAATTTCAGCTTCTATCCTATTCGCGTTGGAAAGTTATAAAGCATCCAAGTCTGCAAAGTAGATGTAAGATTCGTCTGAAAGTCCCTTTGAAAGCGTTGGCAATGTTTTAATAGGTTTTTCATTCGATTTGCAATCTTATAATGCGACTTGCGCACTACTAACTAAATGTATGAAATTGCAAATTGCACCAAAATGGTGTACTTGCTTTCCTCTTCACCATGATAGTATTTCAGGTTGTATCCTATTCACGAGATAAATGTAAAATTCGTCTGAATGTCCCTTTGAAAGCGTTGGCAATGTTTTAATAGGTTTTTCATTCGATTTGCAATCTTATAACGCGACTTGCACACTACTAATTAATAGTATGAAATTGCAAATTGCACCAAAATGTTGTACTTGCTTTCCTCTTCACCATGATAGTATTTCAGGTTGTATCCTATTCACGAGATGAATGTAAAATTCGTCTAAATGTCCCATGAAAAGCGTTGGCACTGTATTACTAGGCTTTCATTCGATTTGCAATCTTATAATGCGACTACTGACTAATCAGATGAGGTTGTAAATTGCACCAAAATGTTGAACTTGCGCTCTTCTACAGCGCAAGTAATTTCAGCTTCTATCCTATTCGCGTTGGAAAGTTATAAAGCATCCAAGTCTGCAAAGTAGATGTAAGATTCGTCTGAAAGTCCCTTTGAAAGCGTTGGCAATGTTTTAATAGGTTTTTCATTCGATTTGCAATCTTATAATGCGACTTGCGCACTACTAACTAATAGTATGAAATTGCAAATTGCACCAAAATGGTGTACTTGCTTTCCTCTTCACCATGATAGTATTTCAGGTTGTATCCTATTCACGAGATAAATGTAAAATTCGTCTGAATGTCCCTTTGAAAGCGTTGGCAATGTTTTAATAGGTTTTTCATTCGATTTGCAATCTTATAACGCGACTTGCACACTACTAATTAATAGTATGAAATTGCAAATTGCACCAAAATGATGTACTTGCTTTCCTCTTCACCATGATAGTATTTCAGGTTGTATCCTATTCACGAGATGAATGTAAAATTCGTCTAAATGACCCATGAAAAGCGTTGGCACTGTATTACTAGGCTTTCATTCGATTTGCAATCTTATAATGCGACTTACGCACTACTAACTAATAGTATGAGATTGCAAATTGTACCAAAATGTTGTACTTGCGCTCTTCTTCAGTATGGTAGTATTTTCAGCTTGTAACCTATTCGCGTTGGAAAGTTATAAAGCGCCCAAGTCTGCAAAGTAGATGTAAGATTCGTCTGAAAGTCCCTTTGAAAGCGTTGGCAATGTTTTAATAGGTTTTTCATTCGATTTGCAATCTTATAACGCGACTTGCGCACTACTAATTAATAGTATGAAATTGCAAATTACACCAAAATGTTGTACTTGCTTTCCTCTTCACCATGATAGTATTTCAGGTTGTATCCTATTCACGAGATAAATGTAAAATTCGTCTGAATGTCCCTTTGAAAGCGTTGGCAATGTTTTAATAGGCCTGGATTCGATTTGCAATCTTATAATGCGACTTACGCACTACTAACTAATAGTATGAGATTGCAAATTGCACCAAAATGTTGTACTTGCGCTCTTCTTCAGTATGGTAGTATTTTCAGCTTGTAACCTATTCGTGTTGGAAAGTTATAAAGCGCCCAAGTCTGCAAAGTAGATGTAAGATTCGTCTGAAAGTCCCTTTGAAAGCGTTGGCAATGTTTTAATAGGTTTTTCATTCGATTTGCAATCTTATAACGCGACTTGCACACTACTAATTAATAGTATGAAATTGCAAATTGCACCAAAATGTTGTACTTGCTTTCCTCTTCACCATGATAGTATTTCAGGTTGTATCCTATTCACGAGATGAATGTAAAATTCGTCTAAATGACCCATGAAAAGCGTTGGCACTGTATTACTAGGCTTTCATTCGATTTGCAATCTTATAATGCGACTTACGCACTACTGACTAATCGTATGAAATTGCAAATTGCACCAAAATGTTGTACTTGCGCTCTTCTACAGCATGGTAGTATTTTCAGCTTGTAACCTATTCGCGTTGGAAAGTTATAAAGCATCCAAGTCTGCAAAGTAGATGTAAGATTCGTCTGAAAGTCCCTTTGAAAGCGTTGGCAATGTTTTAATAGGTTTTTCATTCGATTTGCAATCTTATAATGCGACTTGCGCACTACTAACTAATAGTATGAGATTGCAAATTGCACCAAAATGATGTACTTGCTTTCCTCTTCACCATGATAGTATTTCAGGTTGTATCCTATTCACGAGATAAATGTAAAATTCGTCTGAATGTCCCTTTGAAAGCGTTGGCAATGTTTTAATAGGCTTGGATTCGATTTGCAATCTTATAATGCGACTTACGCACTACTAACTAATAGTATGAGATTGCAAATTGTACCAAAATGTTGTACTTGCGCTCTTCTTCAGTATGGTAGTATTTTCAGCTTGTAACCTATTCGCGTTGGAAAGTTATAAAGCGCCCAAGTCTGCAAAGTAGATGTAAGATTCGTCTGAAAGTCCCTTTGAAAGCGTTGGCAATGTTTTAATAGGTTTTTCATTCGATTTGCAATCTTATAACGCGACTTGCACACTATTAATTAATAGTATGAAATTGCAAATTGCACCAAAATGTTGTACTTGCTTTCCTCTTCACCATGATAGTATTTCAGGTTGTATCCTATTCACGAGATGAATGTAAAATTCGTCTAAATGACCCATGAAAAGCGTTGGCACTGTATTACTAGGCTTTCATTCGATTTGCAATCTTATAATGCGACTTACGCACTACTGACTAATCGTATGAAATTGCAAATTGCACCAAAATGTTGTACTTGCGCTCTTCTACAGCATGGTAGTATTTTCAGCTTGTAACCTATTCGCGTTGGAAAGTTATAAAGCATCCAAGTCTGCAAAGTAGATGTAAGATTCGTCTGAAAGTCCCTTTGAAAGCGTTGGCAATGTTTTAATAGGTTTTTCATTCGATTTGCAATCTTATAATGCGACTTGCGCACTACTAACTAATAGTATGAGATTGCAAATTGCACCAAAATGTTGTACTTGCTTTCCTCTTCACCATGATAGTATTTCAGGTTGTATCCTATTTACGAGATAAATGTAAAATTCGTCTAAATGTCCCTTTGAAAGCGTTGGCAATGTTTTAATAGGCCTGGATTCGATTTGCAATCTTATAATGCGACTTACGCACTACTAACTAATAGTATGAGATTGCAAATTGTACCAAAATGTTGTACTTGCGCTCTTCTTCAGTATGGTAGTATTTTCAGCTTGTAACCTATTCGCGTTGGAAAGTTATAAAGCGCCCAAGTCTGCAAAGTAGATGTAAGATTCGTCTGAAAGTCCCTTTGAAAGCGTTGGCAATGTTTTAATAGGTTTTTCATTCGATTTGCAATCTTATAACGCGACTTGCGCACTACTAACTAATAGTATGAAATTGCAAATTGCACCAAAATGTTGTACTTGCTTTCCTCTTCACCATGATAGTATTTCAGGTTGTATCCTATTCACGAGATAAATGTAAAATTCGTCTGAATGTCCCTTTGAAAGCGTTGGCAATGTTTTAATAGGCCTTCATTCGATTTGCAATCTTATAATGCGACTTACGCACTACTGACTAATCGTATGAAATTGCAAATTGCACCACGAGGTTGTACTTGCGCTCTTCTACAGCATGGTAGTATTTTCAGCTTGTAACCTATTCGCGTTGGAAAGTTATAAAGCATCCAAGTCTGCAAAGTAGATGTAAGATTCGTCTGAAAGTCCCTTTGAAAGCGTTGGCAATGTTTTAATAGGTTTTTCATTCGATTTGCAATCTTATAATGCGACTTGCGCACTACTAACTAATAGTATGAAATTGCAAATTGCACCAAAATGGTGTACTTGCTTTCCTCTTCACCATGATAGTATTTCAGGTTGTATCCTATTCACGAGATAAATGTAAAATTCGTCTGAATGTCCCTTTGAAAGCGTTGGCAATGTTTTAATAGGTTTTTCATTCGATTTGCAAATTGCACCAAAATGTTGTACTTGCTTTCCTCTTCACCATGATAGTATTTCAGGTTGTATCCTATTCACGAGATGAATGTAAAATTCGTCTAAATGTCCCATGAAAAGCGTTGGCACTGTATTACTAGGCTTTCATTCGATTTGCAATCTTATAATGCGACTACTGACTAATCAGATGAGGTTGTAAATTGCACCAAAATGTTGAACTTGCGCTCTTCTACAGCGCAAGTAATTTCAGCTTCTATCCTATTCGCGTTGGAAAGTTATAAAGCATCCAAGTCTGCAAAGTAGATGTAAGATTCGTCTGAAAGTCCCTTTGAAAGCGTTGGCAATGTTTTAATAGGTTTTTCATTCGATTTGCAATCTTATAATGCGACTTGCGCACTACTAACTAATAGTATGAAATTGCAAATTGCACCAAAATGGTGTACTTGCTTTCCTCTTCACCATGATAGTATTTCAGGTTGTATCCTATTCACGAGATAAATGTAAAATTCGTCTGAATGTCCCTTTGAAAGCGTTGGCAATGTTTTAATAGGTTTTTCATTCGATTTGCAATCTTATAACGCGACTTGCACACTACTAATTAATAGTATGAAATTGCAAATTGCACCAAAATGTTGTACTTGCTTTCCTCTTCACCATGATAGTATTTCAGGTTGTATCCTATTCACGAGATGAATGTAAAATTCGTCTAAATGTCCCATGAAAAGCGTTGGCACTGTATTACTAGGCTTTCATTCGATTTGCAATCTTATAATGCGACTACTGACTAATCAGATGAGGTTGTAAATTGCACCAAAATGTTGAACTTGCGCTCTTCTACAGCGCAAGTAATTTCAGCTTCTATCCTATTCGCGTTGGAAAGTTATAAAGCATCCAAGTCTGCAAAGTAGATGTAAGATTCGTCTGAAAGTCCCTTTGAAAGCGTTGGCAATGTTTTAATAGGTTTTTCATTCGATTTGCAATCTTATAATGCGACTTGCGCACTACTAACTAATAGTATGAAATTGCAAATTGCACCAAAATGTTGTACTTGCTTTCCTCTTCACCATGATAGTATTTCAGGTTGTATCCTATTCACGAGATAAATGTAAAATTCGTCTGAATGTCCCTTTGAAAGCGTTGGCAATGTTTTAATAGGTTTTTCATTCGATTTGCAATCTTATAACGCGACTTGCACACTACTAATTAATAGTATGAAATTGCAAATTGCACCAAAATGATGTACTTGCTTTCCTCTTCACCATGATAGTATTTCAGGTTGTATCCTATTCACGAGATGAATGTAAAATTCGTCTAAATGTCCCATGAAAAGCGTTGGCACTGTATTACTAGGCTTTCATTCGATTTGCAATCTTATAATGCGACTTACGCACTACTAACTAATAGTATGAGATTGCAAATTGTACCAAAATGTTGTACTTGCGCTCTTCTTCAGTATGGTAGTATTTTCAGCTTGTAACCTATTCGCGTTGGAAAGTTATAAAGCGCCCAAGTCTGCAAAGTAGATGTAAGATTCGTCTGAAAGTCCCTTTGAAAGCGTTGGCAATGTTTTAATAGGTTTTTCATTCGATTTGCAATCTTATAACGCGACTTGCGCACTACTAATTAATAGTATGAAATTGCAAATTGCACCAAAATGTTGTACTTGCTTTCCTCTTCACCATGATAGTATTTCAGGTTGTATCCTATTCACGAGATAAATGTAAAATTCGTCTGAATGTCCCTTTGAAAGCGTTGGCAATGTTTTAATAGGCCTGGATTCGATTTGCAATCTTATAATGCGACTTACGCACTACTAACTAATAGTATGAGATTGCAAATTGCACCAAAATGTTGTACTTGCGCTCTTCTTCAGTATGGTAGTATTTTCAGCTTGTAACCTATTCGCGTTGGAAAGTTATAAAGCGCCCAAGTCTGCAAAGTAGATGTAAGATTCGTCTGAAAGTCCCTTTGAAAGCGTTGGCAATGTTTTAATAGGTTTTTCATTCGATTTGCAATCTTATAACGCGACTTGCACACTACTAATTAATAGTATGAAATTGCAAATTGCACCAAAATGTTGTACTTGCTTTCCTCTTCACCATGATAGTATTTCAGGTTGTATCCTATTCACGAGATGAATGTAAAATTCGTCTAAATGTCCCATGAAAAGCGTTGGCACTGTATTACTAGGCTTTCATTCGATTTGCAATCTTATAATGCGACTTACGCACTACTGACTAATCGTATGAAATTGCAAATTGCACCAAAATGTTGTACTTGCGCTCTTCTACAGCATGGTAGTATTTTCAGCTTGTAACCTATTCGCGTTGGAAAGTTATAAAGCATCCAAGTCTGCAAAGTAGATGTAAGATTCGTCTGAAAGTCCCTTTGAAAGCGTTGGCAATGTTTTAATAGGTTTTTCATTCGATTTGCAATCTTATAATGCGACTTGCGCACTACTAACTAATAGTATGAGATTGCAAATTGCACCAAAATGATGTACTTGCTTTCCTCTTCACCATGATAGTATTTCAGGTTGTATCCTATTCACGAGATAAATGTAAAATTCGTCTGAATGTCCCTTTGAAAGCGTTGGCAATGTTTTAATAGGCTTGGATTCGATTTGCAATCTTATAATGCGACTTACGCACTACTAACTAATAGTATGAGATTGCAAATTGTACCAAAATGTTGTACTTGCGCTCTTCTTCAGTATGGTAGTATTTTCAGCTTGTAACCTATTCGCGTTGGAAAGTTATAAAGCGCCCAAGTCTGCAAAGTAGATGTAAGATTCGTCTGAAAGTCCCTTTGAAAGCGTTGGCAATGTTTTAATAGGTTTTTCATTCGATTTGCAATCTTATAACGCGACTTGCACACTACTAATTAATAGTATGAAATTGCAAATTGCACCAAAATGTTGTACTTGCTTTCCTCTTCACCATGATAGTATTTCAGGTTGTATCCTATTCACGAGATGAATGTAAAATTCGTCTAAATGTCCCATGAAAAGCGTTGGCAATGTTTTACTAGGCTTTCATTCGATTTGCAATCTTATAATGCGACTTGCGCACTACTAACTAATAGTATGAGATTGCAAATTGCACCAAAATGTTGTACTTGCTTTCCTCTTCACCATGATAGTATTTCAGGTTGTATCCTATTCACGAGATAAATGTAAAATTCGTCTGAATGTCCCTTTGAAAGCGTTGGCAATGTTTTAATAGGTTTTTCATTCGATTTGCAATCTTATAACGCGACTTGCACACTACTAATTAATAGTATGAAATTGCAAATTGCACCAAAATGTTGTACTTGCTTTCCTCTTCACCATGATAGTATTTCAGGTTGTATCCTATTCACGAGATAAATGTAAAATTCGTCTGAATGTCCCTTTGAAAGCGTTGGCAATGTTTTAATAGGCCTTCATTCGATTTGCAATCTTATAATGCGACTTACGCACTACTAACTAATAGTATGAGATTGCAAATTGCACCAAAATGTTGTACTTGCGCTCTTCTACAGCATGGTAGTATTTTCAGCTTGTAACCTATTCGCGTTGGAAAGTTATAAAGCATCCAAGTCTGCAAAGTAGATGTAAGATTCGTCTGAAAGTCCCTTTGAAAGCGTTGGCAATGTTTTAATAGGTTTTTCATTCGATTTGCAATCTTATAACGCGACTTGCACACTACTAATTAATAGTATGAAATTGCAAATTGCACCAAAATGTTGTACTTGCTTTCCTCTTCACCATGATAGTATTTCAGGTTGTATCCTATTCACGAGATGAATGTAAAATTCGTCTAAATGTCCCATGAAAAGCGTTGGCACTGTATTACTAGGCTTTCATTCGATTTGCAATCTTATAATGCGACTACTGACTAATGAGATGAGGTTGTAAATTGCACCAAAATGTTGAACTTGCGCTCTTCTACAGCGCAAGTAATTTCAGCTTCTATCCTATTCGCGTTGGAAAGTTATAAAAGCATCCAAGTCTGCAAAGTAGATGTAAAATTCTTCTGAAAGTCCCTTTGAAAGCGTTGGCAATGTTTTAATAGGTTTTTCATTCGATTTGCAATCTTATAACGCGACTTGCACACTACTAATTAATAGTATGAAATTGCAAATTGCACCAAAATGATGTACTTGCTTTCCTCTTCACCATGATAGTATTTCAGGTTGTATCCTATTTACGAGATAAATGTAAAATTCGTCTGAATGTCCCTTTGAAAGCGTTGGCAATGTTTTAATAGGTTTTTCATTCGATTTGCAATCTTATAACGCGACTTGCACACTACTAATTAATAGTATGAAATTGCAAATTGCACCAAAATGTTGTACTTGCGCTCTTCTACAGCATGGTAGTATTTTCAGCTTGTAACCTATTCGCGTTGGAAAGTTATAAAGCATCCAAGTCTGCAAAGTAGATGTAAGATTCGTCTGAAAATCCCTTTGAAAGCGTTGGCAATGTTTTAATAGGTTTTTCATTCGATTTGCAATCTTATAATGCGACTTGCGCACTACTAACTAATAGTATGAAATTGCAAATTGCACCAAAATGTTGTACTTGCTTTCCTCTTCACCATGATAGTATTTCAGGTTGTATCCTATTACGAGATGAATGTAAAATTCGTCTAAATGTCCCATGAAAAGCGTTGGCAATGTATTACTAGGCTTTCATTCGATTTGCAATCTTATAATGCGACTTACGCACTACTAACTAATAGTATGAGATTGCAAATTGTACCAAAATGTTGTACTTGCGCTCTTCTTCAGTATGGTAGTATTTTCAGCTTGTAACCTATTCGCGTTGGAAAGTTATAAAGCGCCCAAGTCTGCAAAGTAGATGTAAGATTCGTCTGAAAGTCCCTTTGAAAGCGTTGGCAATGTTTTAATAGGTTTTTCATTCGATTTGCAATCTTATAACGCGACTTGCGCACTACTAATTAATAGTATGAAATTGCAAATTACACAAAAATGTTGTACTTGCTTTCCTCTTCACCATGATAGTATTTCAGGTTGTATCCTATTCACGAGATAAATGTAAAATTCGTCTGAATGTCCCTTTGAAAGCGTTGGCACTGTATTACTAGGCTTTCATTCGATTTGCAATCTTATAATGCGACTACTGACTAATCAGATGAGGTTGTAAATTGCACCAAAATGTTGAACTTGCGCTCTTCTACAGCGCAAGTAATTTCAGCTTCTATCCTATTCGCGTTGGAAAGTTATAAAAGCATCCAAGTCTGCAAAGTAGATGTAAAATTCTTCTGAAAGTCCCTTTGAAAGCGTTGGCAATGTTTTAATAGGTTTTTCATTCGATTTGCAATCTTATAACGCGACTTGCACACTACTAATTAATAGTATGAAATTGCAAATTGCACCAAAATGATGTACTTGCTTTCCTCTTCACCATGATAGTATTTCAGGTTGTATCCTATTTACGAGATAAATGTAAAGTTCGTCTGAATGTCCCTTTGAAAGCGTTGGCAATGTTTTAATAGGCCTGGATTCGATTTGCAATCTTATAATGCGACTTACGCACTACTAACTAATAGTATGAGATTGTAAATTGTACCAAAATGTTGTACTTGCGCTCTTCTTCAGTATGGTAGTATTTTCAGCTTGTAACCTATTCGCGTTGGAAAGTTATAAAGCGCCCAAGTCTGCAAAGTAGATGTAAGATTCGTCTGAAAGTCCCTTTGAAAGCGTTGGCAATGTTTTAATAGGTTTTTCATTCGATTTGCAATCTTATAACGCGACTTGCACACTACTAATTAATAGTATGAAATTGCAAATTGCACAAAAATGTTGTACTTGCTTTCCTCTTCACCATGATAGTATTTCAGGTTGTATCCTATTCACGAGATAAATGTAAAATTCGTCTGAATGTCCCTTTGAAAGCGTTGGCAATGTTTTAATAGGCTTTCATTCGATTTGCAATCTTATAATGCGACTTACGCACTACTAACTAATAGTATGAGATTGCAAATTGCACCAAAATGTTGTACTTGCTTTTCTCTTCACCATGATAGTATTTCAGGTTGTATCCTATTCACGAGATAAATGTAAAATTCGTCTGAATGTCCCTTTGAAAGCGTTGGCAATGTTTTAATAGGTTTTCATTCGATTTGCAATCTTATAATGCGACTTGCGCACTACTAACTAATAGTATGAGATTGCAAATTGCACCAAAATGTTGTACTTGCTTTTCTCTTCACCATGATAGTATTTCAGGTTGTATCCTATTCACGAGATAAATGTAAAATTCGTCTGAATGTCCCTTTGAAAGCGTTGGCAATGTTTTAATAGGTTTTTCATTCGATTTGCAATCTTATAATGCGACTTACGCACTACTAACTAATAGTATGAGATTGTAAATTGTACCAAAATGTTGTACTTGCGCTCTTCTTCAGTATGGTAGTATTTTCAGCTTGTAACCTATTCGCGTTGGAAAGTTATAAAGCGCCCAAGTCTGCAAAGTAGATGTAAGATTCGTCTGAAAGTCCCTTTGAAAGCGTTGGCAATGTTTTAATAGGTTTTTCATTCGATTTGCAATCTTATAATGCGACTTACGCACTACTAACTAATAGTATGAGATTGTAAATTGTACCAAAATGTTGTACTTGCGCTCTTCTTCAGTATGGTAGTATTTTCAGCTTGTAACCTATTCGCGTTGGAAAGTTATAAAGCGCCCAAGTCTGCAAAGTAGATGTAAGATTCGTCTGAAAGTCCCTTTGAAAGCGTTGGCAATGTTTTAATAGGTTTTTCATTCGATTTGCAATCTTATAACGCGACTTGCGCACTACTAACTAATAGTATGAGATTGCAAATTGCACCAAAATGATGTACTTGCTTTCCTCTTCACCATGATAGTATTTCAGGTTGTATCCTATTCACGAGATAAATGTAAAATTCGTCTGAATGTCCCTTTGAAAGCGTTGGCAATGTTTTAATAGGTTTTTCATTCGATTTGCAATCTTATAACGCGACTTGCACACTACTAATTAATAGTATGAAATTGCAAATTGCACCAAAATGTTGTACTTGCTTTCCTCTTCACCATGATAGTATTTCAGGTTGTATCCTATTCACGAGATGAATGTAAAATTCGTCTAAATGTCCCATGAAAAGCGTTGGCACTGTATTACTAGGCTTTCATTCGATTTGCAATCTTATAATGCGACTTACGCACTACTAACTAATAGTATGAGATTGTAAATTGTACCAAAATGTTGTACTTGCGCTCTTCTTCAGTATGGTAGTATTTTCAGCTTGTAACCTATTCGCGTTGGAAAGTTATAAAGCGCCCAAGTCTGCAAAGTAGATGTAAGATTCGTCTGAAAGTCCCTTTGAAAGCGTTGGCAATGTTTTAATAGGTTTTTCATTCGATTTGCAATCTTATAATGCGACTTGCGCACTACTAACTAATAGTATGAGATTGCAAATTGCACCAAAATGATGTACTTGCTTTCCTCTTCACCATGATAGTATTTCAGGTTGTATCCTATTCACGAGATAAATGTAAAATTCGTCTGAATGTCCCTTTGAAAGCGTTGGCAATGTTTTAATAGGTTTTTCATTCGATTTGCAATCTTATAACGCGACTTGCACACTACTAATTAATAGTATGAAATTGCAAATTGCACCAAAATGTTGTACTTGCTTTCCTCTTCACCATGATAGTATTTCAGGTTGTATCCTATTCACGAGATGAATGTAAAATTCGTCTAAATGTCCCATGAAAAGCGTTGGCAATGTTTTAATAGGCTTTCATTCGATTTGCAATCTTATAATGCGACTTACGCACTACTAACTAATAGTATGAGATTGCAAATTGTACCAAAATGTTGTACTTGCGCTCTTCTTCAGTATGGTAGTATTTTCAGCTTGTAACCTATTCGCGTTGGAAAGTTATAAAGCGCCAAGTCTGCAAAGTAGATGTAAGATTCGTCTGAAAGTCCCTTTGAAAGCGTTGGCAATGTTTTAATAGGTTTTTCATTCGATTTGCAATCTTATAACGCGACTTGCACACTACTAATTAATAGTATGAAATTGCAAATTGCACCAAAATGTTGTACTTGCTTTCCTCTTCACCATGATAGTATTTCAGGTTGTATCCTATTCACGAGATGAATGTAAAATTCGTCTAAATGTCCCATGAAAAGCGTTGGCACTGTATTACTAGGCTTTCATTCGATTTGCAATCTTATAATGCGACTTACGCACTACTGACTAATCGTATGAAATTGCAAATTGCACCAAAATGTTGAACTTGTGCTCTTCTACAGCGCAAGTAATTTCAGCTTCTATCCTATTCGCGTTGGAAAGTTATAAAAGCATCCAAGTCTGCAAAGTAGATGTAAAATTCGTCTGAAAGTCCCTTTGAAAGCGTTGGCAATGTTTTAATAGGTTTTTCATTCGATTTGCAATCTTATAACGCGACTTGCACACTACTAATTAATAGTATGAAATTGCAAATTGCACCAAAATGATGTACTTGCTTTCCTCTTCACCATGATAGTATTTCAGGTTGTATCCTATTTACGAGATAAATGTAAAATTCGTCTGAATGTCCCTTTGAAAGCGTTGGCAATGTTTTAATAGGCTTTCATTCGATTTGCAATCTTATATTGCGACTTACGCACTACTAACTAATAGTATGAGATTGTAAATTGTACCAAAATGTTGTACTTGCGCTCTTCTACAGCATGGTAGTATTTTCAGCTTGTAACCTATTCGCGTTGGAAAGTTATAAAGCATCCAAGTCTGCAAAGTAGATGTAAGATTCGTCTGAAAGTCCCTTTGAAAGCGTTGGCAATGTTTTAATAGGTTTTTCATTCGATTTGCAATCTTATAATGCGACTTGCGCACTACTAACTAATAGTATGAGATTGCAAATTGCACCAAAATGATGTACTTGCTTTCCTCTTCACCATGATAGTATTTCAGGTTGTATCCTATTCACGAGATAAATGTAAAATTCGTCTAAATGTCCCATGAAAAGCGTTGGCACTGTATTACTAGGCTTTCATTCGATTTGCAATCTTATAATGCGACTACTGACTAATCAGATGAGGTTGTAAATTGCACCAAAATGTTGAACTTGCGCTCTTCTACAGCGCAAGTAATTTCAGCTTCTATCCTATTCGCGTTGGAAAGTTATAAAAGCATCCAAGTCTGCAAAGTAGATGTAAAATTCTTCTGAAAGTCCCTTTGAAAGCGTTGGCAATGTTTTAATAGGTTTTTCATTCGATTTGCAATCTTATAACGCGACTTGCACACTACTAATTAATAGTATGAAATTGCAAATTGCACCAAAATGATGTACTTGCTTTCCTCTTCACCATGATAGTATTTCAGGTTGTATCCTATTCACGAGATAAATGTAAAATTCGTCTGAATGTCCCTTTGAAAGCGTTGGCAATGTTTTAATAGGTTTTTCATTCGATTTGCAATCTTATAACGCGACTTGCACACTACTAATTAATAGTATGAAATTGCAAATTACACCAAAATGTTGTACTTGCTTTCCTCTTCACCATGATAGTATTTCAGGTTGTATCCTATTCACGAGATGAATGTAAAATTCGTCTAAATGTCCCATAAAAAGCGTTGGCACTGTATTACTAGGCTTTCATTCGATTTGCAATCTTATAATGCGACTACTGACTAATCAGATGAGGTTGTAAATTGCACCAAAATGTTGAACTTGCGCTCTTCTACAGCGCAAGTAATTTCAGCTTCTATCCTATTCGCGTTGGAAAGTTATAAAAGCATCCAAGTCTGCAAAGTAGATGTAAAATTCTTCTGAAAGTCCCTTTGAAAGCGTTGGCAATGTTTTAATAGGTTTTTCATTCGATTTGCAATCTTATAACGCGACTTGCACACTACTAATTAATAGTATGAAATTGCAAATTGCACCAAAATGATGTACTTGCTTTCCTCTTCACCATGATAGTATTTCAGGTTGTATCCTATTTACGAGATAAATGTAAAATTCGTCTGAATGTCCCTTTGAAAGCGTTGGCAATGTTTTAATAGGTTTTTCATTCGATTTGCAATCTTATAACGCGACTTGCACACTACTAATTAATAGTATGAAATTGCAAATTACACAAAAATGTTGTACTTGCTTTCCTCTTCACCATGATAGTATTTCAGGTTGTATCCTATTCACGAGATAAATGTAAAATTCGTCTGAATGTCCCTTTGAAAGCGTTGGCAATGTTTTAATAGGTTTTTCATTCGATTTGCAATCTTATAACGCGACTTGCACACTACTAATTAATAGTATGAAATTGCAAATTGCACCAAAATGTTGTACTTGCTTTCCTCTTCACCATGATAGTATTTCAGGTTGTATCCTATTCACGAGATAAATGTAAAATTCGTCTGAATGTCCCTTTGAAAGCGTTGGCAATGTTTTAATAGGTTTTTCATTCGATTTGCAATCTTATATCGCGACTTGCACACTACTAATTATATTGATTGCAAATGTGCCTCAAAAAGCGAACTGAATCACTGTAACCTTGTCTCTCCTCCCGAAATAACTGATTGATGCAAGGTGTACCATTACACGAGTTTCCCTTACTCTTCATCGAATGTGCAGTGTTTTAAGCGTGCAAAGGTTTAATCCTTTTTCATTCGATTTCCATTTAACGACTATCTACTAATTAATAGTATGAAATTGCAAATTGCACCAAAATGTTGTACTTGCTTTCCTCTTCACCATGATAGTATTTCAGGTTGTATCCTATTCACGAGATGAATGTAAAATTCGTCTAAATGTCCCATGAAAAGCGTTGGCACTGTATTACTAGGCTTTCATTCGATTTGCAATCTTATAATGCGACTACTGACTAATCAGATGAGGTTGTAAATTGCACCAAAATGTTGAACTTGCGCTCTTCTACAGCGCAAGTAATTTCAGCTTCTATCCTATTCGCGTTGGAAAGTTATAAAAGCATCCAAGTCTGCAAAGTAGATGTAAAATTCTTCTGAAAGTCCCTTTGAAAGCGTTGGCAATGTTTTAATAGGTTTTTCATTCGATTTGCAATCTTATAACGCGACTTGCACACTACTAATTAATAGTATGAAATTGCAAATTGCACCAAAATGTTGTACTTGCTTTCCTCTTCACCATGATAGTATTTCAGGTTGTATCCTATTCACGAGATGAATGTAAAATTCGTCTGAATGTCCCATGAAAAGCGTTGGCAATGTATTACTAGGCTTTCATTCGATTTGCAATCTTATAATGCGACTTACGCACTACTAACTAATAGTATGAGATTGCAAATTGTACCAAAATGTTGTACTTGCGCTCTTCTTCAGCATGGTAGTATTTTCAGCTTGTAACCTATTCGCGTTGGAAAGTTATAAAGCAGCCAAGTCTGCAAAGTAGATGTAAGATTCGTCTGAAAGTCCCTTTGAAAGCGTTGGCAATGTTTTAATAGGTTTTTCATTCGATTTGCAATCTTATAACGCGACTTGCACACTACTAATTAATAGTATGAAATTGCAAATTGCACCAAAATGTTGTACTTGCTTTCCTCTTCACCATGATAGTATTTCAGGTTGTATCCTATTCACGAGATGAATGTAAAATTCGTCTAAATGTCCCATGAAAAGCGTTGGCACTGTATTAATAGGCTTTCATTCGATTTGCAATCTTATAATGCGACTTACGCACTACTGACTAATCGTATGAAATTGCAAATTGCACCAAAATGTTGTACTTGTGCTCTTCTACAGCGCAAGTAATTTCAGCTTGTAACCTATTCGCGTTGGAAAGTTATAAAGCATCCAAGTCTGCAAAGTAGATGTAAAATTCGTCTGAAAGTCCCTTTGAAAGCGTTGGCAATGTTTTAATAGGTTTTTCATTCGATTTGCAATCTTATAACGCGACTTGCACACTACTAATTAATAGTATGAAATTGCAAATTGCACCAAAATGATGTACTTGCTTTCCTCTTCACCATGATAGTATTTCAGGTTGTATCCTATTCACGAGATAAATGTAAAATTCGTCTGAATGTCCCTTTGAAAGCGTTGGCAATGTTTTAATAGGCTTTCATTCGATTTGCAATCTTATATTGCGACTTACGCACTACTAACTAATAGTATGAGATTGTAAATTGTACCAAAATGTTGTACTTGCGCTCTTCTACAGCATGGTAGTATTTTCAGCTTGTAACCTATTCGCGTTGGAAAGTTATAAAGCATCCAAGTCTGCAAAGTAGATGTAAGATTCGTCTGAAAGTCCCTTTGAAAGCGTTGGCAATGTTTTAATAGGTTTTTCATTCGATTTGCAATCTTATAATGCGACTTGCGCACTACTAACTAATAGTATGAGATTGCAAATTGCACCAAAATGATGTACTTGCTTTCCTCTTCACCATGATAGTATTTCAGGTTGTATCCTATTCACGAGATAAATGTAAAATTCGTCTAAATGTCCCATGAAAAGCGTTGGCACTGTATTACTAGGCTTTCATTCGATTTGCAATCTTATAATGCGACTACTGACTAATCAGATGAGGTTGTAAATTGCACCAAAATGTTGAACTTGCGCTCTTCTACAGCGCAAGTAATTTCAGCTTCTATCCTATTCGCGTTGGAAAGTTATAAAAGCATCCAAGTCTGCAAAGTAGATGTAAAATTCTTCTGAAAGTCCCTTTGAAAGCGTTGGCAATGTTTTAATAGGTTTTTCATTCGATTTGCAATCTTATAATGCGACTTGCGCACTACTAATTAATAGTATGAAATTGCAAATTGCACCAAAATGTTGTACTTGCTTTCCTCTTCACCATGATAGTATTTCAGGTTGTATCCTATTCACGAGATAAATGTAAAATTCGTCTGAATGTCCCTTTGAAAGCGTTGGCAATGTTTTAATAGGTTTTTCATTCGATTTGCAATCTTATAACGCGACTTGCACACTACTAATTAATAGTATGAAATTGCAAATTACACCAAAATGTTGTACTTGCTTTCCTCTTCACCATGATAGTATTTCAGGTTGTATCCTATTCACGAGATGAATGTAAAATTCGTCTAAATGTCCCATGAAAAGCGTTGGCACTGTATTACTAGGCTTTCATTCGATTTGCAATCTTATAATGCGACTACTGACTAATCAGATGAGGTTGTAAATTGCACCAAAATGTTGAACTTGCGCTCTTCTACAGCGCAAGTAATTTCAGCTTCTATCTTATTCGCGTTGGAAAGTTATAAAAGCATCCAAGTCTGCAAAGTAGATGTAAAATTCTTCTGAAAGTCCCTTTGAAAGCGTTGGCAATGTTTTAATAGGTTTTTCATTCGATTTGCAATCTTATAACGCGACTTGCACACTACTAATTAATAGTATGAAATTGCAAATTGCACCAAAATGATGTACTTGCTTTCCTCTTCACCATGATAGTATTTCAGGTTGTATCCTATTTACGAGATAAATGTAAAATTCGTCTGAAAGTCCCTTTGAAAGCGTTGGCAATGTTTTAATAGGTTTTTCATTCGATTTGCAATCTTATAACGCGACTTGCACACTACTAATTAATAGTATGAAATTGCAAATTGCACAAAAATGTTGTACTTGCTTTCCTCTTCACCATGATAGTATTTCAGGTTGTATCCTATTCACGAGATAAATGTAAAATTCGTCTGAATGTCCCTTTGAAAGCGTTGGCAATGTTTTAATAGGTTTTTCATTCGATTTGCAATCTTATAATGCGACTTGCACACTACTAACTAATAGTATGAATTGCAAATTGCACCAAAATGTTGTACTTGCTTTCCTCTTCACCATGATAGTATTTCAGGTTGTATCCTATTCACGAGATAAATGTAAAATTCGTCTGAATGTCCCTTTGAAAGCGTTGGCAATGTTTTAATAGGTTTTTCATTCGATTTGCAATCTTATAACGCGACTTGCACACTACTAATTATTATTGATTGCAAATGTGCCTAAAAAAGCGAACTGAATCACTGTAACTCGGGTTTCCTCTTCTCCCGAAATAACTGATTGGATGTGCAGGTGTACCATTACACGGGTTTCCCCCTATCTTCATCGAATAGTGCAGTGGGTTCTTAACGTGCAAAGGTTTTTCATTCCTCTGCACGGCTCTTTAACGCGATCCGTCCTAATTAATAGTATGAAATTGCAAATTGACACAAAAATGTTGTACTTGCTTTCCTCTTCACCATGATAGTATTTCAGGTTGTATCCTATTCACGAGATAAATGTAAAATTCGTCTGAATGTCCCTTTGAAAGCGTTGGCAATGTTTTACTAGGCTTTCATTCGATTTGCAATCTTATAATGCGACTACTGACTAATCAGATGAGGTTGTAAATTGCACCAAAATGTTGAACTTGCGCTCTTCTACAGCGCAAGTAATTTCAGCTTCTATCCTATTCGCGTTGGAAAGTTATAAAAGCATCCAAGTCTGCAAAGTAGATGTAAAATTCGTCTGAAAGTCCCTTTGAAAGCGTTGGCAATGTTTTAATAGGTTTTTCATTCGATTTGCAATCTTATAACGCGACTTGCACACTACTAATTAATAGTATGAAATTGCAAATTGCACCAAAATGATGTACTTGCTTTCCTCTTCACCATGATAGTATTTCAGGTTGTATCCTATTCACGAGATAAATGTAAAATTCGTCTGAATGTCCCTTTGAAAGCGTTGGCAATGTTTTAATAGGTTTTTCATTCGATTTGCAATCTTATAACGCGACTTGCACACTACTAATTAATAGTATGAAATTGCAAATTGCACCAAAATGTTGTACTTGCGCTCTTCTACAGCATGGTAGTATTTTCAGCTTGTAACCTATTCGCGTTGGAAAGTTATAAAGCATCCAAGTCTGCAAAGTAGATGTAAGATTCGTCTGAAAGTCCCTTTGAAAGCGTTGGCAATGTTTTAATAGGTTTTTCATTCGATTTGCAATCTTATAATGCGACTTGCGCACTACTAACTAATAGTATGAGATTGCAAATTGCACCAAAATGTTGTACTTGCTTTCCTCTTCACCATGATAGTATTTCAGGTTGTATCCTATTCACGAGATAAATGTAAAATTCGTCTGAATGTCCCTTTGAAAGCGTTGGCAATGTTTTAATAGGTTTTTCATTCGATTTGCAATCTTATAACGCGACTTGCACACTACTAATTAATAGTATGAAATTGCAAATTGACACAAAAATGTTGTACTTGCTTTCCTCTTCACCATGATAGTATTTCAGGTTGTATCCTATTCACGAGATGAATGTAAAATTCGTCTAAATGTCCCATGAAAAGCGTTGGCACTGTATTACTAGGCTTTCATTCGATTTGCAATCTTATAATGCGACTACTGACTAATCAGATGAGGTTGCAAATTGCACCAAAATGTTGTACTTGCGCTCTTCTACAGCGCAAGTAATTTCAGCTTCTATCCTATTCGCGTTGGAAAGTTATAAAAGCATCCAAGTCTGCAAAGTAGATGTAAAATTCGTCTGAAAGTCCCTTTGAAAGCGTTGGCAATGTTTTAATAGGTTTTTCATTCGATTTGCAATCTTATAATGCGACTTGCGCACTACTAACTAATAGTATGAGATTGCAAATTGCACCAAAATGTTGTACTTGCTTTCCTCTTCACCATGATAGTATTTCAGGTTGTATCCTATTCACGAGATGAATGTAAAATTCGTCTAAATGTCCCTTTGAAAGCGTTGGCAATGTTTTAATAGGTTTTTCATTCGATTTGCAATCTTATAATGCGACTTACGCACTACTAACTAATAGTATGAGATTGCAAATTGTACCAAAATGTTGTACTTGCGCTCTTCTTCAGTATGGTAGTATTTTCAGCTTGTAACCTATTCGCGTTGGAAAGTTATAAAGCGCCCAAGTCTGCAAAGTAGATGTAAGATTCGTCTGAAAGTCCCTTTGAAAGCGTTGGCAATGTTTTAATAGGTTTTTCATTCGATTTGCAATCTTATAACGCGACTTGCGCACTACTAATTAATAGTATGAAATTGCAAATTACACAAAAATGTACTTGCTTTCCTCTTCACCATGATAGTATTTCAGGTTGTATCCTATTCACGAGATAAATGTAAAATTCGTCTGAATGTCCCTTTGAAAGCGTTGGCAATGTTTTAATAGGTTTTTCATTCGATTTGCAATCTTATAATGCGACTTGCGCACTACTAACTAATAGTATGAAATTGCAAATTGCACCAAAATGATGTACTTGCTTTCCTCTTCACCATGATAGTATTTCAGGTTGTATCCTATTTACGAGATGAATGTAAAATTCGTCTGAATGTCCCTTTGAAAGCGTTGGCAATGTTTTAATAGGTTTGGATTCGATTTGCAATCTTATAATGCGACTTACGCACTACTAACTAATAGTATGAGATTGCAAATTGTACCAAAATGTTGTACTTGCGCTCTTCTTCAGTATGGTAGTATTTTCAGCTTGTAACCTATTCGCGTTGGAAAGTTATAAAGCGCCCAAGTCTGCAAAGTAGATGTAAGATTCGTCTGAAAGTCCCTTTGAAAGCGTTGGCAATGTTTTAATAGGTTTTTCATTCGATTTGCAATCTTATAATGCGACTTGCGCACTACTAACTAATAGTATGAGATTGCAAATTGCACCAAAATGATGTACTTGCTTTCCTCTTCACCATGATAGTATTTCAGGTTGTATCCTATTCACGAGATAAATGTAAAATTCGTCTGAATGTCCCTTTGAAAGCGTTGGCAATGTTTTAATAGGCTTTCATTCGATTTGCAATCTTATAATGCGACTTACGCACTACTGACTAATCGTATGAAATTGCAAATTGCACCAAAATGTTGTACTTGCGCTCTTCTACAGCATGGTAGTATTTTCAGCTTGTAACCTATTCGCGTTGGAAAGTTATAAAGCATCCAAGTCTGCAAAGTAGATGTAAGATTCGTCTGAAAGTCCCTTTGAAAGCGTTGGCAATGTTTTAATAGGTTTTTCATTCGATTTGCAATCTTATAATGCGACTTGCGCACTACTAACTAATAGTATGAAATTGCAAATTGCACCAAAATGTTGTACTTGCTTTCCTCTTCACCATGATAGTATTTCAGGTTGTATCCTATTCACGAGATAAATGTAAAATTCGTCTGAATGTCCCTTTGAAAGCGTTGGCAATGTTTTAATAGGTTTTTCATTCGATTTGCAAATTGCAACACAAAATGTTGTACTTGCTTTCCTCTTCACCATGATAGTATTTCAGGTTGTATCCTATTCACGAGATGAATGTAAAATTCGTCTAAATGTCCCATGAAAAGCGTTGGCAATGTATTACTAGGCTTTCATTCGATTTGCAATCTTATAATGCGACTACTGACTAATCAGATGAGGTTGTAAATTGCACCAAAATGTTGAACTTGCGCTCTTCTACAGCGCAAGTAATTTCAGCTTCTATCCTATTCGCGTTGGAAAGTTATAAAGCATCCAAGTCTGCAAAGTAGATGTAAGATTCGTCTGAAAGTCCCTTTGAAAGCGTTGGCAATGTTTTAATAGGTTTTTCATTCGATTTGCAATCTTATAATGCGACTTGCGCACTACTAACTAATAGTATGAGATTGCAAATTGCACCAAAATGATGTACTTGCTTTCCTCTTCACCATGATAGTATTTCAGGTTGTATCCTATTTACGAGATAAATGTAAAATTCGTCTGAATGTCCCTTTGAAAGCGTTGGCAATGTTTTAATAGGCCTGGATTCGATTTGCAATCTTATAATGCGACTTACGCACTACTAACTAATAGTATGAATTGCAAATTGCACCAAAATGTTGTACTTGCGCTCTTCTACAGCATGGTAGTATTTTCAGCTTGTAACCTATTCGCGTTGGAAAGTTATAAAGCATCCAAGTCTGCAAAGTAGATGTAAGATTCGTCTGAAAGTCCCTTTGAAAGCGTTGGCAATGTTTTAATAGGTTTTTCATTCGATTTGCAATCTTATAATGCGACTTGCGCACTACTAACTAATAGTATGAAATTGCAAATTGCACCAAAATGATGTACTTGCTTTCCTCTTCACCATGATAGTATTTCAGGTTGTATCCTATTCACGAGATAAATGTAAAATTCGTCTGAATGTCCCTTTGAAAGCGTTGGCAATGTTTTAATAGGTTTTTCATTCGATTTGCAAATTGCACCAAAATGTTGTACTTGCTTTCCTCTTCACCATGATAGTATTTCAGGTTGTATCCTATTCACGAGATGAATGTAAAATTCGTCTAAATGTCCCATGAAAAGCGTTGGCACTGTATTACTAGGCTTTCATTCGATTTGCAATCTTATAATGCGACTACTGACTAATCAGATGAGGTTGTAAATTGCACCAAAATGTTGAACTTGCGCTCTTCTACAGCGCAAGTAATTTCAGCTTCTATCCTATTCGCGTTGGAAAGTTATAAAGCATCCAAGTCTGCAAAGTAGATGTAAGATTCGTCTGAAAGTCCCTTTGAAAGCGTTGGCAATGTTTTAATAGGTTTTTCATTCGATTTGCAATCTTATAACGCGACTTGCGCACTACTAATTAATAGTATGAAATTGCAAATTGCACCAAAATGATGTACTTGCTTTCCTCTTCACCATGATAGTATTTCAGGTTGTATCCTATTTACGAGATAAATGTAAAATTCGTCTGAATGTCCCTTTGAAAGCGTTGGCAATGTTTTAATAGGCCTGGATTCGATTTGCAATCTTATAATGCGACTTACGCACTACTGACTAATAGTATGAAATTGCAAATTGCACCAAAATGTTGTACTTGCGCTCTTCTACAGCATGGTAGTATTTTCAGCTTGTAACCTATTCGCGTTGGAAAGTTATAAAGCATCCAAGTCTGCAAAGTAGATGTAAGATTCGTCTGAAAGTCCCTTTGAAAGCGTTGGCAATGTTTTAATAGGTTTTTCATTCGATTTGCAATCTTATAATGCGACTTGCGCACTACTAACTAATAGTATGAAATTGCAAATTGCACCAAAATGATGTACTTGCTTTCCTCTTCACCATGATAGTATTTCAGGTTGTATCCTATTCACGAGATAAATGTAAAATTCGTCTGAATGTCCCTTTGAAAGCGTTGGCAATGTTTTAATAGGTTTTTCATTCGATTTGCAAATTGCACCAAAATGTTGTACTTGCTTTCCTCTTCACCATGATAGTATTTCAGGTTGTATCCTATTCACGAGATGAATGTAAAATTCGTCTAAATGTCCCATGAAAAGCGTTGGCACTGTATTACTAGGCTTTCATTCGATTTGCAATCTTATAATGCGACTACTGACTAATCAGATGAGGTTGTAAATTGCACCAAAATGTTGAACTTGCGCTCTTCTACAGCGCAAGTAATTTCAGCTTCTATCCTATTCGCGTTGGAAAGTTATAAAGCATCCAAGTCTGCAAAGTAGATGTAAGATTCGTCTGAAAGTCCCTTTGAAAGCGTTGGCAATGTTTTAATAGGTTTTTCATTCGATTTGCAATCTTATAATGCGACTTGCGCACTACTAATTAATAGTATGAAATTGCAAATTGCACCAAAATGTTGTACTTGCTTTCCTCTTCACCATGATAGTATTTCAGGTTGTATCCTATTCACGAGATAAATGTAAAATTCGTCTGAATGTCCCTTTGAAAGCGTTGGCAATGTTTTAATAGGTTTTTCATTCGATTTGCAATCTTATAACGCGACTTGCACACTACTAATTAATAGTATGAAATTGCAAATTGCACCAAAATGTTGTACTTGCTTTCCTCTTCACCATGATAGTATTTCAGGTTGTATCCTATTCACGAGATGAATGTAAAATTCGTCTAAATGTCCCATGAAAAGCGTTGGCAATGTATTACTAGGCTTTCATTCGATTTGCAATCTTATAATGCGACTTACGCACTACTAACTAATAGTATGAGATTGCAAATTGTACCAAAATGTTGTACTTGCGCTCTTCTTCAGTATGGTAGTATTTTCAGCTTGTAACCTATTCGCGTTGGAAAGTTATAAAGCATCCAAGTCTGCAAAGTAGATGTAAGATTCGTCTGAAAGTCCCTTTGAAAGCGTTGGCAATGTTTTAATAGGTTTTTCATTCGATTTGCAATCTTATAATGCGACTTGCGCACTACTAATTAATAGTATGAAATTGCAAATTGCACCAAAATGTTGTACTTGCTTTCCTCTTCACCATGATAGTATTTCAGGTTGTATCCTATTCACGAGATAAATGTAAAATTCGTCTGAATGTCCCTTTGAAAGCGTTGGCAATGTTTTAATAGGCTTGGATTCGATTTGCAATCTTATAATGCGACTTACGCACTACTAACTAATAGTATGAGATTGCAAATTGCACCAAAATGTTGTACTTGCGCTCTTCTTCAGCATGGTAGTATTTTCAGCTTGTAACCTATTCGCGTTGGAAAGTTATAAAGCGCCCAAGTCTGCAAAGTAGATGTAAGATTCGTCTGAAAGTCCCTTTGAAAGCGTTGGCAATGTTTTAATAGGTTTTTCATTCGATTTGCAATCTTATAACGCGACTTGCACACTACTAATTAATAGTATGAAATTGCAAATTGCACCAAAATGTTGTACTTGCTTTCCTCTTCACCATGATAGTATTTCAGGTTGTATCCTATTCACGAGATGAATGTAAAATTCGTCTAAATGTCCCATGAAAAGCGTTGGCAATGTATTTACTAGGCTTTCATTCGATTTGCAATCTTATAATGCGACTTACGCACTACTGACTAATAGTATGAGATTGCAAATTGCACCAAAATGTTGTACTTGCGCTCTTCTACAGCATGGTAGTATTTTCAGCTTGTAACCTATTCGCGTTGGAAAGTTATAAAGCATCCAAGTCTGCAAAGTAGATGTAAGATTCGTCTGAAAGTCCCTTTGAAAGCGTTGGCAATGTTTTAATAGGTTTTTCATTCGATTTGCAATCTTATAATGCGACTTGCGCACTACTAACTAATAGTATGAAATTGCAAATTGCACCAAAATGTTGTACTTGCTTTCCTCTTCACCATGATAGTATTTTCAGGTTGTATCCTATTCACGAGATGAATGTAAAATTCGTCTAAATGTCCCTTTGAAAGCGTTGGCAATGTTTTAATAGGCTTTGGATTCGATTTGCAATCTTATAATGCGACTTACGCACTACTAACTAATAGTATGAGATTGCAAATTGTACCAAAATGTTGTACTTGCGCTCTTCTTCAGTATGGTAGTATTTCAGCTTGTAACCTATTCGCGTTGGAAAGTTATAAAGCGCCCAAGTCTGCAAAGTAGATGTAAGATTCGTCTGAAAGTCCCTTTGAAAGCGTTGGCAATGTTTTAATAGGTTTTTCATTCGATTTGCAATCTTATAACGCGACTTGCGCACTACTAATTAATAGTATGAAATTGCAAATTGCACAAAAATGTACTTGCTTTCCTCTTCACCATGATAGTATTTCAGGTTGTATCCTATTCACGAGATAAATGTAAAATTCGTCTGAATGTCCCTTTGAAAGCGTTGGCAATGTTTTAATAGGTTTTCATTCGATTTGCAATCTTATAATGCGACTTGCGCACTACTAACTAATAGTATGAATTGCAAATTGCACCAAAATGTTGTACTTGCTTTCCTCTTCACCATGATAGTATTTCAGGTTGTATCCTATTTACGAGATGAATGTAAAATTCGTCTAAATGTCCCTTTGAAAGCGTTGGCAATGTTTTAATAGGCTTTCATTCGATTTGCAATCTTATAATGCGACTTACGCACTACTAACTAATAGTATGAGATTGCAAATTGCACCAAAATGTTGTACTTGCGCTCTTCTTCAGTATGTAGTATTTTCAGCTTGTAACCTATTCGCGTTGGAAAGTTATAAAGCATCCAAGTCTGCAAAGTAGATGTAAGATTCGTCTGAAAGTCCCTTTGAAAGCGTTGGCAATGTTTTAATAGGTTTTTCATTCGATTTGCAATCTTATAACGCGACTTGCGCACTACTAACTAATAGTATGAAATTGCAAATTGCACCAAAATGTTGTACTTGCTTTCCTCTTCACCATGATAGTATTTCAGGTTGTATCCTATTTACGAGATAAATGTAAAATTCGTCTGAATGTCCCTTTGAAAGCGTTGGCAATGTTTTAATAGGCCTGGATTCGATTTGCAATCTTATAATGCGACTTACGCACTACTGACTAATAGTATGAAATTGCAAATTGCACCAAAATGTTGTACTTGCGCTCTTCTACAGCATGGTAGTATTTTCAGCTTGTAACCTATTCGCGTTGGAAAGTTATAAAGCATCCAAGTCTGCAAAGTAGATGTAAGATTCGTCTGAAAGTCCCTTTGAAAGCGTTGGCAATGTTTTAATAGGTTTTTCATTCGATTTGCAATCTTATAATGCGACTTGCGCACTACTAACTAATAGTATGAAATTGCAAATTGCACCAAAATGTTGTACTTGCTTTCCTCTTCACCATGATAGTATTTCAGGTTGTATCCTATTCACGAGATAAATGTAAAATTCGTCTGAATGTCCCTTTGAAAGCGTTGGCAATGTTTTAATAGGTTTTTCATTCGATTTGCAAATTGCACCAAAATGTTGTACTTGCTTTCCTCTTCACCATGATAGTATTTCAGGTTGTATCCTATTCACGAGATGAATGTAAAATTCGTCTAAATGTCCCATGAAAAGCGTTGGCACTGTATTACTAGGCTTTCATTCGATTTGCAATCTTATAATGCGACTACTGACTAATCAGATGAGGTTGTAAATTGCACCAAAATGTTGAACTTGCGCTCTTCTACAGCGCAAGTAATTTCAGCTTCTATCCTATTCGCGTTGGAAAGTTATAAAGCATCCAAGTCTGCAAAGTAGATGTAAGATTCGTCTGAAAGTCCCTTTGAAAGCGTTGGCAATGTTTTAATAGGTTTTTCATTCGATTTGCAATCTTATAATGCGACTTGCGCACTACTAACTAATAGTATGAAATTGCAAATTGCACCAAAATGATGTACTTGCTTTCCTCTTCACCATGATAGTATTTCAGGTTGTATCCTATTCACGAGATAAATGTAAAATTCGTCTGAATGTCCCTTTGAAAGCGTTGGCAATGTTTTAATAGGTTTTTCATTCGATTTGCAATCTTATAACGCGACTTGCACACTACTAATTAATAGTATGAAATTGCAAATTGCACCAAAATGTTGTACTTGCTTTCCTCTTCACCATGATAGTATTTCAGGTTGTATCCTATTCACGAGATGAATGTAAAATTCGTCTAAATGTCCCATGAAAAGCGTTGGCACTGTATTACTAGGCTTTCATTCGATTTGCAATCTTATAATGCGACTACTGACTAATCAGATGAGGTTGTAAATTGCACCAAAATGTTGAACTTGCGCTCTTCTACAGCGCAAGTAATTTCAGCTTCTATCCTATTCGCGTTGGAAAGTTATAAAGCATCCAAGTCTGCAAAGTAGATGTAAGATTCGTCTGAAAGTCCCTTTGAAAGCGTTGGCAATGTTTTAATAGGTTTTTCATTCGATTTGCAATCTTATAATGCGACTTGCGCACTACTAACTAAATAGTATGAAATTGCAAATTGCACCAAAATGTTGTACTTGCTTTCCTCTTCACCATGATAGTATTTCAGGTTGTATCCTATTCACGAGATAAATGTAAAATTCGTCTGAATGTCCCTTTGAAAGCGTTGGCAATGTTTTAATAGGTTTTTCATTCGATTTGCAATCTTATAACGCGACTTGCACACTACTAATTAATAGTATGAAATTGCAAATTGCACCAAAATGTTGTACTTGCTTTCCTCTTCACCATGATAGTATTTCAGGTTGTATCCTATTCACGAGATGAATGTAAAATTCGTCTAAATGTCCCATGAAAGCGTTGGCACTGTATTACTAGGCTTTCATTCGATTTGCAATCTTATAATGCGACTTACGCACTACTAACTAATAGTATGAGATTGCAAATTGCACCAAAATGTTGTACTTGCGCTCTTCTTCAGTATGGTAGTATTTTCAGCTTGTAACCTATTCGCGTTGGAAAGTTATAAAGCGCCCAAGTCTGCAAAGTAGATGTAAGATTCGTCTGAAAGTCCCTTTGAAAGCGTTGGCAATGTTTTAATAGGTTTTTCATTCGATTTGCAATCTTATAACGCGACTTGCACACTACTAATTAATAGTATGAAATTGCAAATTGCACCAAAATGTTGTACTTGCTTTCCTCTTCACCATGATAGTATTTCAGGTTGTATCCTATTCACGAGATAAATGTAAAATTCGTCTGAATGTCCCTTTGAAAGCGTTGGCAATGTTTTAATAGGCCTGGATTCGATTTGCAATCTTATAATGCGACTTACGCACTACTAACTAATAGTATGAGATTGCAAATTGCACCAAAATGTTGTACTTGCGCTCTTCTTCAGTATGGTAGTATTTTCAGCTTGTAACCTATTCGCGTTGGAAAGTTATAAAGCAGCCAAGTCTGCAAAGTAGATGTAAGATTCGTCTGAAAGTCCCTTTGAAAGCGTTGGCAATGTTTTAATAGGTTTTTCATTCGATTTGCAATCTTATAACGCGACTTGCACACTACTAATTAATAGTATGAAATTGCAAATTGCACCAAAATGTTGTACTTGCTTTCCTCTTCACCATGATAGTATTTCAGGTTGTATCCTATTCACGAGATAAATGTAAAATTCGTCTAAATGTCCCATGAAAAGCGTTGGCAATGTATTACTAGGCTTTCATTCGATTTGCAATCTTATAATGCGACTTACGCACTACTGACTAATCGTATGAAATTGCAAATTGCACCAAAATGTTGTACTTGCGCTCTTCTACAGCATGGTAGTATTTTCAGCTTGTAACCTATTCGCGTTGGAAAGTTATAAAGCATCCAAGTCTGCAAAGTAGATGTAAGATTCGTCTGAAAATCCCTTTGAAAGCGTTGGCAATGTTTTAATAGGTTTTTCATTCGATTTGCAATCTTATAATGCGACTTGCGCACTACTAACTAATAGTATGAAATTGCAAATTGCACCAAAATGTTGTACTTGCTTTCCTCTTCACCATGATAGTATTTCAGGTTGTATCCTATTCACGAGATAAATGTAAAATTCGTCTGAATGTCCCTTTGAAAGCGTTGGCAATGTTTTAATAGGCTTGGATTCGATTTGCAATCTTATAATGCGACTTACGCACTACTAACTAATAGTATGAGATTGCAAATTGTACCAAAATGTTGTACTTGCGCTCTCTTCAGTATGGTAGTATTTTCAGCTTGTAACCTATTCGCGTTGGAAAGTTATAAAGCGCCAAGTCTGCAAAGTAGATGTAAGATTCGTCTGAAAGTCCCTTTGAAAGCGTTGGCAATGTTTTAATAGGTTTTTCATTCGATTTGCAATCTTATAACGCGACTTGCACACTACTAATTAATAGTATGAAATTGCAAATTGCACCAAAATGTTGTACTTGCTTTCCTCTTCACCATGATAGTATTTCAGGTTGTATCCTATTCACGAGATGAATGTAAAATTCGTCTAAATGTCCCATGAAAAGCGTTGGCACTGTATTACTAGGCTTTCATTCGATTTGCAATCTTATAATGCGACTTACGCACTACTGACTAATCGTATGAAATTGCAAATTGCACCAAAATGTTGTACTTGCGCTCTTCTACAGCATGGTAGTATTTTCAGCTTGTAACCTATTCGCGTTGGAAAGTTATAAAGCATCCAAGTCTGCAAAGTAGATGTAAGATTCGTCTGAAAGTCCCTTTGAAAGCGTTGGCAATGTTTTAATAGGTTTTTCATTCGATTTGCAATCTTATAATGCGACTTGCGCACTACTAACTAATAGTATGAAATTGCAAATTGCACCAAAATGATGTACTTGCTTTCCTCTTCACCATGATAGTATTTCAGGTTGTATCCTATTCACGAGATAAATGTAAAATTCGTCTGAATGTCCCTTTGAAAGCGTTGGCAATGTTTTAATAGGTTTTTCATTCGATTTGCAAATTGCACCAAAATGTTGTACTTGCTTTCCTCTTCACCATGATAGTATTTCAGGTTGTATCCTATTCACGAGATGAATGTAAAATTCGTCTAAATGTCCCATGAAAAGCGTTGGCACTGTATTACTAGGCTTTCATTCGATTTGCAATCTTATAATGCGACTACTGACTAATCAGATGAGGTTGTAAATTGCACCAAAATGTTGAACTTGCGCTCTTCTACAGCGCAAGTAATTTCAGCTTCTATCCTATTCGCGTTGGAAAGTTATAAAGCATCCAAGTCTGCAAAGTAGATGTAAGATTCGTCTGAAAGTCCCTTTGAAAGCGTTGGCAATGTTTTAATAGGTTTTTCATTCGATTTGCAATCTTATAATGCGACTTGCGCACTACTAACTAATAGTATGAAATTGCAAATTGCACCAAAATGATGTACTTGCTTTCCTCTTCACCATGATAGTATTTCAGGTTGTATCCTATTCACGAGATAAATGTAAAATTCGTCTGAATGTCCCTTTGAAAGCGTTGGCAATGTTTTAATAGGTTTTTCATTCGATTTGCAATCTTATAACGCGACTTGCACACTACTAATTAATAGTATGAAATTGCAAATTGCACCAAAATGATGTACTTGCTTTCCTCTTCACCATGATAGTATTTCAGGTTGTATCCTATTCACGAGATGAATGTAAAATTCGTCTAAATGTCCCATGAAAAGCGTTGGCACTGTATTACTAGGCTTTCATTCGATTTGCAATCTTATAATGCGACTACTGACTAATCAGATGAGGTTGTAAATTGCACCAAAATGTTGAACTTGCGCTCTTCTACAGCGCAAGTAATTTCAGCTTCTATCCTATTCGCGTTGGAAAGTTATAAAGCATCCAAGTCTGCAAAGTAGATGTAAGATTCGTCTGAAAGTCCCTTTGAAAGCGTTGGCAATGTTTTAATAGGTTTTTCATTCGATTTGCAATCTTATAATGCGACTTGCGCACTACTAACTAATAGTATGAAATTGCAAATTGCACCAAAATGGTGTACTTGCTTTCCTCTTCACCATGATAGTATTTCAGGTTGTATCCTATTCACGAGATAAATGTAAAATTCGTCTGAATGTCCCTTTGAAAGCGTTGGCAATGTTTTAATAGGTTTTTCATTCGATTTGCAATCTTATAACGCGACTTGCACACTACTAATTAATAGTATGAAATTGCAAATTGCACCAAAATGTTGTACTTGCTTTCCTCTTCACCATGATAGTATTTCAGGTTGTATCCTATTCACGAGATGAATGTAAAATTCGTCTAAATGACCCATGAAAAGCGTTGGCACTGTATTACTAGGCTTTCATTCGATTTGCAATCTTATAATGCGACTTACGCACTACTAACTAATAGTATGAGATTGCAAATTGTACCAAAATGTTGTACTTGCGCTCTTCTTCAGTATGGTAGTATTTTCAGCTTGTAACCTATTCGCGTTGGAAAGTTATAAAGCGCCCAAGTCTGCAAAGTAGATGTAAGATTCGTCTGAAAGTCCCTTTGAAAGCGTTGGCAATGTTTTAATAGGTTTTTCATTCGATTTGCAATCTTATAACGCGACTTGCACACTACTAATTAATAGTATGAAATTGCAAATTGCACCAAAATGTTGTACTTGCTTTCCTCTTCACCATGATAGTATTTCAGGTTGTATCCTATTCACGAGATAAATGTAAAATTCGTCTGAATGTCCCTTTGAAAGCGTTGGCAATGTTTTAATAGGCCTTGGATTCGATTTGCAATCTTATAATGCGACTTACGCACTACTAACTAATAGTATGAGATTGCAAATTGCACCAAAATGTTGTACTTGCGCTCTTCTTCAGTATGGTAGTATTTTCAGCTTGTAACCTATTCGCGTTGGAAAGTTATAAAGCGCCCAAGTCTGCAAAGTAGATGTAAGATTCGTCTGAAAGTCCCTTTGAAAGCGTTGGCAATGTTTTAATAGGTTTTTCATTCGATTTGCAATCTTATAACGCGACTTGCACACTACTAATTAATAGTATGAAATTGCAAATTGCACCAAAATGTTGTACTTGCTTTCCTCTTCACCATGATAGTATTTCAGGTTGTATCCTATTCACGAGATGAATGTAAAATTCGTCTAAATGTCCCATGAAAAGCGTTGGCAATGTATTTACTAGGCTTTCATTCGATTTGCAATCTTATAATGCGACTTACGCACTACTGACTAATCGTATGAAATTGCAAATTGCACCAAAATGTTGTACTTGCGCTCTTCTACAGCATGGTAGTATTTTCAGCTTGTAACCTATTCGCGTTGGAAAGTTATAAAGCATCCAAGTCTGCAAAGTAGATGTAAGATTCGTCTGAAAGTCCCTTTGAAAGCGTTGGCAATGTTTTAATAGGTTTTTCATTCGATTTGCAATCTTATAATGCGACTTGCGCACTACTAACTAATAGTATGAGATTGCAAATTGCACCAAAATGTTGTACTTGCTTTCCTCTTCACCATGATAGTATTTCAGGTTGTATCCTATTCACGAGATGAATGTAAAATTCGTCTGAATGTCCCTTTGAAAGCGTTGGCAATGTTTTAATAGGCTTGGATTCGATTTGCAATCTTATAATGCGACTTACGCACTACTAACTAATAGTATGAGATTGTAAATTGTACCAAAATGTTGTACTTGCGCTCTTCTTCAGTATGGTAGTATTTTCAGCTTGTAACCTATTCGCGTTGGAAAGTTATAAAGCGCCAAGTCTGCAAAGTAGATGTAAGATTCGTCTGAAAGTCCCTTTGAAAGCGTTGGCAATGTTTTAATAGGTTTTTCATTCGATTTGCAATCTTATAATGCGACTTGCGCACTACTAACTAATAGTATGAGATTGCAAATTGCACCAAAATGATGTACTTGCTTTCCTCTTCACCATGATAGTATTTCAGGTTGTATCCTATTCACGAGATAAATGTAAAATTCGTCTGAATGTCCCTTTGAAAGCGTTGGCAATGTTTTAATAGGTTTTTCATTCGATTTGCAATCTTATAACGCGACTTGCACACTACTAATTAATAGTATGAAATTGCAAATTGCACCAAAATGTTGTACTTGCTTTCCTCTTCACCATGATAGTATTTCAGGTTGTATCCTATTTACGAGATAAATGTAAAATTCGTCTGAATGTCCCTTTGAAAGCGTTGGCAATGTTTTAATAGGCCTGGATTCGATTTGCAATCTTATAATGCGACTTACGCACTACTAACTAATAGTATGAGATTGTAAATTGCACCAAAATGTTGTACTTGCGCTCTTCTACAGCATGGTAGTATTTTCAGCTTGTAACCTATTCGCGTTGGAAAGTTATAAAGCATCCAAGTCTGCAAAGTAGATGTAAGATTCGTCTGAAAGTCCCTTTGAAAGCGTTGGCAATGTTTTAATAGGTTTTTCATTCGATTTGCAATCTTATAACGCGACTTGCACACTACTAATTAATAGTATGAAATTGCAAATTGCACCAAAATGTTGTACTTGCTTTCCTCTTCACCATGATAGTATTTCAGGTTGTATCCTATTTACGAGATGAATGTAAAATTCGTCTAAATGTCCCATGAAAAGCGTTGGCAATGTATTACTAGGCTTTCATTCGATTTGCAATCTTATAATGCGACTACTGACTAATCAGATGAGGTTGTAAATTGCACCAAAATGTTGAACTTGCGCTCTTCTACAGCGCAAGTAATTTCAGCTTCTATCCTATTCGCGTTGGAAAGTTATAAAAGCATCCAAGTCTGCAAAGTAGATGTAAAATTCTTCTGAAAGTCCCTTTGAAAGCGTTGGCAATGTTTTAATAGGTTTTTCATTCGATTTGCAATCTTATAACGCGACTTGCACACTACTAATTAATAGTATGAAATTGCAAATTGCACCAAAATGATGTACTTGCTTTCCTCTTCACCATGATAGTATTTCAGGTTGTATCCTATTTACGAGATAAATGTAAAATTCGTCTGAATGTCCCTTTGAAAGCGTTGGCAATGTTTTAATAGGTTTTTCATTCGATTTGCAATCTTATAACGCGACTTGCACACTACTAACTAATAGTATGAAATTGCAAATTGCACCACGAGGTTGTACTTGCGCTCTTCTACAGCATGGTAGTATTTTCAGCTTGTAACCTATTCGCGTTGGAAAGTTATAAAGCATCCAAGTCTGCAAAGTAGATGTAAGATTCGTCTGAAAGTCCCTTTGAAAGCGTTGGCAATGTTTTAATAGGTTTTTCATTCGATTTGCAATCTTATAATGCGACTTGCGCACTACTAACTAATAGTATGAAATTGCAAATTGCACCAAAATGTTGTACTTGCTTTCCTCTTCACCATGATAGTATTTCAGGTTGTATCCTATTTACGAGATGAATGTAAAATTCGTCTAAATGTCCCATGAAAGCGTTGGCAATGTTTTAATAGGCTTTCATTCGATTTGCAATCTTATAATGCGACTTACGCACTACTAACTAATAGTATGAGATTGCAAATTGTACCAAAATGTTGTACTTGCGCTCTTCTTCAGCATGGTAGTATTTTCAGCTTGTAACCTATTCGCGTTGGAAAGTTATAAAGCATCCAAGTCTGCAAAGTAGATGTAAGATTCGTCTGAAAGTCCCTTTGAAAGCGTTGGCAATGTTTTAATAGGTTTTTCATTCGATTTGCAATCTTATAACGCGACTTGCGCACTACTAATTAATAGTATGAAATTGCAAATTGCACAAAAATGTTGTACTTGCTTTCCTCTTCACCATGATAGTATTTCAGGTTGTATCCTATTCACGAGATAAATGTAAAATTCGTCTGAATGTCCCTTTGAAAGCGTTGGCAATGTATTACTAGGCTTTCATTCGATTTGCAATCTTATAATGCGACTACTGACTAATCAGATGAGGTTGTAAATTGCACCAAAATGTTGAACTTGCGCTCTTCTACAGCGCAAGTAATTTCAGCTTCTATCCTATTCGCGTTGGAAAGTTATAAAAGCATCCAAGTCTGCAAAGTAGATGTAAAATTCGTCTGAAAGTCCCTTTGAAAGCGTTGGCAATGTTTTAATAGGTTTTTCATTCGATTTGCAATCTTATAACGCGACTTGCACACTACTAATTAATAGTATGAAATTGCAAATTGCACCAAAATGATGTACTTGCTTTCCTCTTCACCATGATAGTATTTCAGGTTGTATCCTATTTACGAGATAAATGTAAAGTTCGTCTGAATGTCCCTTTGAAAGCGTTGGCAATGTTTTAATAGGCCTGGATTCGATTTGCAATCTTATAATGCGACTTACGCACTACTAACTAATAGTATGAGATTGTAAATTGTACCAAAATGTTGTACTTGCGCTCTTCTTCAGTATGGTAGTATTTTCAGCTTGTAACCTATTCGCGTTGGAAAGTTATAAAGCGCCCAAGTCTGCAAAGTAGATGTAAGATTCGTCTGAAAGTCCCTTTGAAAGCGTTGGCAATGTTTTAATAGGTTTTTCATTCGATTTGCAATCTTATAACGCGACTTGCACACTACTAATTAATAGTATGAAATTGCAAATTACACAAAAATGTTGTACTTGCTTTCCTCTTCACCATGATAGTATTTCAGGTTGTATCCTATTCACGAGATAAATGTAAAATTCGTCTGAATGTCCCTTTGAAAGCGTTGGCAATGTTTTAATAGGTTTTCATTCGATTTGCAATCTTATAATGCGACTTACGCACTACTAACTAATAGTATGAAATTGCAAATTGCACCAAAATGTTGTACTTGCTTTCCTCTTCACCATGATAGTATTTCAGGTTGTATCCTATTCACGAGATAAATGTAAAATTCGTCTGAATGTCCCTTTGAAAGCGTTGGCAATGTTTTAATAGGTTTTTCATTCGATTTGCAATCTTATAATGCGACTTGCGCACTACTAACTAATAGTATGAAATTGCAAATTGCACCAAAATGTTGTACTTGCTTTCCTCTTCACCATGATAGTATTTCAGGTTGTATCCTATTCACGAGATAAATGTAAAATTCGTCTGAATGTCCCTTTGAAAGCGTTGGCAATGTTTTAATAGGTTTTTCATTCGATTTGCAATCTTATAATGCGACTTACGCACTACTAACTAATAGTATGAGATTGCAAATTGCACCAAAATGTTGTACTTGCGCTCTTCTTCAGCATGGTAGTATTTTCAGCTTGTAACCTATTCGCGTTGGAAAGTTATAAAGCGCCCAAGTCTGCAAAGTAGATGTAAGATTCGTCTGAAAGTCCCTTTGAAAGCGTTGGCAATGTTTTAATAGGTTTTTCATTCGATTTGCAATCTTATAATGCGACTTGCGCACTACTAACTAATAGTATGAGATTGCAAATTGCACCAAAATGTTGTACTTGCGCTCTTCTTCAGTATGGTAGTATTTCAGCTTGTAACCTATTCGCGTTGGAAAGTTATAAAGCGCCCAAGTCTGCAAAGTAGATGTAAGATTCGTCTGAAAGTCCCTTTGAAAGCGTTGGCAATGTTTTAATAGGTTTTTCATTCGATTTGCAATCTTATAATGCGACTTGCGCACTACTAACTAATAGTATGAGATTGCAAATTGCACCAAAATGATGTACTTGCTTTCCTCTTCACCATGATAGTATTTCAGGTTGTATCCTATTCACGAGATAAATGTAAAATTCGTCTGAATGTCCCTTTGAAAGCGTTGGCAATGTTTTAATAGGTTTTTCATTCGATTTGCAATCTTATAACGCGACTTGCACACTACTAATTAATAGTATGAAATTGCAAATTGCACCAAAATGTTGTACTTGCTTTCCTCTTCACCATGATAGTATTTCAGGTTGTATCCTATTCACGAGATGAATGTAAAATTCGTCTAAATGTCCCATGAAAAGCGTTGGCACTGTTTTAATAGGCTTTCATTCGATTTGCAATCTTATAATGCGACTTACGCACTACTAACTAATAGTATGAGATTGCAAATTGCACCAAAATGTTGTACTTGCGCTCTTCTTCAGTATGGTAGTATTTTCAGCTTGTAACCTATTCGCGTTGGAAAGTTATAAAGCGCCAAGTCTGCAAAGTAGATGTAAGATTCGTCTGAAAGTCCCTTTGAAAGCGTTGGCAATGTTTTAATAGGTTTTTCATTCGATTTGCAATCTTATAACGCGACTTGCACACTACTAATTAATAGTATGAAATTGCAAATTGCACCAAAATGTTGTACTTGCTTTCCTCTTCACCATGATAGTATTTCAGGTTGTATCCTATTCACGAGATGAATGTAAAATTCGTCTAAATGTCCCATGAAAAGCGTTGGCAATGTTTTACTAGGCTTTCATTCGATTTGCAATCTTATAATGCGACTTACGCACTACTAACTAATAGTATGAAATTGTAAATTGCACCAAAATGTTGTACTTGCGCTCTTCTACAGCGCAAGTAATTTCAGCTTGTATCCTATTCGCGTTGGAAAGTTATAAAAGCATCCAAGTCTGCAAAGTAGATGTAAAATTCGTCTGAAAGTCCCTTTGAAAGCGTTGGCAATGTTTTAATAGGTTTTTCATTCGATTTGCAATCTTATAACGCGACTTGCACACTACTAATTAATAGTATGAAATTGCAAATTGCACCAAAATGATGTACTTGCTTTCCTCTTCACCATGATAGTATTTCAGGTTGTATCCTATTCACGAGATAAATGTAAAATTCGTCTGAATGTCCCTTTGAAAGCGTTGGCAATGTTTTAATAGGTTTTCATTCGATTTGCAATCTTATAATGCGACTTACGCACTACTAACTAATCGTATGAGATTGCAAATTGCACCACGAGGTTGTACTTGCGCTCTTCTACAGCATGGTAGTATTTTCAGCTTGTAACCTATTCGCGTTGGAAAGTTATAAAGCATCCAAGTCTGCAAAGTAGATGTAAGATTCGTCTGAAAGTCCCTTTGAAAGCGTTGGCAATGTTTTAATAGGTTTTTCATTCGATTTGCAATCTTATAACGCGACTTGCGCACTACTAACTAATAGTATGAAATTGCAAATTGCACCAAAATGTTGTACTTGCTTTCCTCTTCACCATGATAGTATTTCAGGTTGTATCCTATTCACGAGATAAATGTAAAATTCGTCTAAATGTCCCATGAAAAGCGTTGGCAATGTATTACTAGGCTTTCATTCGATTTGCAATCTTATAATGCGACTACTGACTAATGAGATGAGGTTGTAAATTGCACCAAAATGTTGAACTTGCGCTCTTCTACAGCGCAAGTAATTTCAGCTTCTATCCTATTCGCGTTGGAAAGTTATAAAAGCATCCAAGTCTGCAAAGTAGATGTAAAATTCTTCTGAAAGTCCCTTTGAAAGCGTTGGCAATGTTTTAATAGGTTTTTCATTCGATTTGCAATCTTATAACGCGACTTGCACACTACTAATTAATAGTATGAAATTGCAAATTGCACCAAAATGATGTACTTGCTTTCCTCTTCACCATGATAGTATTTCAGGTTGTATCCTATTCACGAGATAAATGTAAAATTCGTCTGAATGTCCCTTTGAAAGCGTTGGCAATGTTTTAATAGGTTTTTCATTCGATTTGCAATCTTATAACGCGACTTGCACACTACTAACTAATAGTATGAAATTGCAAATTGCACCAAAATGTTGTACTTGCGCTCTTCTACAGCATGGTAGTATTTTCAGCTTGTAACCTATTCGCGTTGGAAAGTTATAAAGCATCCAAGTCTGCAAAGTAGATGTAAGATTCGTCTGAAAGTCCCTTTGAAAGCGTTGGCAATGTTTTAATAGGTTTTTCATTCGATTTGCAATCTTATAATGCGACTTGCGCACTACTAACTAATAGTATGAAATTGCAAATTGCACCAAAATGATGTACTTGCTTTCCTCTTCACCATGATAGTATTTCAGGTTGTATCCTATTACGAGATGAATGTAAAATTCGTCTAAATGTCCCTTTGAAAGCGTTGGCAATGTTTTAATAGGCTTTCATTCGATTTGCAATCTTATAATGCGACTTACGCACTACTAACTAATAGTATGAGATTGCAAATTGCACCAAAATGTTGTACTTGCGCTCTTCTTCAGCATGGTAGTATTTTCAGCTTGTAACCTATTCGCGTTGGAAAGTTATAAAGCGCCCAAGTCTGCAAAGTAGATGTAAGATTCGTCTGAAAGTCCCTTTGAAAGCGTTGGCAATGTTTTAATAGGTTTTTCATTCGATTTGCAATCTTATAACGCGACTTGCACACTACTAATTAATAGTATGAAATTGCAAATTGCACCAAAATGTTGTACTTGCTTTCCTCTTCACCATGATAGTATTTCAGGTTGTATCCTATTCACGAGATAAATGTAAAATTCGTCTGAATGTCCCTTTGAAAGCGTTGGCACTGTATTACTAGGCTTTCATTCGATTTGCAATCTTATAATGCGACTACTGACTAATCAGATGAGGTTGTAAATTGCACCAAAATGTTGAACTTGCGCTCTTCTACAGCGCAAGTAATTTCAGCTTCTATCCTATTCGCGTTGGAAAGTTATAAAGCATCCAAGTCTGCAAAGTAGATGTAAAATTCGTCTGAAAGTCCCTTTGAAAGCGTTGGCAATGTTTTAATAGGTTTTTCATTCGATTTGCAATCTTATAACGCGACTTGCACACTACTAATTAATAGTATGAAATTGCAAATTGCACCAAAATGATGTACTTGCTTTCCTCTTCACCATGATAGTATTTCAGGTTGTATCCTATTTACGAGATAAATGTAAAATTCGTCTGAATGTCCCTTTGAAAGCGTTGGCAATGTTTTAATAGGCCTGGATTCGATTTGCAATCTTATAATGCGACTTACGCACTACTAACTAATAGTATGAGATTGTAAATTGTACCAAAATGTTGTACTTGCGCTCTTCTTCAGTATGGTAGTATTTTCAGCTTGTAACCTATTCGCGTTGGAAAGTTATAAAGCATCCAAGTCTGCAAAGTAGATGTAAGATTCGTCTGAAAGTCCCTTTGAAAGCGTTGGCAATGTTTTAATAGGTTTTTCATTCGATTTGCAATCTTATAACGCGACTTGCACACTACTAATTAATAGTATGAAATTGCAAATTGCACAAAAATGTTGTACTTGCTTTCCTCTTCACCATGATAGTATTTCAGGTTGTATCCTATTCACGAGATAAATGTAAAATTCGTCTGAATGTCCCTTTGAAAGCGTTGGCAATGTTTTAATAGGTTTTCATTCGATTTGCAATCTTATAATGCGACTTACGCACTACTAACTAATAGTATGAAATTGCAAATTGCACCAAAATGTTGTACTTGCTTTCCTCTTCACCATGATAGTATTTCAGGTTGTATCCTATTCACGAGATAAATGTAAAATTCGTCTGAATGTCCCTTTGAAAGCGTTGGCAATGTTTTAATAGGTTTTTCATTCGATTTGCAATCTTATAATGCGACTTACGCACTACTAACTAATAGTATGAAATTGCAAATTGCACCAAAATGTTGTACTTGCTTTCCTCTTCACCATGATAGTATTTCAGGTTGTATCCTATTCACGAGATAAATGTAAAATTCGTCTGAATGTCCCTTTGAAAGCGTTGGCAATGTTTTAATAGGTTTTTCATTCGATTTGCAATCTTATAATGCGACTTACGCACTACTAACTAATAGTATGAGATTGTAAATTGCACCAAAATGTTGTACTTGCGCTCTTCTTCAGTATGGTAGTATTTTCAGCTTGTAACCTATTCGCGTTGGAAAGTTATAAAGCGCCAAGTCTGCAAAGTAGATGTAAGATTCGTCTGAAAGTCCCTTTGAAAGCGTTGGCAATGTTTTAATAGGTTTTTCATTCGATTTGCAATCTTATAATGCGACTTACGCACTACTAACTAATAGTATGAGATTGTAAATTGCACCAAAATGTTGTACTTGCGCTCTTCTTCAGTATGGTAGTATTTTCAGCTTGTAACCTATTCGCGTTGGAAAGTTATAAAGCGCCCAAGTCTGCAAAGTAGATGTAAGATTCGTCTGAAAGTCCCTTTGAAAGCGTTGGCAATGTTTTAATAGGTTTTTCATTCGATTTGCAATCTTATAACGCGACTTGCGCACTACTAACTAATAGTATGAGATTGCAAATTGCACCAAAATGATTGTACTTGCTTTCCTCTTCACCATGATAGTATTTCAGGTTGTATCCTATTCACGAGATAAATGTAAAATTCGTCTGAATGTCCCTTTGAAAGCGTTGGCAATGTTTTAATAGGTTTTTCATTCGATTTGCAATCTTATAACGCGACTTGCACACTACTAATTAATAGTATGAAATTGCAAATTGCACCAAAATGTTGTACTTGCTTTCCTCTTCACCATGATAGTATTTCAGGTTGTATCCTATTCACGAGATGAATGTAAAATTCGTCTAAATGTCCCATGAAAAGCGTTGGCAATGTATTAATAGGCTTTCATTCGATTTGCAATCTTATAATGCGACTTACGCACTACTAACTAATAGTATGAGATTGTAAATTGTACCAAAATGTTGTACTTGCGCTCTTCTTCAGTATGGTAGTATTTTCAGCTTGTAACCTATTCGCGTTGGAAAGTTATAAAGCATCCAAGTCTGCAAAGTAGATGTAAGATTCGTCTGAAAGTCCCTTTGAAAGCGTTGGCAATGTTTTAATAGGTTTTTCATTCGATTTGCAATCTTATAATGCGACTTGCGCACTACTAACTAATAGTATGAGATTGCAAATTGCACCAAAATGATGTACTTGCTTTCCTCTTCACCATGATAGTATTTCAGGTTGTATCCTATTCACGAGATAAATGTAAAATTCGTCTGAATGTCCCTTTGAAAGCGTTGGCAATGTTTTAATAGGTTTTTCATTCGATTTGCAATCTTATAACGCGACTTGCACACTACTAATTAATAGTATGAAATTGCAAATTGCACCAAAATGTTGTACTTGCTTTCCTCTTCACCATGATAGTATTTCAGGTTGTATCCTATTCACGAGATGAATGTAAAATTCGTCTAAATGTCCCTTTGAAAGCGTTGGCAATGTATTAATAGGCTTTCATTCGATTTGCAATCTTATAATGCGACTTACGCACTACTAACTAATAGTATGAGATTGCAAATTGTACCAAAATGTTGTACTTGCGCTCTTCTTCAGCATGGTAGTATTTTCAGCTTGTAACCTATTCGCGTTGGAAAGTTATAAAGCAGCCAAGTCTGCAAAGTAGATGTAAGATTCGTCTGAAAGTCCCTTTGAAAGCGTTGGCAATGTTTTAATAGGTTTTTCATTCGATTTGCAATCTTATAACGCGACTTGCACACTACTAATTAATAGTATGAAATTGCAAATTGCACCAAAATGTTGTACTTGCTTTCCTCTTCACCATGATAGTATTTCAGGTTGTATCCTATTCACGAGATGAATGTAAAATTCGTCTAAATGTCCCATGAAAGCGTTGGCACTGTATTAATAGGCTTTCATTCGATTTGCAATCTTATAATGCGACTTACGCACTACTAACTAATAGTATGAAATTGCAAATTGCACCAAAATGTTGTACTTGCGCTCTTCTACAGCGCAAGTATTTTCAGCTTGTAACCTATTCGCGTTGGAAAGTTATAAAGCATCCAAGTCTGCAAAGTAGATGTAAAATTCGTCTGAAAGTCCCTTTGAAAGCGTTGGCAATGTTTTAATAGGTTTTTCATTCGATTTGCAATCTTATAACGCGACTTGCACACTACTAATTAATAGTATGAAATTGCAAATTGCACCAAAATGATGTACTTGCTTTCCTCTTCACCATGATAGTATTTCAGGTTGTATCCTATTTACGAGATAAATGTAAAATTCGTCTGAATGTCCCTTTGAAAGCGTTGGCAATGTTTTAATAGGCCTTCATTCGATTTGCAATCTTATATTGCGACTTACGCACTACTAACTAATAGTATGAGATTGTAAATTGCACCAAAATGTTGTACTTGCGCTCTTCTACAGCATGGTAGTATTTTCAGCTTGTAACCTATTCGCGTTGGAAAGTTATAAAGCATCCAAGTCTGCAAAGTAGATGTAAGATTCGTCTGAAAGTCCCTTTGAAAGCGTTGGCAATGTTTTAATAGGTTTTTCATTCGATTTGCAATCTTATAATGCGACTTGCACACTACTAACTAATAGTATGAAATTGCAAATTGCACCAAAATGATGTACTTGCTTTCCTCTTCACCATGATAGTATTTCAGGTTGTATCCTATTCACGAGATAAATGTAAAATTCGTCTAAATGTCCCATGAAAAGCGTTGGCACTGTATTACTAGGCTTTCATTCGATTTGCAATCTTATAATGCGACTACTGACTAATCAGATGAGGTTGTAAATTGCACCAAAATGTTGAACTTGCGCTCTTCTACAGCGCAAGTAATTTCAGCTTCTATCCTATTCGCGTTGGAAAGTTATAAAAGCATCCAAGTCTGCAAAGTAGATGTAAAATTCTTCTGAAAGTCCCTTTGAAAGCGTTGGCAATGTTTTAATAGGTTTTTCATTCGATTTGCAATCTTATAACGCGACTTGCACACTACTAATTAATAGTATGAAATTGCAAATTGCACCAAAATGATGTACTTGCTTTCCTCTTCACCATGATAGTATTTCAGGTTGTATCCTATTCACGAGATAAATGTAAAATTCGTCTGAATGTCCCTTTGAAAGCGTTGGCAATGTTTTAATAGGTTTTTCATTCGATTTGCAATCTTATAACGCGACTTGCACACTACTAATTAATAGTATGAAATTGCAAATTGCACCAAAATGTTGTACTTGCTTTCCTCTTCACCATGATAGTATTTCAGGTTGTATCCTATTCACGAGATGAATGTAAAATTCGTCTAAATGTCCCATTGAAAGCGTTGGCAATGTTTTAATAGGCTTTCATTCGATTTGCAATCTTATAATGCGACTACTGACTAATCAGATGAGGTTGTAAATTGCACCAAAATGTTGTACTTGCGCTCTTCTACAGCGCAAGTAATTTCAGCTTCTATCCTATTCGCGTTGGAAAGTTATAAAAGCATCCAAGTCTGCAAAGTAGATGTAAAATTCGTCTGAAAGTCCCTTTGAAAGCGTTGGCAATGTTTTAATAGGTTTTTCATTCGATTTGCAATCTTATAACGCGACTTGCACACTACTAATTAATAGTATGAAATTGCAAATTGCACCAAAATGATGTACTTGCTTTCCTCTTCACCATGATAGTATTTCAGGTTGTATCCTATTCACGAGATAAATGTAAAATTCGTCTGAATGTCCCTTTGAAAGCGTTGGCAATGTTTTAATAGGTTTTTCATTCGATTTGCAATCTTATAACGCGACTTGCACACTACTAATTAATAGTATGAAATTGCAAATTGCACAAAATGTTGTACTTGCTTTCCTCTTCACCATGATAGTATTTCAGGTTGTATCCTATTCACGAGATAAATGTAAAATTCGTCTGAATGTCCCTTTGAAAGCGTTGGCAATGTTTTAATAGGTTTTTCATTCGATTTGCAATCTTATAACGCGACTTGCACACTACTAATTAATAGTATGAAATTGCAAATTGCACCAAAATGTTGTACTTGCTTTCCTCTTCACCATGATAGTATTTCAGGTTGTATCCTATTCACGAGATGAATGTAAAATTCGTCTAAATGTCCCTTTGAAAAGCGTTGGCAATGTTTTAATAGGCTTTCATTCGATTTGCAATCTTATAATGCGACTTACGCACTACTAACTAATCGTATGAAATTGCAAATTGCACCACAATGTTGTACTTGCGCTCTTCTACAGCATGTAGTATTTTCAGCTTGTAACCTATTCGCGTTGGAAAGTTATAAAGCATCCAAGTCTGCAAAGTAGATGTAAGATTCGTCTGAAAGTCCCTTTGAAAGCGTTGGCAATGTTTTAATAGGTTTTTCATTCGATTTGCAATCTTATAACGCGACTTGCACACTACTAATTAATAGTATGAAATTGCAAATTGCACCAAAATGTTGTACTTGCTTTCCTCTTCACCATGATAGTATTTCAGGTTGTATCCTATTCACGAGATAAATGTAAAATTCGTCTGAATGTCCCTTTGAAAGCGTTGGCAATGTTTTAATAGGTTTTTCATTCGATTTGCAATCTTATAACGCGACTTGCACACTACTAATTAATAGTATGAAATTGCAAATTGCACCAAAATGTTGTACTTGCTTTCCTCTTCACCATGATAGTATTTCAGGTTGTATCCTATTCACGAGATGAATGTAAAATTCGTCTAAATGTCCCATGAAAAGCGTTGGCACTGTATTACTAGGCTTTCATTCGATTTGCAATCTTATAATGCGACTTACGCACTACTGACTAATAGTATGAAATTGCAAATTGCACCAAAATGTTGTACTTGCGCTCTTCTACAGCGCAAGTAATTTCAGCTTCTATCCTATTCGCGTTGGAAAGTTATAAAAGCATCCAAGTCTGCAAAGTAGATGTAAAATTCGTCTGAAAGTCCCTTTGAAAGCGTTGGCAATGTTTTAATAGGTTTTTCATTCGATTTGCAATCTTATAACGCGACTTGCACACTACTAATTAATAGTATGAAATTGCAAATTGCACCAAAATGATGTACTTGCTTTCCTCTTCACCATGATAGTATTTCAGGTTGTATCCTATTTACGAGATAAATGTAAAATTCGTCTGAATGTCCCTTTGAAAGCGTTGGCAATGTTTTAATAGGCTTTCATTCGATTTGCAATCTTATAATGCGACTTACGCACTACTAACTAATAGTATGAGATTGTAAATTGTACCAAAATGTTGTACTTGCGCTCTTCTACAGCATGGTAGTATTTTCAGCTTGTAACCTATTCGCGTTGGAAAGTTATAAAGCATCCAAGTCTGCAAAGTAGATGTAAGATTCGTCTGAAAGTCCCTTTGAAAGCGTTGGCAATGTTTTAATAGGTTTTTCATTCGATTTGCAATCTTATAATGCGACTTGCGCACTACTAACTAATAGTATGAGATTGCAAATTGCACCAAAATGATGTACTTGCTTTCCTCTTCACCATGATAGTATTTCAGGTTGTATCCTATTCACGAGATGAATGTAAAATTCGTCTAAATGTCCCATGAAAAGCGTTGGCACTGTATTACTAGGCTTTCATTCGATTTGCAATCTTATAATGCGACTTACGCACTACTAACTAATAGTATGAAATTGCAAATTGCACCAAAATGTTGTACTTGCGCTCTTCTACAGCATGGTAGTATTTTCAGCTTGTAACCTATTCGCGTTGGAAAGTTATAAAGCATCCAAGTCTGCAAAGTAGATGTAAGATTCGTCTGAAAGTCCCTTTGAAAGCGTTGGCAATGTTTTAATAGGTTTTTCATTCGATTTGCAATCTTATAATGCGACTTGCGCACTACTAACTAATAGTATGAGATTGCAAATTGCACCAAAATGATGTACTTGCTTTCCTCTTCACCATGATAGTATTTCAGGTTGTATCCTATTCACGAGATAAATGTAAAATTCGTCTGAATGTCCCTTTGAAAGCGTTGGCAATGTTTTAATAGGTTTTTCATTCGATTTGCAATCTTATAACGCGACTTGCACACTACTAATTAATAGTATGAAATTGCAAATTGCACCAAAATGTTGTACTTGCTTTCCTCTTCACCATGATAGTATTTCAGGTTGTATCCTATTCACGAGATGAATGTAAAATTCGTCTAAATGTCCCATGAAAGCGTTGGCACTGTATTACTAGGCTTTCATTCGATTTGCAATCTTATAATGCGACTACTGACTAATCAGATGAGGTTGTAAATTGCACCAAAATGTTGAACTTGCGCTCTTCTACAGCGCAAGTAATTTCAGCTTGTATCCTATTCGCGTTGGAAAGTTATAAAAGCATCCAAGTCTGCAAAGTAGATGTAAAATTCTTCTGAAAGTCCCTTTGAAAGCGTTGGCAATGTTTTAATAGGTTTTTCATTCGATTTGCAATCTTATAACGCGACTTGCACACTACTAATTAATAGTATGAAATTGCAAATTGCACCAAAATGATGTACTTGCTTTCCTCTTCACCATGATAGTATTTCAGGTTGTATCCTATTTACGAGATAAATGTAAAATTCGTCTGAATGTCCCTTTGAAAGCGTTGGCAATGTTTTAATAGGTTTTTCATTCGATTTGCAATCTTATAACGCGACTTGCACACTACTAATTAATAGTATGAAATTGCAAATTGCACCAAAATGTTGTACTTGCTTTCCTCTTCACCATGATAGTATTTCAGGTTGTATCCTATTCACGAGATAAATGTAAAATTCGTCTGAATGTCCCTTTGAAAGCGTTGGCAATGTTTTAATAGGTTTTTCATTCGATTTGCAATCTTATAACGCGACTTGCACACTACTAATTAATAGTATGAAATTGCAAATTGCACCAAAATGTTGTACTTGCTTTCCTCTTCACCATGATAGTATTTCAGGTTGTATCCTATTCACGAGATAAATGTAAAATTCGTCTGAATGTCCCTTTGAAAGCGTTGGCAATGTTTTAATAGGTTTTTCATTCGATTTGCAATCTTATAATGCGACTTACGCACTACTAACTAATAGTATGAGATTGTAAATTGCACCAAAATGTTGTACTTGCGCTCTTCTTCAGTATGGTAGTATTTTCAGCTTGTAACCTATTCGCGTTGGAAAGTTATAAAGCGCCCAAGTCTGCAAAGTAGATGTAAGATTCGTCTGAAAGTCCCTTTGAAAGCGTTGGCAATGTTTTAATAGGTTTTTCATTCGATTTGCAATCTTATAACGCGACTTGCACACTACTAATTAATAGTATGAAATTGCAAATTGCACAAAATGTTGTACTTGCTTTCCTCTTCACCATGATAGTATTTCAGGTTGTATCCTATTCACGAGATAAATGTAAAATTCGTCTGAATGTCCCTTTGAAAGCGTTGGCAATGTTTTAATAGGTTTTTCATTCGATTTGCAATCTTATAACGCGACTTGCACACTACTAATTAATAGTATGAAATTGCAAATTGCACCAAAATGTTGTACTTGCTTTCCTCTTCACCATGATAGTATTTCAGGTTGTATCCTATTCACGAGATGAATGTAAAATTCGTCTAAATGTCCCTTGAAAAGCGTTGGCAATGTTTTACTAGGCTTTCATTCGATTTGCAATCTTATAATGCGACTTACGCACTACTAACTAATAGTATGAAATTGCAAATTGCACCAAAATGTTGAACTTGTGCTCTTCTACAGCGCAAGTAATTTCAGCTTCTATCCTATTCGCGTTGGAAAGTTATAAAAGCATCCAAGTCTGCAAAGTAGATGTAAAATTCTTCTGAAAGTCCCTTTGAAAGCGTTGGCAATGTTTTAATAGGTTTTTCATTCGATTTGCAATCTTATAACGCGACTTGCACACTACTAATTAATAGTATGAAATTGCAAATTGCACCAAAATGTTGTACTTGCTTTCCTCTTCACCATGATAGTATTTCAGGTTGTATCCTATTCACGAGATAAATGTAAAATTCGTCTGAATGTCCCTTTGAAAGCGTTGGCAATGTTTTAATAGGCTTTCATTCGATTTGCAATCTTATAATGCGACTTACGCACTACTAACTAATAGTATGAGATTGTAAATTGCACCAAAATGTTGTACTTGCGCTCTTCTACAGCATGGTAGTATTTTCAGCTTGTAACCTATTCGCGTTGGAAAGTTATAAAGCATCCAAGTCTGCAAAGTAGATGTAAGATTCGTCTGAAAGTCCCTTTGAAAGCGTTGGCAATGTTTTAATAGGTTTTTCATTCGATTTGCAATCTTATAATGCGACTTGCGCACTACTAACTAATAGTATGAGATTGCAAATTGCACCAAAATGATGTACTTGCTTTCCTCTTCACCATGATAGTATTTCAGGTTGTATCCTATTCACGAGATAAATGTAAAATTCGTCTGAATGTCCCTTTGAAAGCGTTGGCAATGTTTTAATAGGTTTTTCATTCGATTTGCAATCTTATAACGCGACTTGCACACTACTAATTAATAGTATGAAATTGCAAATTGCACCAAAATGTTGTACTTGCTTTCCTCTTCACCATGATAGTATTTCAGGTTGTATCCTATTCACGAGATGAATGTAAAATTCGTCTAAATGTCCCATTGAAAGCGTTGGCAATGTTTTACTAGGCTTTCATTCGATTTGCAATCTTATAATGCGACTTACGCACTACTAACTAATAGTATGAATTGCAAATTGCACCAAAATGTTGAACTTGTGCTCTTCTACAGCGCAAGTAATTTCAGCTTCTATCCTATTCGCGTTGGAAAGTTATAAAAGCATCCAAGTCTGCAAAGTAGATGTAAAATTCTTCTGAAAGTCCCTTTGAAAGCGTTGGCAATGTTTTAATAGGTTTTTCATTCGATTTGCAATCTTATAACGCGACTTGCACACTACTAATTAATAGTATGAAATTGCAAATTGCACCAAAATGATGTACTTGCTTTCCTCTTCACCATGATAGTATTTCAGGTTGTATCCTATTCACGAGATAAATGTAAAATTCGTCTGAATGTCCCTTTGAAAGCGTTGGCAATGTTTTAATAGGCTTTCATTCGATTTGCAATCTTATAATGCGACTTACGCACTACTAACTAATAGTATGAGATTGCAAATTGCACCAAAATGTTGTACTTGCGCTCTTCTACAGCATGGTAGTATTTTCAGCTTGTAACCTATTCGCGTTGGAAAGTTATAAAGCATCCAAGTCTGCAAAGTAGATGTAAGATTCGTCTGAAAGTCCCTTTGAAAGCGTTGGCAATGTTTTAATAGGTTTTTCATTCGATTTGCAATCTTATAATGCGACTTGCGCACTACTAACTAATAGTATGAGATTGCAAATTGCACCAAAATGATGTACTTGCTTTCCTCTTCACCATGATAGTATTTCAGGTTGTATCCTATTCACGAGATAAATGTAAAATTCGTCTGAATGTCCCTTTGAAAGCGTTGGCAATGTTTTAATAGGTTTTTCATTCGATTTGCAATCTTATAACGCGACTTGCACACTACTAATTAATAGTATGAAATTGCAAATTGCACCAAAATGTTGTACTTGCTTTCCTCTTCACCATGATAGTATTTCAGGTTGTATCCTATTCACGAGATGAATGTAAAATTCGTCTAAATGTCCCATGAAAAGCGTTGGCACTGTATTACTAGGCTTTCATTCGATTTGCAATCTTATAATGCGACTACTGACTAATCGTATGAGGTTGTAAATTGCACCAAAATGTTGAACTTGCGCTCTTCTACAGCGCAAGTAATTTCAGCTTCTATCCTATTCGCGTTGGAAAGTTATAAAAGCATCCAAGTCTGCAAAGTAGATGTAAAATTCTTCTGAAAGTCCCTTTGAAAGCGTTGGCAATGTTTTAATAGGTTTTTCATTCGATTTGCAATCTTATAACGCGACTTGCACACTACTAATTAATAGTATGAAATTGCAAATTGCACCAAAATGATGTACTTGCTTTCCTCTTCACCATGATAGTATTTCAGGTTGTATCCTATTTACGAGATAAATGTAAAATTCGTCTGAATGTCCCTTTGAAAGCGTTGGCAATGTTTTAATAGGTTTTTCATTCGATTTGCAATCTTATAACGCGACTTGCACACTACTAATTAATAGTATGAAATTGCAAATTGCACCAAAATGTTGTACTTGCTTTCCTCTTCACCATGATAGTATTTCAGGTTGTATCCTATTCACGAGATAAATGTAAAATTCGTCTGAATGTCCCTTTGAAAGCGTTGGCAATGTTTTAATAGGTTTTTCATTCGATTTGCAATCTTATAACGCGACTTGCACACTACTAATTAATAGTATGAAATTGCAAATTGCACCAAAATGTTGTACTTGCTTTCCTCTTCACCATGATAGTATTTCAGGTTGTATCCTATTCACGAGATGAATGTAAAATTCGTCTGAATGTCCCTTTGAAAAGCGTTGGCAATGTTTTAATAGGCTTTCATTCGATTTGCAATCTTATAATGCGACTTACGCACTACTAACTAATAGTATGAAATTGCAAATTGCACCAAAATGTTGTACTTGCGCTCTTCTACAGCATGGCAGTATTTTCAGCTTGTATCCTATTCGCGTTGGAAAGTTATAAAGCATCCAAGTCTGCAAAGTAGATGTAAAATTCGTCTGAAAGTCCCTTTGAAAGCGTTGGCAATGTTTTAATAGGTTTTTCATTCGATTTGCAATCTTATAACGCGACTTGCACACTACTAATTAATAGTATGAAATTGCAAATTGCACCAAAATGATGTACTTGCTTTCCTCTTCACCATGATAGTATTTCAGGTTGTATCCTATTCACGAGATAAATGTAAAATTCGTCTGAATGTCCCTTTGAAAGCGTTGGCAATGTTTTAATAGGCCTTCATTCGATTTGCAATCTTATAATGCGACTTACGCACTACTAACTAATAGTATGAGATTGTAAATTGTACCAAAATGTTGTACTTGCGCTCTTCTACAGCATGGTAGTATTTTCAGCTTGTAACCTATTCGCGTTGGAAAGTTATAAAGCATCCAAGTCTGCAAAGTAGATGTAAGATTCGTCTGAAAGTCCCTTTGAAAGCGTTGGCAATGTTTTAATAGGTTTTTCATTCGATTTGCAATCTTATAACGCGACTTGCACACTACTAATTAATAGTATGAAATTGCAAATTGCACCAAAATGTTGTACTTGCTTTCCTCTTCACCATGATAGTATTTCAGGTTGTATCCTATTCACGAGATGAATGTAAAATTCGTCTAAATGTCCCATGAAAAGCGTTGGCACTGTATTACTAGGCTTTCATTCGATTTGCAATCTTATAATGCGACTTACGCACTACTGACTAATCGTATGAAATTGCAAATTGCACCAAAATGTTGAACTTGTGCTCTTCTACAGCGCAAGTAATTTCAGCTTGTATCCTATTCGCGTTGGAAAGTTATAAAAGCATCCAAGTCTGCAAAGTAGATGTAAAATTCTTCTGAAAGTCCCTTTGAAAGCGTTGGCAATGTTTTAATAGGTTTTTCATTCGATTTGCAATCTTATAACGCGACTTGCACACTACTAATTAATAGTATGAAATTGCAAATTGCACCAAAATGATGTACTTGCTTTCCTCTTCACCATGATAGTATTTCAGGTTGTATCCTATTTACGAGATAAATGTAAAATTCGTCTGAATGTCCCTTTGAAAGCGTTGGCAATGTTTTAATAGGCCTTCATTCGATTTGCAATCTTATAATGCGACTTACGCACTACTAACTAATAGTATGAGATTGTAAATTGTACCAAAATGTTGTACTTGCGCTCTTCTACAGCATGGTAGTATTTTCAGCTTGTAACCTATTCGCGTTGGAAAGTTATAAAGCATCCAAGTCTGCAAAGTAGATGTAAGATTCGTCTGAAAGTCCCTTTGAAAGCGTTGGCAATGTTTTAATAGGTTTTTCATTCGATTTGCAATCTTATAATGCGACTTGCGCACTACTAACTAATAGTATGAGATTGCAAATTGCACCAAAATGATGTACTTGCTTTCCTCTTCACCATGATAGTATTTCAGGTTGTATCCTATTCACGAGATAAATGTAAAATTCGTCTAAATGTCCCATGAAAGCGTTGGCAATGTTTTAATAGGCTTTCATTCGATTTGCAATCTTATAATGCGACTACTGACTAATCAGATGAGGTTGTAAATTGCACCAAAATGTTGAACTTGCGCTCTTCTACAGCGCAAGTAATTTCAGCTTCTATCCTATTCGCGTTGGAAAGTTATAAAAGCATCCAAGTCTGCAAAGTAGATGTAAAATTCGTCTGAAAGTCCCTTTGAAAGCGTTGGCAATGTTTTAATAGGTTTTTCATTCGATTTGCAATCTTATAACGCGACTTGCACACTACTAATTAATAGTATGAAATTGCAAATTGCACCAAAATGATGTACTTGCTTTCCTCTTCACCATGATAGTATTTCAGGTTGTATCCTATTCACGAGATAAATGTAAAATTCGTCTGAAAGTCCCTTTGAAAGCGTTGGCAATGTTTTAATAGGTTTTTCATTCGATTTGCAATCTTATAACGCGACTTACACACTACTAATTAATAGTATGAAATTGCAAATTGCACCAAAATGTTGTACTTGCTTTCCTCTTCACCATGATAGTATTTCAGGTTGTATCCTATTCACGAGATAAATGTAAAATTCGTCTGAATGTCCCTTTGAAAGCGTTGGCAATGTTTTAATAGGTTTTTCATTCGATTTGCAATCTTATAACGCGACTTGCACACTACTAATTAATAGTATGAAATTGCAAATTGCACCAAAATGTTGTACTTGCTTTCCTCTTCACCATGATAGTATTTCAGGTTGTATCCTATTCACGAGATGAATGTAAAGTTCGTCTGAATGTCCCTTTGAAAGCGTTGGCAATGTTTTAATAGGCCTGGATTCGATTTGCAATCTTATAATGCGACTTACGCACTACTAACTAATAGTATGAGATTGTAAATTGTACCAAAATGTTGTACTTGCGCTCTTCTTCAGTATGGTAGTATTTTCAGCTTGTAACCTATTCGCGTTGGAAAGTTATAAAGCGCCCAAGTCTGCAAAGTAGATGTAAGATTCGTCTGAAAGTCCCTTTGAAAGCGTTGGCAATGTTTTAATAGGTTTTTCATTCGATTTGCAATCTTATAACGCGACTTGCACACTACTAATTAATAGTATGAAATTGCAAATTGCACCAAAATGTTGTACTTGCTTTCCTCTTCACCATGATAGTATTTCAGGTTGTATCCTATTCACGAGATAAATGTAAAATTCGTCTGAATGTCCCTTTGAAAGCGTTGGCAATGTTTTAATAGGTTTTTCATTCGATTTGCAATCTTATAATGCGACTTGCGCACTACTAACTAATAGTATGAGATTGCAAATTGCACCAAAATGATGTACTTGCTTTCCTCTTCACCATGATAGTATTTCAGGTTGTATCCTATTCACGAGATAAATGTAAAATTCGTCTGAATGTCCCTTTGAAAGCGTTGGCAATGTTTTAATAGGTTTTTCATTCGATTTGCAATCTTATAACGCGACTTGCACACTACTAATTAATAGTATGAAATTGCAAATTACACCAAAATGTTGTACTTGCTTTCCTCTTCACCATGATAGTATTTCAGGTTGTATCCTATTCACGAGATGAATGTAAAATTCGTCTAAATGTCCCATGAAAAGCGTTGGCACTGTATTACTAGGCTTTCATTCGATTTGCAATCTTATAATGCGACTACTGACTAATCAGATGAGGTTGTAAATTGCACCAAAATGTTGAACTTGCGCTCTTCTACAGCGCAAGTAATTTCAGCTTCTATCCTATTCGCGTTGGAAAGTTATAAAAGCATCCAAGTCTGCAAAGTAGATGTAAAATTCTTCTGAAAGTCCCTTTGAAAGCGTTGGCAATGTTTTAATAGGTTTTTCATTCGATTTGCAATCTTATAACGCGACTTGCACACTACTAATTAATAGTATGAAATTGCAAATTGCACCAAAATGATGTACTTGCTTTCCTCTTCACCATGATAGTATTTCAGGTTGTATCCTATTCACGAGATAAATGTAAAGTTCGTCTGAATGTCCCTTTGAAAGCGTTGGCAATGTTTTAATAGGCCTGGATTCGATTTGCAATCTTATAATGCGACTTACGCACTACTAACTAATAGTATGAGATTGTAAATTGTACCAAAATGTTGTACTTGCGCTCTTCTACAGCATGGTAGTATTTTCAGCTTGTAACCTATTCGCGTTGGAAAGTTATAAAGCATCCAAGTCTGCAAAGTAGATGTAAGATTCGTCTGAAAGTCCCTTTGAAAGCGTTGGCAATGTTTTAATAGGTTTTTCATTCGATTTGCAATCTTATAATGCGACTTGCGCACTACTAACTAATAGTATGAGATTGCAAATTGCATCAAAATGATGTACTTGCTTTCCTCTTCACCATGATAGTATTTCAGGTTGTATCCTATTCACGAGATGAATGTAAAATTCGTCTAAATGTCCCATGAAAGCGTTGGCAATGTTTTAATAGGCTTTCATTCGATTTGCAATCTTATAATGCGACTTACGCACTACTAACTAATAGTATGAGATTGCAAATTGCACCAAAATGTTGTACTTGCGCTCTTCTACAGCATGGTAGTATTTTCAGCTTGTAACCTATTCGCGTTGGAAAGTTATAAAGCATCCAAGTCTGCAAAGTAGATGTAAGATTCGTCTGAAAGTCCCTTTGAAAGCGTTGGCAATGTTTTAATAGGTTTTTCATTCGATTTGCAATCTTATAACGCGACTTGCACACTACTAATTAATAGTATGAAATTGCAAATTGCACCAAAATGATGTACTTGCTTTCCTCTTCACCATGATAGTATTTCAGGTTGTATCCTATTTACGAGATAAATGTAAAATTCGTCTGAATGTCCCTTTGAAAGCGTTGGCAATGTTTTAATAGGTTTTTCATTCGATTTGCAATCTTATAATGCGACTTACACACTACTAATTAATAGTATGAAATTGCAAATTACACAAAATGTTGTACTTGCTTTCCTCTTCACCATGATAGTATTTCAGGTTGTATCCTATTCACAAGATAAATGTAAAATTCGTCTGAAAGTCCCTTTGAAAGCGTTGGCAATGTTTTAATAGGTTTTTCATTCGATTTGCAATCTTATAACGCGACTTGCACACTACTAATTAATAGTATGAAATTGCAAATTGCACCAAAATGTTGTACTTGCTTTCCTCTTCACCATGATAGTATTTCAGGTTGTATCCTATTCACGAGATGAATGTAAAGTTCGTCTGAATGTCCCTTTGAAAGCGTTGGCAATGTTTTAATAGGCCTGGATTCGATTTGCAATCTTATAATGCGACTTACGCACTACTAACTAATAGTATGAGATTGTAAATTGTACCAAAATGTTGTACTTGCGCTCTTCTTCAGTATGGTAGTATTTTCAGCTTGTAACCTATTCGCGTTGGAAAGTTATAAAGCGCCCAAGTCTGCAAAGTAGATGTAAGATTCGTCTGAAAGTCCCTTTGAAAGCGTTGGCAATGTTTTAATAGGTTTTTCATTCGATTTGCAATCTTATAATGCGACTTGCGCACTACTAATTAATAGTATGAAATTGCAAATTGCACAAAAATGTTGTACTTGCTTTCCTCTTCACCATGATAGTATTTCAGGTTGTATCCTATTCACGAGATAAATGTAAAATTCGTCTGAATGTCCCTTTGAAAGCGTTGGCAATGTTTTAATAGGTTTTTCATTCGATTTGCAATCTTATAATGCGACTTGCGCACTACTAACTAATAGTATGAGATTGCAAATTGCACCAAAATGTTGTACTTGCTTTCCTCTTCACCATGATAGTATTTCAGGTTGTATCCTATTCACGAGATAAATGTAAAATTCGTCTGAATGTCCCTTTGAAAGCGTTGGCAATGTTTTAATAGGTTTTTCATTCGATTTGCAATCTTATAACGCGACTTGCACACTACTAATTAATAGTATGAAATTGCAAATTACACCAAAATGTTGTACTTGCTTTCCTCTTCACCATGATAGTATTTCAGGTTGTATCCTATTCACGAGATGAATGTAAAATTCGTCTAAATGTCCCATGAAAAGCGTTGGCACTGTATTACTAGGCTTTCATTCGATTTGCAATCTTATAATGCGACTACTGACTAATCAGATGAGGTTGTAAATTGCACCAAAATGTTGAACTTGCGCTCTTCTACAGCGCAAGTAATTTCAGCTTCTATCCTATTCGCGTTGGAAAGTTATAAAAGCATCCAAGTCTGCAAAGTAGATGTAAAATTCTTCTGAAAGTCCCTTTGAAAGCGTTGGCAATGTTTTAATAGGTTTTTCATTCGATTTGCAATCTTATAACGCGACTTGCACACTACTAATTAATAGTATGAAATTGCAAATTGCACCAAAATGATGTACTTGCTTTCCTCTTCACCATGATAGTATTTCAGGTTGTATCCTATTTACGAGATAAATGTAAAGTTCGTCTGAATGTCCCTTTGAAAGCGTTGGCAATGTTTTAATAGGCCTGGATTCGATTTGCAATCTTATAATGCGACTTACGCACTACTAACTAATAGTATGAGATTGTAAATTGTACCAAAATGTTGTACTTGCGCTCTTCTTCAGTATGGTAGTATTTTCAGCTTGTAACCTATTCGCGTTGGAAAGTTATAAAGCGCCCAAGTCTGCAAAGTAGATGTAAGATTCGTCTGAAAGTCCCTTTGAAAGCGTTGGCAATGTTTTAATAGGTTTTTCATTCGATTTGCAATCTTATAACGCGACTTGCACACTACTAATTAATAGTATGAAATTGCAAATTACACAAAAATGTTGTACTTGCTTTCCTCTTCACCATGATAGTATTTCAGGTTGTATCCTATTCACGAGATAAATGTAAAATTCGTCTGAATGTCCCTTTGAAAGCGTTGGCAATGTTTTAATAGGTTTTTCATTCGATTTGCAATCTTATAATGCGACTTGCGCACTACTAACTAATAGTATGAGATTGCAAATTGCATCAAAATGATGTACTTGCTTTCCTCTTCACCATGATAGTATTTCAGGTTGTATCCTATTCACGAGATAAATGTAAAATTCGTCTGAATGTCCCTTTGAAAGCGTTGGCAATGTTTTAATAGGTTTTTCATTCGATTTGCAATCTTATAACGCGACTTGCACACTACTAATTAATAGTATGAAATTGCAAATTACACCAAAATGTTGTACTTGCTTTCCTCTTCACCATGATAGTATTTCAGGTTGTATCCTATTCACGAGATGAATGTAAAATTCGTCTAAATGTCCCATGAAAAGCGTTGGCACTGTATTACTAGGCTTTCATTCGATTTGCAATCTTATAATGCGACTACTGACTAATCAGATGAGGTTGTAAATTGCACCAAAATGTTGAACTTGCGCTCTTCTACAGCGCAAGTAATTTCAGCTTCTATCCTATTCGCGTTGGAAAGTTATAAAAGCATCCAAGTCTGCAAAGTAGATGTAAAATTCTTCTGAAAGTCCCTTTGAAAGCGTTGGCAATGTTTTAATAGGTTTTTCATTCGATTTGCAATCTTATAACGCGACTTCCACACTACTAATTAATAGTATGAAATTGCAAATTGCACCAAAATGATGTACTTGCTTTCCTCTTCACCATGATAGTATTTCAGGTTGTATCCTATTTACGAGATAAATGTAAAGTTCGTCTGAATGTCCCTTTGAAAGCGTTGGCAATGTTTTAATAGGCCTGGATTCGATTTGCAATCTTATATTGCGACTTACGCACTACTAACTAATAGTATGAGATTGTAAATTGTACCAAAATGTTGTACTTGCGCTCTTCTACAGCATGGTAGTATTTTCAGCTTGTAACCTATTCGCGTTGGAAAGTTATAAAGCATCCAAGTCTGCAAAGTAGATGTAAGATTCGTCTGAAAGTCCCTTTGAAAGCGTTGGCAATGTTTTAATAGGTTTTTCATTCGATTTGCAATCTTATAATGCGACTTGCGCACTACTAACTAATAGTATGAGATTGCAAATTGCACCAAAATGATGTACTTGCTTTCCTCTTCACCATGATAGTATTTCAGGTTGTATCCTATTCACGAGATGAATGTAAAATTCGTCTAAATGTCCCATGAAAAGCGTTGGCACTGTATTACTAGGCTTTCATTCGATTTGCAATCTTATAATGCGACTTACGCACTACTGACTAATCGTATGAAATTGCAAATTGCACCAAAATGTTGTACTTGCGCTCTTCTACAGCATGGTAGTATTTTCAGCTTGTAACCTATTCGCGTTGGAAAGTTATAAAGCATCCAAGTCTGCAAAGTAGATGTAAGATTCGTCTGAAAGTCCCTTTGAAAGCGTTGGCAATGTTTTAATAGGTTTTTCATTCGATTTGCAATCTTATAATGCGACTTGCGCACTACTAACTAATAGTATGAAATTGCAAATTGCACCAAAATGATGTACTTGCTTTCCTCTTCACCATGATAGTATTTCAGGTTGTATCCTATTCACGAGATAAATGTAAAATTCGTCTGAATGTCCCTTTGAAAGCGTTGGCAATGTTTTAATAGGTTTTTCATTCGATTTGCAATCTTATATTGCGACTTACGCACTACTAACTAATAGTATGAGATTGTAAATTGTACCAAAATGTTGTACTTGCGCTCTTCTACAGCATGGTAGTATTTTCAGCTTGTAACCTATTCGCGTTGGAAAGTTATAAAGCATCCAAGTCTGCAAAGTAGATGTAAGATTCGTCTGAAAGTCCCTTTGAAAGCGTTGGCAATGTTTTAATAGGTTTTTCATTCGATTTGCAATCTTATAATGCGACTTGCGCACTACTAATAATAGTATGAAATTGCAAATTGCACCAAAATGATGTACTTGCTTTCCTCTTCACCATGATAGTATTTCAGGTTGTATCCTATTCACGAGATAAATGTAAAATTCGTCTAAATGTCCCATGAAAAGCGTTGGCACTGTATTACTAGGCTTTCATTCGATTTGCAATCTTATAATGCGACTACTGACTAATCAGATGAGGTTGTAAATTGCACCAAAATGTTGAACTTGCGCTCTTCTACAGCGCAAGTAATTTCAGCTTCTATCCTATTCGCGTTGGAAAGTTATAAAAGCATCCAAGTCTGCAAAGTAGATGTAAAATTCTTCTGAAAGTCCCTTTGAAAGCGTTGGCAATGTTTTAATAGGTTTTTCATTCGATTTGCAATCTTATAATGCGACTTGCGCACTACTAACTAATAGTATGAGATTGCAAATTGCACCAAAATGATGTACTTGCTTTCCTCTTCACCATGATAGTATTTCAGGTTGTATCCTATTCACGAGATAAATGTAAAATTCGTCTGAATGTCCCTTTGAAAGCGTTGGCAATGTTTTAATAGGTTTTTCATTCGATTTGCAATCTTATAACGCGACTTGCGCACTACTAATTAATAGTATGAAATTGCAAATTGCACCAAAATGTTGTACTTGCTTTCCTCTTCACCATGATAGTATTTCAGGTTGTATCCTATTCACGAGATAATGTAAAATTCGTCTAAATGTCCCATGAAAAGCGTTGGCACTGTATTACTAGGCTTTCATTCGATTTGCAATCTTATAATGCGACTACTGACTAATCAGATGAGGTTGTAAATTGCACCAAAATGTTGAACTTGCGCTCTTCTACAGCGCAAGTAATTTCAGCTTCTATCCTATTCGCGTTGGAAAGTTATAAAAGCATCCAAGTCTGCAAAGTAGATGTAAAATTCTTCTGAAAGTCCCTTTGAAAGCGTTGGCAATGTTTTAATAGGTTTTTCATTCGATTTGCAATCTTATAACGCGACTTGCACACTACTAATTAATAGTATGAAATTGCAAATTGCACCAAAATGATGTACTTGCTTTCCTCTTCACCATGATAGTATTTCAGGTTGTATCCTATTTACGAGATAAATGTAAAATTCGTCTGAAAGTCCCTTTGAAAGCGTTGGCAATGTTTTAATAGGTTTTTCATTCGATTTGCAATCTTATAACGCGACTTGCACACTACTAATTAATAGTATGAAATTGCAAATTACACAAAAATGTTGTACTTGCTTTCCTCTTCACCATGATAGTATTTCAGGTTGTATCCTATTCACGAGATAAATGTAAAATTCGTCTGAATGTCCCTTTGAAAGCGTTGGCAATGTTTTAATAGGTTTTTCATTCGATTTGCAATCTTATAACGCGACTTGCACACTACTAATTAATAGTATGAAATTGCAAATTGCACCAAAATGTTGTACTTGCTTTCCTCTTCACCATGATAGTATTTCAGGTTGTATCCTATTCACGAGATGAATGTAAAGTTCGTCTGAATGTCCCTTTGAAAGCGTTGGCAATGTTTTAATAGGCCTTCATTCGATTTGCAATCTTATAATGCGACTTACGCACTACTAACTAATAGTATGAGATTGTAAATTGTACCAAAATGTTGTACTTGCGCTCTTCTTCAGTATGGTAGTATTTTCAGCTTGTAACCTATTCGCGTTGGAAAGTTATAAAGCGCCAAGTCTGCAAAGTAGATGTAAGATTCGTCTGAAAGTCCCTTTGAAAGCGTTGGCAATGTTTTAATAGGTTTTTCATTCGATTTGCAATCTTATAACGCGACTTGCACACTACTAATTAATAGTATGAAATTGCAAATTGCACAAAAATGTTGTACTTGCTTTCCTCTTCACCATGATAGTATTTCAGGTTGTATCCTATTCACGAGATAAATGTAAAATTCGTCTGAATGTCCCTTTGAAAGCGTTGGCAATGTTTTAATAGGTTTTTCATTCGATTTGCAATCTTATAATGCGACTTGCGCACTACTAACTAATAGTATGAGATTGCAAATTGCATCAAAATGTTGTACTTGCTTTCCTCTTCACCATGATAGTATTTCAGGTTGTATCCTATTCACGAGATAAATGTAAAATTCGTCTGAATGTCCCTTTGAAAGCGTTGGCAATGTTTTAATAGGTTTTTCATTCGATTTGCAATCTTATAACGCGACTTGCACACTACTAATTAATAGTATGAAATTGCAAATTGCACCAAAATGTTGTACTTGCTTTCCTCTTCACCATGATAGTATTTCAGGTTGTATCCTATTCACGAGATGAATGTAAAATTCGTCTAAATGTCCCATGAAAAGCGTTGGCACTGTATTACTAGGCTTTCATTCGATTTGCAATCTTATAATGCGACTACTGACTAATCAGATGAGGTTGTAAATTGCACCAAAATGTTGAACTTGCGCTCTTCTACAGCGCAAGTAATTTCAGCTTCTATCCTATTCGCGTTGGAAAGTTATAAAAGCATCCAAGTCTGCAAAGTAGATGTAAAATTCTTCTGAAAGTCCCTTTGAAAGCGTTGGCAATGTTTTAATAGGTTTTTCATTCGATTTGCAATCTTATAACGCGACTTGCACACTACTAATTAATAGTATGAAATTGCAAATTGCACCAAAATGATGTACTTGCTTTCCTCTTCACCATGATAGTATTTCAGGTTGTATCCTATTTACGAGATAAATGTAAAGTTCGTCTGAATGTCCCTTTGAAAGCGTTGGCAATGTTTTAATAGGCCTGGATTCGATTTGCAATCTTATAATGCGACTTACGCACTACTAACTAATAGTATGAGATTGTAAATTGTACCAAAATGTTGTACTTGCGCTCTTCTTCAGTATGGTAGTATTTTCAGCTTGTAACCTATTCGCGTTGGAAAGTTATAAAGCGCCCAAGTCTGCAAAGTAGATGTAAGATTCGTCTGAAAGTCCCTTTGAAAGCGTTGGCAATGTTTTAATAGGTTTTTCATTCGATTTGCAATCTTATAACGCGACTTGCACACTACTAATTAATAGTATGAAATTGCAAATTGCACCAAAATGTTGTACTTGCTTTCCTCTTCACCATGATAGTATTTCAGGTTGTATCCTATTCACGAGATAAATGTAAAATTCGTCTGAATGTCCCTTTGAAAGCGTTGGCAATGTTTTAATAGGTTTTTCATTCGATTTGCAATCTTATAATGCGACTTGCGCACTACTAACTAATAGTATGAAATTGCAAATTGCACCAAAATGTTGTACTTGCTTTCCTCTTCACCATGATAGTATTTCAGGTTGTATCCTATTCACGAGATAAATGTAAAATTCGTCTGAATGTCCCTTTGAAAGCGTTGGCAATGTTTTAATAGGTTTTTCATTCGATTTGCAATCTTATAACGCGACTTGCACACTACTAATTAATAGTATGAAATTGCAAATTGCACCAAAATGTTGTACTTGCTTTCCTCTTCACCATGATAGTATTTCAGGTTGTATCCTATTCACGAGATGAATGTAAAATTCGTCTAAATGTCCCATGAAAAGCGTTGGCACTGTATTACTAGGCTTTCATTCGATTTGCAATCTTATAATGCGACTACTGACTAATCAGATGAGGTTGTAAATTGCACCAAAATGTTGAACTTGCGCTCTTCTACAGCGCAAGTAATTTCAGCTTCTATCCTATTCGCGTTGGAAAGTTATAAAAGCATCCAAGTCTGCAAAGTAGATGTAAAATTCTTCTGAAAGTCCCTTTGAAAGCGTTGGCAATGTTTTAATAGGTTTTTCATTCGATTTGCAATCTTATAACGCGACTTGCACACTACTAATTAATAGTATGAAATTGCAAATTGCACCAAAATGATGTACTTGCTTTCCTCTTCACCATGATAGTATTTCAGGTTGTATCCTATTCACGAGATGAATGTAAAGTTCGTCTGAATGTCCCTTTGAAAGCGTTGGCAATGTTTTAATAGGCCTGGATTCGATTTGCAATCTTATAATGCGACTTACGCACTACTAACTAATAGTATGAGATTGTAAATTGTACCAAAATGTTGTACTTGCGCTCTTCTACAGCATGGTAGTATTTTCAGCTTGTAACCTATTCGCGTTGGAAAGTTATAAAGCATCCAAGTCTGCAAAGTAGATGTAAGATTCGTCTGAAAGTCCCTTTGAAAGCGTTGGCAATGTTTTAATAGGTTTTTCATTCGATTTGCAATCTTATAATGCGACTTGCGCACTACTAACTAATAGTATGAGATTGCAAATTGCACCAAAATGTTGTACTTGCTTTCCTCTTCACCATGATAGTATTTCAGGTTGTATCCTATTCACGAGATAAATGTAAAATTCGTCTAAATGTCCCATGAAAAGCGTTGGCAATGTATTACTAGGCTTTCATTCGATTTGCAATCTTATAATGCGACTACTGACTAATCAGATGAGGTTGTAAATTGCACCAAAATGTTGAACTTGCGCTCTTCTACAGCGCAAGTAATTTCAGCTTCTATCCTATTCGCGTTGGAAAGTTATAAAAGCATCCAAGTCTGCAAAGTAGATGTAAAATTCGTCTGAAAGTCCCTTTGAAAGCGTTGGCAATGTTTTAATAGGTTTTTCATTCGATTTGCAATCTTATAACGCGACTTGCACACTACTAATTAATAGTATGAAATTGCAAATTGCACCAAAATGATGTACTTGCTTTCCTCTTCACCATGATAGTATTTCAGGTTGTATCCTATTTACGAGATAAATGTAAAATTCGTCTGAAAGTCCCTTTGAAAGCGTTGGCAATGTTTTAATAGGTTTTTCATTCGATTTGCAATCTTATAATGCGACTTACACACTACTAATTAATAGTATGAAATTGCAAATTACACAAAATGTTGTACTTGCTTTCCTCTTCACCATGATAGTATTTCAGGTTGTATCCTATTCACAAGATAAATGTAAAATTCGTCTGAAAGTCCCTTTGAAAGCGTTGGCAATGTTTTAATAGGTTTTTCATTCGATTTGCAATCTTATAACGCGACTTGCACACTACTAATTAATAGTATGAAATTGCAAATTGCACCAAAATGTTGTACTTGCTTTCCTCTTCACCATGATAGTATTTCAGGTTGTATCCTATTCACGAGATGAATGTAAAGTTCGTCTGAATGTCCCTTTGAAAGCGTTGGCAATGTTTTAATAGGCTTCATTCGATTTGCAATCTTATAATGCGACTTACGCACTACTAACTAATAGTATGAGATTGTAAATTGTACCAAAATGTTGTACTTGCGCTCTTCTTCAGTATGGTAGTATTTTCAGCTTGTAACCTATTCGCGTTGGAAAGTTATAAAGCGCCCAAGTCTGCAAAGTAGATGTAAGATTCGTCTGAAAGTCCCTTTGAAAGCGTTGGCAATGTTTTAATAGGTTTTTCATTCGATTTGCAATCTTATAACGCGACTTGCACACTACTAATTAATAGTATGAAATTGCAAATTGCACCAAAATGTTGTACTTGCTTTCCTCTTCACCATGATAGTATTTCAGGTTGTATCCTATTCACGAGATAAATGTAAAATTCGTCTGAATGTCCCTTTGAAAGCGTTGGCAATGTTTTAATAGGTTTTTCATTCGATTTGCAATCTTATAATGCGACTTGCGCACTACTAACTAATAGTATGAGATTGCAAATTGCACCAAAATGTTGTACTTGCTTTCCTCTTCACCATGATAGTATTTCAGGTTGTATCCTATTCACGAGATAAATGTAAAATTCGTCTGAATGTCCCTTTGAAAGCGTTGGCAATGTTTTAATAGGTTTTTCATTCGATTTGCAATCTTATAACGCGACTTGCACACTACTAATTAATAGTATGAAATTGCAAATTGCACCAAAATGTTGTACTTGCTTTCCTCTTCACCATGATAGTATTTCAGGTTGTATCCTATTCACGAGATGAATGTAAAATTCGTCTAAATGTCCCATGAAAAGCGTTGGCACTGTATTACTAGGCTTTCATTCGATTTGCAATCTTATAATGCGACTACTGACTAATCAGATGAGGTTGTAAATTGCACCAAAATGTTGAACTTGCGCTCTTCTACAGCGCAAGTAATTTCAGCTTCTATCCTATTCGCGTTGGAAAGTTATAAAAGCATCCAAGTCTGCAAAGTAGATGTAAAATTCTTCTGAAAGTCCCTTTGAAAGCGTTGGCAATGTTTTAATAGGTTTTTCATTCGATTTGCAATCTTATAACGCGACTTGCACACTACTAATTAATAGTATGAAATTGCAAATTGCACCAAAATGATGTACTTGCTTTCCTCTTCACCATGATAGTATTTCAGGTTGTATCCTATTTACGAGATAAATGTAAAGTTCGTCTGAATGTCCCTTTGAAAGCGTTGGCAATGTTTTAATAGGCCTGGATTCGATTTGCAATCTTATAATGCGACTTACGCACTACTAACTAATAGTATGAGATTGTAAATTGTACCAAAATGTTGTACTTGCGCTCTTCTACAGCATGGTAGTATTTTCAGCTTGTAACCTATTCGCGTTGGAAAGTTATAAAGCATCCAAGTCTGCAAAGTAGATGTAAGATTCGTCTGAAAGTCCCTTTGAAAGCGTTGGCAATGTTTTAATAGGTTTTTCATTCGATTTGCAATCTTATAATGCGACTTGCGCACTACTAACTAATAGTATGAGATTGCAAATTGCACCAAAATGATGTACTTGCTTTCCTCTTCACCATGATAGTATTTCAGGTTGTATCCTATTCACGAGATAAATGTAAAATTCGTCTAAATGTCCCTTGAAAGCGTTGGCAATGTTTTAATAGGCTTTCATTCGATTTGCAATCTTATAATGCGACTTACGCACTACTAACTAATAGTATGAGATTGCAAATTGCACCAAAATGTTGTACTTGCGCTCTTCTACAGCATGGTAGTATTTTCAGCTTGTAACCTATTCGCGTTGGAAAGTTATAAAGCATCCAAGTCTGCAAAGTAGATGTAAGATTCGTCTGAAAGTCCCTTTGAAAGCGTTGGCAATGTTTTAATAGGTTTTTCATTCGATTTGCAATCTTATAACGCGACTTGCACACTACTAATTAATAGTATGAAATTGCAAATTGCACCAAAATGATGTACTTGCTTTCCTCTTCACCATGATAGTATTTCAGGTTGTATCCTATTTACGAGATAAATGTAAAATTCGTCTGAATGTCCCTTTGAAAGCGTTGGCAATGTTTTAATAGGTTTTTCATTCGATTTGCAATCTTATAACGCGACTTACACACTACTAATTAATAGTATGAAATTGCAAATTGCACAAAATGTTGTACTTGCTTTCCTCTTCACCATGATAGTATTTCAGGTTGTATCCTATTCACGAGATAAATGTAAAATTCGTCTGAATGTCCCTTTGAAAGCGTTGGCAATGTTTTAATAGGTTTTTCATTCGATTTGCAATCTTATAACGCGACTTGCACACTACTAATTAATAGTATGAAATTGCAAATTGCACCAAAATGTTGTACTTGCTTTCCTCTTCACCATGATAGTATTTCAGGTTGTATCCTATTCACGAGATGAATGTAAAGTTCGTCTGAATGTCCCTTTGAAAGCGTTGGCAATGTTTTAATAGGCCTGGATTCGATTTGCAATCTTATAATGCGACTTACGCACTACTAACTAATAGTATGAGATTGTAAATTGTACCAAAATGTTGTACTTGCGCTCTTCTTCAGTATGGTAGTATTTTCAGCTTGTAACCTATTCGCGTTGGAAAGTTATAAAGCGCCCAAGTCTGCAAAGTAGATGTAAGATTCGTCTGAAAGTCCCTTTGAAAGCGTTGGCAATGTTTTAATAGGTTTTTCATTCGATTTGCAATCTTATAACGCGACTTGCACACTACTAATTAATAGTATGAAATTGCAAATTGCACAAAAATGTTGTACTTGCTTTCCTCTTCACCATGATAGTATTTCAGGTTGTATCCTATTCACGAGATAAATGTAAAATTCGTCTGAATGTCCCTTTGAAAGCGTTGGCAATGTTTTAATAGGTTTTTCATTCGATTTGCAATCTTATAATGCGACTTGCGCACTACTAACTAATAGTATGAGATTGCAAATTGCACCAAAATGTTGTACTTGCTTTCCTCTTCACCATGATAGTATTTCAGGTTGTATCCTATTCACGAGATAAATGTAAAATTCGTCTGAATGTCCCTTTGAAAGCGTTGGCAATGTTTTAATAGGTTTTTCATTCGATTTGCAATCTTATAACGCGACTTGCACACTACTAATTAATAGTATGAAATTGCAAATTACACCAAAATGTTGTACTTGCTTTCCTCTTCACCATGATAGTATTTCAGGTTGTATCCTATTCACGAGATGAATGTAAAATTCGTCTAAATGTCCCATGAAAAGCGTTGGCACTGTATTACTAGGCTTTCATTCGATTTGCAATCTTATAATGCGACTACTGACTAATCAGATGAGGTTGTAAATTGCACCAAAATGTTGAACTTGCGCTCTTCTACAGCGCAAGTAATTTCAGCTTCTATCCTATTCGCGTTGGAAAGTTATAAAAGCATCCAAGTCTGCAAAGTAGATGTAAAATTCTTCTGAAAGTCCCTTTGAAAGCGTTGGCAATGTTTTAATAGGTTTTTCATTCGATTTGCAATCTTATAACGCGACTTGCACACTACTAATTAATAGTATGAAATTGCAAATTGCACCAAAATGATGTACTTGCTTTCCTCTTCACCATGATAGTATTTCAGGTTGTATCCTATTTACGAGATAAATGTAAAGTTCGTCTGAATGTCCCTTTGAAAGCGTTGGCAATGTTTTAATAGGCCTGGATTCGATTTGCAATCTTATAATGCGACTTACGCACTACTAACTAATAGTATGAGATTGTAAATTGTACCAAAATGTTGTACTTGCGCTCTTCTACAGCATGGTAGTATTTTCAGCTTGTAACCTATTCGCGTTGGAAAGTTATAAAGCATCCAAGTCTGCAAAGTAGATGTAAGATTCGTCTGAAAGTCCCTTTGAAAGCGTTGGCAATGTTTTAATAGGTTTTTCATTCGATTTGCAATCTTATAATGCGACTTGCGCACTACTAACTAATAGTATGAGATTGCAAATTGCATCAAAATGATGTACTTGCTTTCCTCTTCACCATGATAGTATTTCAGGTTGTATCCTATTCACGAGATGAATGTAAAATTCGTCTAAATGTCCCATGAAAAGCGTTGGCACTGTATTACTAGGCTTTCATTCGATTTGCAATCTTATAATGCGACTTACGCACTACTGACTAATAGTATGAGATTGCAAATTGCACCAAAATGTTGTACTTGCGCTCTTCTACAGCATGGTAGTATTTTCAGCTTGTAACCTATTCGCGTTGGAAAGTTATAAAGCATCCAAGTCTGCAAAGTAGATGTAAGATTCGTCTGAAAGTCCCTTTGAAAGCGTTGGCAATGTTTTAATAGGTTTTTCATTCGATTTGCAATCTTATAATGCGACTTGCGCACTACTAACTAATAGTATGAAATTGCAAATTGCACCAAAATGATGTACTTGCTTTCCTCTTCACCATGATAGTATTTCAGGTTGTATCCTATTTACGAGATAAATGTAAAATTCGTCTGAATGTCCCTTTGAAAGCGTTGGCAATGTTTTAATAGGCCTGGATTCGATTTGCAATCTTATATTGCGACTTACGCACTACTAACTAATAGTATGAGATTGTAAATTGTACCAAAATGTTGTACTTGCGCTCTTCTACAGCATGGTAGTATTTTCAGCTTGTAACCTATTCGCGTTGGAAAGTTATAAAGCATCCAAGTCTGCAAAGTAGATGTAAGATTCGTCTGAAAGTCCCTTTGAAAGCGTTGGCAATGTTTTAATAGGTTTTTCATTCGATTTGCAATCTTATAATGCGACTTGCGCACTACTAACTAATAGTATGAGATTGCAAATTGCACCAAAATGATGTACTTGCTTTCCTCTTCACCATGATAGTATTTCAGGTTGTATCCTATTCACGAGATAAATGTAAAATTCGTCTAAATGTCCCATGAAAAGCGTTGGCACTGTATTACTAGGCTTTCATTCGATTTGCAATCTTATAATGCGACTACTGACTAATCAGTATGAGGTTGTAAATTGCACCAAAATGTTGTACTTGCGCTCTTCTACAGCGCAAGTAATTTCAGCTTCTATCCTATTCGCGTTGGAAAGTTATAAAAGCATCCAAGTCTGCAAAGTAGATGTAAAATTCTTCTGAAAGTCCCTTTGAAAGCGTTGGCAATGTTTTAATAGGTTTTTCATTCGATTTGCAATCTTATAATGCGACTTGCGCACTACTAACTAATAGTATGAGATTGCAAATTGCACCAAAATGATGTACTTGCTTTCCTCTTCACCATGATAGTATTTCAGGTTGTATCCTATTCACGAGATAAATGTAAAATTCGTCTGAATGTCCCTTTGAAAGCGTTGGCAATGTTTTAATAGGTTTTTCATTCGATTTGCAATCTTATAACGCGACTTGCACACTACTAATTAATAGTATGAAATTGCAAATTACACCAAAATGTTGTACTTGCTTTCCTCTTCACCATGATAGTATTTCAGGTTGTATCCTATTCACGAGATGAATGTAAAATTCGTCTAAATGTCCCATGAAAAGCGTTGGCACTGTATTACTAGGCTTTCATTCGATTTGCAATCTTATAATGCGACTACTGACTAATCAGATGAGGTTGTAAATTGCACCAAAATGTTGAACTTGCGCTCTTCTACAGCGCAAGTAATTTCAGCTTCTATCCTATTCGCGTTGGAAAGTTATAAAAGCATCCAAGTCTGCAAAGTAGATGTAAAATTCTTCTGAAAGTCCCTTTGAAAGCGTTGGCAATGTTTTAATAGGTTTTTCATTCGATTTGCAATCTTATAACGCGACTTGCACACTACTAATTAATAGTATGAAATTGCAAATTGCACCAAAATGATGTACTTGCTTTCCTCTTCACCATGATAGTATTTCAGGTTGTATCCTATTTACGAGATAAATGTAAAATTCGTCTGAATGTCCCTTTGAAAGCGTTGGCAATGTTTTAATAGGTTTTTCATTCGATTTGCAATCTTATAACGCGACTTGCACACTACTAATTAATAGTATGAAATTGCAAATTGCACCAAAATGTTGTACTTGCTTTCCTCTTCACCATGATAGTATTTCAGGTTGTATCCTATTCACGAGATGAATGTAAAGTTCGTCTGAATGTCCCTTTGAAAGCGTTGGCAATGTTTTAATAGGCCTTCATTCGATTTGCAATCTTATAATGCGACTTACGCACTACTAACTAATAGTATGAGATTGTAAATTGTACCAAAATGTTGTACTTGCGCTCTTCTTCAGTATGGTAGTATTTTCAGCTTGTAACCTATTCGCGTTGGAAAGTTATAAAGCGCCCAAGTCTGCAAAGTAGATGTAAGATTCGTCTGAAAGTCCCTTTGAAAGCGTTGGCAATGTTTTAATAGGTTTTTCATTCGATTTGCAATCTTATAACGCGACTTGCACACTACTAATTAATAGTATGAAATTGCAAATTACACAAAAATGTTGTACTTGCTTTCCTCTTCACCATGATAGTATTTCAGGTTGTATCCTATTCACGAGATAAATGTAAAATTCGTCTGAATGTCCCTTTGAAAGCGTTGGCAATGTTTTAATAGGTTTTTCATTCGATTTGCAATCTTATAACGCGACTTGCACACTACTAATTAATAGTATGAAATTGCAAATTGCACCAAAATGTTGTACTTGCTTTCCTCTTCACCATGATAGTATTTCAGGTTGTATCCTATTCACGAGATAAATGTAAAATTCGTCTGAAAGTCCCTTTGAAAGCGTTGGCAATGTTTTAATAGGTTTTTCATTCGATTTGCAATCTTATAACGCGACTTGCACACTACTAATTAATAGTATGAAATTGCAAATTACACAAAATGTTGTACTTGCTTTCCTCTTCACCATGATAGTATTTCAGGTTGTATCCTATTCACGAGATAAATGTAAAATTCGTCTGAATGTCCCTTTGAAAGCGTTGGCAATGTTTTAATAGGTTTTTCATTCGACTTGCACACTACTAATTAATAGTATGAAATTGCAAATTGCACCAAAATGTTGTACTTGCTTTCCTCTTCACCATGATAGTATTTCAGGTTGTATCCTATTCACGAGATGAATGTAAAGTTCGTCTGAATGTCCCTTTGAAAGCGTTGGCAATGTTTTAATAGGCCTGGATTCGATTTGCAATCTTATAATGCGACTTACGCACTACTAACTAATAGTATGAGATTGTAAATTGTACCAAAATGTTGTACTTGCGCTCTTCTTCAGTATGGTAGTATTTTCAGCTTGTAACCTATTCGCGTTGGAAAGTTATAAAGCGCCCAAGTCTGCAAAGTAGATGTAAGATTCGTCTGAAAGTCCCTTTGAAAGCGTTGGCAATGTTTTAATAGGTTTTTCATTCGATTTGCAATCTTATAATGCGACTTGCGCACTACTAACTAATAGTATGAGATTGCAAATTGCACCAAAATGATGTACTTGCTTTCCTCTTCACCATGATAGTATTTCAGGTTGTATCCTATTCACGAGATAAATGTAAAATTCGTCTGAATGTCCCTTTGAAAGCGTTGGCAATGTTTTAATAGGTTTTTCATTCGATTTGCAATCTTATAACGCGACTTGCACACTACTAATTAATAGTATGAAATTGCAAATTGCACCAAAATGTTGTACTTGCTTTCCTCTTCACCATGATAGTATTTCAGGTTGTATCCTATTCACGAGATGAATGTAAAATTCGTCTAAATGTCCCATGAAAAGCGTTGGCACTGTATTACTAGGCTTTCATTCGATTTGCAATCTTATAATGCGACTACTGACTAATCAGATGAGGTTGTAAATTGCACCAAAATGTTGAACTTGCGCTCTTCTACAGCGCAAGTAATTTCAGCTTCTATCCTATTCGCGTTGGAAAGTTATAAAAGCATCCAAGTCTGCAAAGTAGATGTAAAATTCTTCTGAAAGTCCCTTTGAAAGCGTTGGCAATGTTTTAATAGGTTTTTCATTCGATTTGCAATCTTATAACGCGACTTGCACACTACTAATTAATAGTATGAAATTGCAAATTGCACCAAAATGATGTACTTGCTTTCCTCTTCACCATGATAGTATTTCAGGTTGTATCCTATTTACGAGATAAATGTAAAATTCGTCTGAATGTCCCTTTGAAAGCGTTGGCAATGTTTTAATAGGCCTGGATTCGATTTGCAATCTTATAATGCGACTTACGCACTACTAACTAATAGTATGAGATTGTAAATTGTACCAAAATGTTGTACTTGCGCTCTTCTACAGCATGGTAGTATTTTCAGCTTGTAACCTATTCGCGTTGGAAAGTTATAAAGCATCCAAGTCTGCAAAGTAGATGTAAGATTCGTCTGAAAGTCCCTTTGAAAGCGTTGGCAATGTTTTAATAGGTTTTTCATTCGATTTGCAATCTTATAATGCGACTTGCGCACTACTAACTAATAGTATGAGATTGCAAATTGCACCAAAATGATGTACTTGCTTTCCTCTTCACCATGATAGTATTTCAGGTTGTATCCTATTCACGAGATGAATGTAAAATTCGTCTAAATGTCCCATGAAAAGCGTTGGCAATGTATTACTAGGCTTTCATTCGATTTGCAATCTTATAATGCGACTTACGCACTACTGACTAATAGTATGAGATTGCAAATTGCACCAAAATGTTGTACTTGCGCTCTTCTACAGCATGGTAGTATTTTCAGCTTGTAACCTATTCGCGTTGGAAAGTTATAAAGCATCCAAGTCTGCAAAGTAGATGTAAGATTCGTCTGAAAGTCCCTTTGAAAGCGTTGGCAATGTTTTAATAGGTTTTTCATTCGATTTGCAATCTTATAATGCGACTTGCGCACTACTAACTAATAGTATGAAATTGCAAATTGCACCAAAATGTTGTACTTGCTTTCCTCTTCACCATGATAGTATTTCAGGTTGTATCCTATTCACGAGATAAATGTAAAATTCGTCTGAATGTCCCTTTGAAAGCGTTGGCAATGTTTTAATAGGTTTTTCATTCGATTTGCAATCTTATAATGCGACTTACGCACTACTAACTAATAGTATGAGATTGTAAATTGTACCAAAATGTTGTACTTGCGCTCTTCTACAGCATGGTAGTATTTTCAGCTTGTAACCTATTCGCGTTGGAAAGTTATAAAGCATCCAAGTCTGCAAAGTAGATGTAAGATTCGTCTGAAAGTCCCTTTGAAAGCGTTGGCAATGTTTTAATAGGTTTTTCATTCGATTTGCAATCTTATAATGCGACTTGCGCACTACTAATTAATAGTATGAAATTGCAAATTGCACCAAAATGTTGTACTTGCTTTCCTCTTCACCATGATAGTATTTCAGGTTGTATCCTATTCACGAGATAAATGTAAAATTCGTCTAAATGTCCCATGAAAAGCGTTGGCACTGTATTACTAGGCTTTCATTCGATTTGCAATCTTATAATGCGACTACTGACTAATCAGATGAGGTTGTAAATTGCACCAAAATGTTGAACTTGCGCTCTTCTACAGCGCAAGTAATTTCAGCTTCTATCCTATTCGCGTTGGAAAGTTATAAAAGCATCCAAGTCTGCAAAGTAGATGTAAAATTCTTCTGAAAGTCCCTTTGAAAGCGTTGGCAATGTTTTAATAGGTTTTTCATTCGATTTGCAATCTTATAATGCGACTTGCGCACTACTAACTAATAGTATGAGATTGCAAATTGCACCAAAATGATGTACTTGCTTTCCTCTTCACCATGATAGTATTTCAGGTTGTATCCTATTCACGAGATAAATGTAAAATTCGTCTGAATGTCCCTTTGAAAGCGTTGGCAATGTTTTAATAGGTTTTTCATTCGATTTGCAATCTTATAATGCGACTTGCGCACTACTAACTAATAGTATGAAATTGCAAATTGCACCAAAATGTTGTACTTGCTTTCCTCTTCACCATGATAGTATTTCAGGTTGTATCCTATTCACGAGATAAATGTAAAATTCGTCTAAATGTCCCATGAAAAGCGTTGGCACTGTATTACTAGGCTTTCATTCGATTTGCAATCTTATAATGCGACTACTGACTAATCAGATGAGGTTGTAAATTGCACCAAAATGTTGAACTTGCGCTCTTCTACAGCGCAAGTAATTTCAGCTTCTATCCTATTCGCGTTGGAAAGTTATAAAAGCATCCAAGTCTGCAAAGTAGATGTAAAATTCTTCTGAAAGTCCCTTTGAAAGCGTTGGCAATGTTTTAATAGGTTTTTCATTCGATTTGCAATCTTATAACGCGACTTGCACACTACTAATTAATAGTATGAAATTGCAAATTGCACCAAAATGATGTACTTGCTTTCCTCTTCACCATGATAGTATTTCAGGTTGTATCCTATTTACGAGATAAATGTAAAATTCGTCTGAAAGTCCCTTTGAAAGCGTTGGCAATGTTTTAATAGGTTTTTCATTCGATTTGCAATCTTATAACGCGACTTGCACACTACTAATTAATAGTATGAAATTGCAAATTACACCAAAATGTTGTACTTGCTTTCCTCTTCACCATGATAGTATTTCAGGTTGTATCCTATTCACGAGATAAATGTAAAATTCGTCTGAATGTCCCTTTGAAAGCGTTGGCAATGTTTTAATAGGTTTTTCATTCGATTTGCAATCTTATAACGCGACTTGCACACTATTAATTAATAGTATGAAATTGCAAATTGCACCAAAATGTTGTACTTGCTTTCCTCTTCACCATGATAGTATTTCAGGTTGTATCCTATTCACGAGATGAATGTAAAGTTCGTCTGAATGTCCCTTTGAAAGCGTTGGCAATGTTTTAATAGGCCTGGATTCGATTTGCAATCTTATAATGCGACTTACGCACTACTAACTAATAGTATGAGATTGTAAATTGTACCAAAATGTTGTACTTGCGCTCTTCTTCAGTATGGTAGTATTTTCAGCTTGTAACCTATTCGCGTTGGAAAGTTATAAAGCGCCCAAGTCTGCAAAGTAGATGTAAGATTCGTCTGAAAGTCCCTTTGAAAGCGTTGGCAATGTTTTAATAGGTTTTTCATTCGATTTGCAATCTTATAACGCGACTTGCACACTACTAATTAATAGTATGAAATTGCAAATTACACAAAAATGTTGTACTTGCTTTCCTCTTCACCATGATAGTATTTCAGGTTGTATCCTATTCACGAGATAAATGTAAAATTCGTCTGAATGTCCCTTTGAAAGCGTTGGCAATGTTTTAATAGGTTTTTCATTCGATTTGCAATCTTATAATGCGACTTGCGCACTACTAACTAATAGTATGAAATTGCAAATTGCACCAAAATGTTGTACTTGCTTTCCTCTTCACCATGATAGTATTTCAGGTTGTATCCTATTCACGAGATAAATGTAAAATTCGTCTGAATGTCCCTTTGAAAGCGTTGGCAATGTTTTAATAGGTTTTTCATTCGATTTGCAATCTTATAACGCGACTTGCACACTACTAATTAATAGTATGAAATTGCAAATTACACCAAAATGTTGTACTTGCTTTCCTCTTCACCATGATAGTATTTCAGGTTGTATCCTATTCACGAGATGAATGTAAAATTCGTCTAAATGTCCCATGAAAAGCGTTGGCACTGTATTACTAGGCTTTCATTCGATTTGCAATCTTATAATGCGACTACTGACTAATCAGATGAGGTTGTAAATTGCACCAAAATGTTGAACTTGCGCTCTTCTACAGCGCAAGTAATTTCAGCTTCTATCCTATTCGCGTTGGAAAGTTATAAAAGCATCCAAGTCTGCAAAGTAGATGTAAAATTCTTCTGAAAGTCCCTTTGAAAGCGTTGGCAATGTTTTAATAGGTTTTTCATTCGATTTGCAATCTTATAACGCGACTTGCACACTACTAATTAATAGTATGAAATTGCAAATTGCACCAAAATGATGTACTTGCTTTCCTCTTCACCATGATAGTATTTCAGGTTGTATCCTATTTACGAGATAAATGTAAAGTTCGTCTGAATGTCCCTTTGAAAGCGTTGGCAATGTTTTAATAGGCCTGGATTCGATTTGCAATCTTATAATGCGACTTACGCACTACTAACTAATAGTATGAGATTGTAAATTGTACCAAAATGTTGTACTTGCGCTCTTCTTCAGTATGGTAGTATTTTCAGCTTGTAACCTATTCGCGTTGGAAAGTTATAAAGCGCCAAGTCTGCAAAGTAGATGTAAGATTCGTCTGAAAGTCCCTTTGAAAGCGTTGGCAATGTTTTAATAGGTTTTTCATTCGATTTGCAATCTTATAACGCGACTTGCACACTACTAATTAATAGTATGAAATTGCAAATTGCACAAAATGTTGTACTTGCTTTCCTCTTCACCATGATAGTATTTCAGGTTGTATCCTATTCACGAGATAAATGTAAAATTCGTCTGAATGTCCCTTTGAAAGCGTTGGCAATGTTTTAATAGGTTTTTCATTCGATTTGCAATCTTATAATGCGACTTGCGCACTACTAACTAATAGTATGAGATTGCAAATTGCATCAAAATGATGTACTTGCTTTCCTCTTCACCATGATAGTATTTCAGGTTGTATCCTATTCACGAGATAAATGTAAAATTCGTCTGAATGTCCCTTTGAAAGCGTTGGCAATGTTTTAATAGGTTTTTCATTCGATTTGCAATCTTATAACGCGACTTGCACACTACTAATTAATAGTATGAAATTGCAAATTACACCAAAATGTTGTACTTGCTTTCCTCTTCACCATGATAGTATTTCAGGTTGTATCCTATTCACGAGATGAATGTAAAATTCGTCTAAATGTCCCATGAAAAGCGTTGGCACTGTATTACTAGGCTTTCATTCGATTTGCAATCTTATAATGCGACTACTGACTAATCAGATGAGGTTGTAAATTGCACCAAAATGTTGAACTTGCGCTCTTCTACAGCGCAAGTAATTTCAGCTTCTATCCTATTCGCGTTGGAAAGTTATAAAAGCATCCAAGTCTGCAAAGTAGATGTAAAATTCTTCTGAAAGTCCCTTTGAAAGCGTTGGCAATGTTTTAATAGGTTTTTCATTCGATTTGCAATCTTATAACGCGACTTGCACACTACTAATTAATAGTATGAAATTGCAAATTGCACCAAAATGATGTACTTGCTTTCCTCTTCACCATGATAGTATTTCAGGTTGTATCCTATTTACGAGATAAATGTAAAGTTCGTCTGAATGTCCCTTTGAAAGCGTTGGCAATGTTTTAATAGGCCTGGATTCGATTTGCAATCTTATAATGCGACTTACGCACTACTAACTAATAGTATGAGATTGTAAATTGTACCAAAATGTTGTACTTGCGCTCTTCTACAGCATGGTAGTATTTTCAGCTTGTAACCTATTCGCGTTGGAAAGTTATAAAGCATCCAAGTCTGCAAAGTAGATGTAAGATTCGTCTGAAAGTCCCTTTGAAAGCGTTGGCAATGTTTTAATAGGTTTTTCATTCGATTTGCAATCTTATAATGCGACTTGCGCACTACTAACTAATAGTATGAGATTGCAAATTGCACCAAAATGATGTACTTGCTTTCCTCTTCACCATGATAGTATTTCAGGTTGTATCCTATTCACGAGATGAATGTAAAATTCGTCTAAATGACCCATGAAAAGCGTTGGCACTGTATTACTAGGCTTTCATTCGATTTGCAATCTTATAATGCGACTTACGCACTACTGACTAATCGTATGAAATTGCAAATTGCACCAAAATGTTGTACTTGCGCTCTTCTACAGCATGGTAGTATTTTCAGCTTGTAACCTATTCGCGTTGGAAAGTTATAAAGCATCCAAGTCTGCAAAGTAGATGTAAGATTCGTCTGAAAGTCCCTTTGAAAGCGTTGGCAATGTTTTAATAGGTTTTTCATTCGATTTGCAATCTTATAATGCGACTTGCGCACTACTAACTAATAGTATGAGATTGCAAATTGCACCAAAATGATGTACTTGCTTTCCTCTTCACCATGATAGTATTTCAGGTTGTATCCTATTCACGAGATAAATGTAAAATTCGTCTGAATGTCCCTTTGAAAGCGTTGGCAATGTTTTAATAGGTTTTTCATTCGATTTGCAATCTTATATTGCGACTTACGCACTACTAACTAATAGTATGAGATTGTAAATTGTACCAAAATGTTGTACTTGCGCTCTTCTACAGCATGGTAGTATTTTCAGCTTGTAACCTATTCGCGTTGGAAAGTTATAAAGCATCCAAGTCTGCAAAGTAGATGTAAGATTCGTCTGAAAGTCCCTTTGAAAGCGTTGGCAATGTTTTAATAGGTTTTTCATTCGATTTGCAATCTTATAATGCGACTTGCGCACTACTAACTAATAGTATGAAATTGCAAATTGCACCAAAATGATGTACTTGCTTTCCTCTTCACCATGATAGTATTTCAGGTTGTATCCTATTCACGAGATAAATGTAAAATTCGTCTAAATGTCCCATGAAAAGCGTTGGCACTGTATTACTAGGCTTTCATTCGATTTGCAATCTTATAATGCGACTACTGACTAATCAGATGAGGTTGTAAATTGCACCAAAATGTTGAACTTGCGCTCTTCTACAGCGCAAGTAATTTCAGCTTCTATCCTATTCGCGTTGGAAAGTTATAAAAGCATCCAAGTCTGCAAAGTAGATGTAAAATTCTTCTGAAAGTCCCTTTGAAAGCGTTGGCAATGTTTTAATAGGTTTTTCATTCGATTTGCAATCTTATAATGCGACTTGCGCACTACTAACTAATAGTATGAGATTGCAAATTGCACCAAAATGATGTACTTGCTTTCCTCTTCACCATGATAGTATTTCAGGTTGTATCCTATTCACGAGATAAATGTAAAATTCGTCTGAATGTCCCTTTGAAAGCGTTGGCAATGTTTTAATAGGTTTTTCATTCGATTTGCAATCTTATAACGCGACTTGCACACTACTAATTAATAGTATGAAATTGCAAATTGCACCAAAATGTTGTACTTGCTTTCCTCTTCACCATGATAGTATTTCAGGTTGTATCCTATTCACGAGATAAATGTAAAATTCGTCTAAATGTCCCATGAAAAGCGTTGGCACTGTATTACTAGGCTTTCATTCGATTTGCAATCTTATAATGCGACTACTGACTAATCAGATGAGGTTGTAAATTGCACCAAAATGTTGAACTTGCGCTCTTCTACAGCGCAAGTAATTTCAGCTTCTATCCTATTCGCGTTGGAAAGTTATAAAAGCATCCAAGTCTGCAAAGTAGATGTAAAATTCTTCTGAAAGTCCCTTTGAAAGCGTTGGCAATGTTTTAATAGGTTTTTCATTCGATTTGCAATCTTATAACGCGACTTGCACACTACTAATTAATAGTATGAAATTGCAAATTGCACCAAAATGATGTACTTGCTTTCCTCTTCACCATGATAGTATTTCAGGTTGTATCCTATTTACGAGATAAATGTAAAATTCGTCTGAAAGTCCCTTTGAAAGCGTTGGCAATGTTTTAATAGGTTTTTCATTCGATTTGCAATCTTATAACGCGACTTGCACACTACTAATTAATAGTATGAAATTGCAAATTACACAAAAATGTTGTACTTGCTTTCCTCTTCACCATGATAGTATTTCAGGTTGTATCCTATTCACGAGATAAATGTAAAATTCGTCTGAATGTCCCTTTGAAAGCGTTGGCAATGTTTTAATAGGTTTTTCATTCGATTTGCAATCTTATAACGCGACTTGCACACTACTAATTAATAGTATGAAATTGCAAATTGCACCAAAATGTTGTACTTGCTTTCCTCTTCACCATGATAGTATTTCAGGTTGTATCCTATTCACGAGATGAATGTAAAGTTCGTCTGAATGTCCCTTTGAAAGCGTTGGCAATGTTTTAATAGGCCTGGATTCGATTTGCAATCTTATAATGCGACTTACGCACTACTAACTAATAGTATGAGATTGTAAATTGTACCAAAATGTTGTACTTGCGCTCTTCTTCAGTATGGTAGTATTTTCAGCTTGTAACCTATTCGCGTTGGAAAGTTATAAAGCGCCCAAGTCTGCAAAGTAGATGTAAGATTCGTCTGAAAGTCCCTTTGAAAGCGTTGGCAATGTTTTAATAGGTTTTTCATTCGATTTGCAATCTTATAACGCGACTTGCACACTACTAATTAATAGTATGAAATTGCAAATTACACAAAAATGTTGTACTTGCTTTCCTCTTCACCATGATAGTATTTCAGGTTGTATCCTATTCACGAGATAAATGTAAAATTCGTCTGAATGTCCCTTTGAAAGCGTTGGCAATGTTTTAATAGGTTTTTCATTCGATTTGCAATCTTATAATGCGACTTGCGCACTACTAACTAATAGTATGAGATTGCAAATTGCATCAAAATGATGTACTTGCTTTCCTCTTCACCATGATAGTATTTCAGGTTGTATCCTATTCACGAGATAAATGTAAAATTCGTCTGAATGTCCCTTTGAAAGCGTTGGCAATGTTTTAATAGGTTTTTCATTCGATTTGCAATCTTATAACGCGACTTGCACACTACTAATTAATAGTATGAAATTGCAAATTACACCAAAATGTTGTACTTGCTTTCCTCTTCACCATGATAGTATTTCAGGTTGTATCCTATTCACGAGATGAATGTAAAATTCGTCTAAATGTCCCATGAAAAGCGTTGGCACTGTATTACTAGGCTTTCATTCGATTTGCAATCTTATAATGCGACTACTGACTAATCAGATGAGGTTGTAAATTGCACCAAAATGTTGAACTTGCGCTCTTCTACAGCGCAAGTAATTTCAGCTTCTATCCTATTCGCGTTGGAAAGTTATAAAAGCATCCAAGTCTGCAAAGTAGATGTAAAATTCTTCTGAAAGTCCCTTTGAAAGCGTTGGCAATGTTTTAATAGGTTTTTCATTCGATTTGCAATCTTATAACGCGACTTGCACACTACTAATTAATAGTATGAAATTGCAAATTGCACCAAAATGATGTACTTGCTTTCCTCTTCACCATGATAGTATTTCAGGTTGTATCCTATTTACGAGATAAATGTAAAGTTCGTCTGAATGTCCCTTTGAAAGCGTTGGCAATGTTTTAATAGGCCTGGATTCGATTTGCAATCTTATAATGCGACTTACGCACTACTAACTAATAGTATGAGATTGTAAATTGTACCAAAATGTTGTACTTGCGCTCTTCTTCAGCATGGTAGTATTTTCAGCTTGTAACCTATTCGCGTTGGAAAGTTATAAAGCGCCCAAGTCTGCAAAGTAGATGTAAGATTCGTCTGAAAGTCCCTTTGAAAGCGTTGGCAATGTTTTAATAGGTTTTTCATTCGATTTGCAATCTTATAATGCGACTTGCGCACTACTAACTAATAGTATGAAATTGCAAATTGCACAAAAATGTTGTACTTGCTTTCCTCTTCACCATGATAGTATTTCAGGTTGTATCCTATTCACGAGATAAATGTAAAATTCGTCTGAATGTCCCTTTGAAAGCGTTGGCAATGTTTTAATAGGTTTTTCATTCGATTTGCAATCTTATAATGCGACTTGCGCACTACTAACTAATAGTATGAGATTGCAAATTGCACCAAAATGTTGTACTTGCTTTCCTCTTCACCATGATAGTATTTCAGGTTGTATCCTATTCACGAGATAAATGTAAAATTCGTCTGAATGTCCCTTTGAAAGCGTTGGCAATGTTTTAATAGGTTTTTCATTCGATTTGCAATCTTATAACGCGACTTGCACACTACTAATTAATAGTATGAAATTGCAAATTGCACCAAAATGTTGTACTTGCTTTCCTCTTCACCATGATAGTATTTCAGGTTGTATCCTATTCACGAGATGAATGTAAAATTCGTCTAAATGTCCCATGAAAAGCGTTGGCACTGTATTACTAGGCTTTCATTCGATTTGCAATCTTATAATGCGACTACTGACTAATCAGATGAGGTTGTAAATTGCACCAAAATGTTGAACTTGCGCTCTTCTACAGCGCAAGTAATTTCAGCTTCTATCCTATTCGCGTTGGAAAGTTATAAAAGCATCCAAGTCTGCAAAGTAGATGTAAAATTCTTCTGAAAGTCCCTTTGAAAGCGTTGGCAATGTTTTAATAGGTTTTTCATTCGATTTGCAATCTTATAACGCGACTTGCACACTACTAATTAATAGTATGAAATTGCAAATTGCACCAAAATGATGTACTTGCTTTCCTCTTCACCATGATAGTATTTCAGGTTGTATCCTATTTACGAGATAAATGTAAAATTCGTCTGAATGTCCCTTTGAAAGCGTTGGCAATGTTTTAATAGGCCTGGATTCGATTTGCAATCTTATAATGCGACTTACGCACTACTAACTAATAGTATGAGATTGTAAATTGTACCAAAATGTTGTACTTGCGCTCTTCTTCAGTATGGTAGTATTTTCAGCTTGTAACCTATTCGCGTTGGAAAGTTATAAAGCGCCCAAGTCTGCAAAGTAGATGTAAGATTCGTCTGAAAGTCCCTTTGAAAGCGTTGGCAATGTTTTAATAGGTTTTTCATTCGATTTGCAATCTTATAATGCGACTTGCGCACTACTAATTAATAGTATGAAATTGCAAATTGCACCAAAATGTTGTACTTGCTTTCCTCTTCACCATGATAGTATTTCAGGTTGTATCCTATTCACGAGATAAATGTAAAATTCGTCTGAATGTCCCTTTGAAAGCGTTGGCAATGTTTTAATAGGTTTTTCATTCGATTTGCAATCTTATAATGCGACTTGCGCACTACTAACTAATAGTATGAAATTGCAAATTGCACCAAAATGTTGTACTTGCTTTCCTCTTCACCATGATAGTATTTCAGGTTGTATCCTATTCACGAGATAAATGTAAAATTCGTCTGAATGTCCCTTTGAAAGCGTTGGCAATGTTTTAATAGGTTTTTCATTCGATTTGCAATCTTATAACGCGACTTGCACACTACTAATTAATAGTATGAAATTGCAAATTGCACCAAAATGTTGTACTTGCTTTCCTCTTCACCATGATAGTATTTCAGGTTGTATCCTATTCACGAGATGAATGTAAAATTCGTCTAAATGTCCCATGAAAAGCGTTGGCACTGTATTACTAGGCTTTCATTCGATTTGCAATCTTATAATGCGACTACTGACTAATCAGATGAGGTTGTAAATTGCACCAAAATGTTGAACTTGCGCTCTTCTACAGCGCAAGTAATTTCAGCTTCTATCCTATTCGCGTTGGAAAGTTATAAAAGCATCCAAGTCTGCAAAGTAGATGTAAAATTCTTCTGAAAGTCCCTTTGAAAGCGTTGGCAATGTTTTAATAGGTTTTTCATTCGATTTGCAATCTTATAACGCGACTTGCACACTACTAATTAATAGTATGAAATTGCAAATTGCACCAAAATGATGTACTTGCTTTCCTCTTCACCATGATAGTATTTCAGGTTGTATCCTATTCACGAGATAAATGTAAAATTCGTCTGAATGTCCCTTTGAAAGCGTTGGCAATGTTTTAATAGGCCTGGATTCGATTTGCAATCTTATAATGCGACTTACGCACTACTAACTAATAGTATGAGATTGTAAATTGTACCAAAATGTTGTACTTGCGCTCTTCTACAGCATGGTAGTATTTTCAGCTTGTAACCTATTCGCGTTGGAAAGTTATAAAGCATCCAAGTCTGCAAAGTAGATGTAAGATTCGTCTGAAAGTCCCTTTGAAAGCGTTGGCAATGTTTTAATAGGTTTTTCATTCGATTTGCAATCTTATAATGCGACTTGCGCACTACTAACTAATAGTATGAGATTGCAAATTGCACCAAAATGATGTACTTGCTTTCCTCTTCACCATGATAGTATTTCAGGTTGTATCCTATTCACGAGATAAATGTAAAATTCGTCTAAATGTCCCATGAAAAGCGTTGGCACTGTATTACTAGGCTTTCATTCGATTTGCAATCTTATAATGCGACTACTGACTAATCAGATGAAATTGCAAATTGCACCAAAATGTTGAACTTGCGCTCTTCTACAGCGCAAGTAATTTCAGCTTCTATCCTATTCGCGTTGGAAAGTTATAAAAGCATCCAAGTCTGCAAAGTAGATGTAAAATTCGTCTGAAAGTCCCTTTGAAAGCGTTGGCAATGTTTTAATAGGTTTTTCATTCGATTTGCAATCTTATAACGCGACTTGCACACTACTAATTAATAGTATGAAATTGCAAATTGCACCAAAATGATGTACTTGCTTTCCTCTTCACCATGATAGTATTTCAGGTTGTATCCTATTTACGAGATAAATGTAAAATTCGTCTGAATGTCCCTTTGAAAGCGTTGGCAATGTTTTAATAGGTTTTTCATTCGATTTGCAATCTTATAACGCGACTTGCACACTACTAATTAATAGTATGAAATTGCAAATTACACAAAAATGTTGTACTTGCTTTCCTCTTCACCATGATAGTATTTCAGGTTGTATCCTATTCACGAGATAAATGTAAAATTCGTCTGAATGTCCCTTTGAAAGCGTTGGCAATGTTTTAATAGGTTTTTCATTCGATTTGCAATCTTATAACGCGACTTCCACACTACTAATTAATAGTATGAAATTGCAAATTGCACCAAAATGTTGTACTTGCTTTCCTCTTCACCATGATAGTATTTCAGGTTGTATCCTATTCACGAGATGAATGTAAAGTTCGTCTGAATGTCCCTTTGAAAGCGTTGGCAATGTTTTAATAGGCCTTCATTCGATTTGCAATCTTATATTGCGACTTACGCACTACTAACTAATAGTATGAGATTGTAAATTGTACCAAAATGTTGTACTTGCGCTCTTCTTCAGTATGGTAGTATTTTCAGCTTGTAACCTATTCGCGTTGGAAAGTTATAAAGCGCCCAAGTCTGCAAAGTAGATGTAAGATTCGTCTGAAAGTCCCTTTGAAAGCGTTGGCAATGTTTTAATAGGTTTTTCATTCGATTTGCAATCTTATAACGCGACTTGCACACTACTAATTAATAGTATGAAATTGCAAATTGCACAAAAATGTTGTACTTGCTTTCCTCTTCACCATGATAGTATTTCAGGTTGTATCCTATTCACGAGATAAATGTAAAATTCGTCTGAATGTCCCTTTGAAAGCGTTGGCAATGTTTTAATAGGTTTTTCATTCGATTTGCAATCTTATAATGCGACTTGCGCACTACTAACTAATAGTATGAGATTGCAAATTGCACCAAAATGTTGTACTTGCTTTCCTCTTCACCATGATAGTATTTCAGGTTGTATCCTATTCACGAGATAAATGTAAAATTCGTCTGAATGTCCCTTTGAAAGCGTTGGCAATGTTTTAATAGGTTTTTCATTCGATTTGCAATCTTATAACGCGACTTGCACACTACTAATTAATAGTATGAAATTGCAAATTGCACCAAAATGTTGTACTTGCTTTCCTCTTCACCATGATAGTATTTCAGGTTGTATCCTATTCACGAGATGAATGTAAAATTCGTCTAAATGTCCCATGAAAAGCGTTGGCACTGTATTACTAGGCTTTCATTCGATTTGCAATCTTATAATGCGACTACTGACTAATCAGATGAGGTTGTAAATTGCACCAAAATGTTGAACTTGCGCTCTTCTACAGCGCAAGTAATTTCAGCTTCTATCCTATTCGCGTTGGAAAGTTATAAAAGCATCCAAGTCTGCAAAGTAGATGTAAAATTCGTCTGAAAGTCCCTTTGAAAGCGTTGGCAATGTTTTAATAGGTTTTTCATTCGATTTGCAATCTTATAACGCGACTTGCACACTACTAATTAATAGTATGAAATTGCAAATTGCACCAAAATGATGTACTTGCTTTCCTCTTCACCATGATAGTATTTCAGGTTGTATCCTATTTACGAGATAAATGTAAAATTCGTCTGAATGTCCCTTTGAAAGCGTTGGCAATGTTTTAATAGGCTTTCATTCGATTTGCAATCTTATAATGCGACTTACGCACTACTAACTAATAGTATGAGATTGTAAATTGTACCAAAATGTTGTACTTGCGCTCTTCTACAGCATGGTAGTATTTTCAGCTTGTAACCTATTCGCGTTGGAAAGTTATAAAGCATCCAAGTCTGCAAAGTAGATGTAAGATTCGTCTGAAAGTCCCTTTGAAAGCGTTGGCAATGTTTTAATAGGTTTTTCATTCGATTTGCAATCTTATAATGCGACTTGCGCACTACTAACTAATAGTATGAGATTGCAAATTGCACCAAAATGATGTACTTGCTTTCCTCTTCACCATGATAGTATTTCAGGTTGTATCCTATTCACGAGATGAATGTAAAATTCGTCTGAATGTCCCTTTGAAAGCGTTGGCAATGTTTTAATAGGCTTTCATTCGATTTGCAATCTTATAATGCGACTTACGCACTACTAACTAATAGTATGAGATTGCAAATTGCACCAAAATGTTGTACTTGCGCTCTTCTTCAGTATGGTAGTATTTTCAGCTTGTAACCTATTCGCGTTGGAAAGTTATAAAGCGCCAAGTCTGCAAAGTAGATGTAAGATTCGTCTGAAAGTCCCTTTGAAAGCGTTGGCAATGTTTTAATAGGTTTTTCATTCGATTTGCAATCTTATAATGCGACTTGCACACTACTAATTAATAGTATGAAATTGCAAATTGCACCAAAATGATGTACTTGCTTTCCTCTTCACCATGATAGTATTTCAGGTTGTATCCTATTTACGAGATAAATGTAAAATTCGTCTGAATGTCCCTTTGAAAGCGTTGGCAATGTTTTAATAGGTTTTTCATTCGATTTGCAATCTTATAACGCGACTTACACACTACTAATTAATAGTATGAAATTGCAAATTACACAAAAATGTTGTACTTGCTTTCCTCTTCACCATGATAGTATTTCAGGTTGTATCCTATTCACGAGATAAATGTAAAATTCGTCTGAATGTCCCTTTGAAAGCGTTGGCAATGTTTTAATAGGTTTTTCATTCGATTTGCAATCTTATAACGCGACTTGCACACTACTAATTAATAGTATGAAATTGCAAATTGCACCAAAATGTTGTACTTGCTTTCCTCTTCACCATGATAGTATTTCAGGTTGTATCCTATTCACGAGATGAATGTAAAATTCGTCTGAATGTCCCTTTGAAAGCGTTGGCAATGTTTTAATAGGCTTTCATTCGATTTGCAATCTTATAATGCGACTTACGCACTACTAACTAATAGTATGAGATTGTAAATTGCACCAAAATGTTGTACTTGCGCTCTTCTTCAGCATGGTAGTATTTTCAGCTTGTAACCTATTCGCGTTGGAAAGTTATAAAGCGCCAAGTCTGCAAAGTAGATGTAAGATTCGTCTGAAAGTCCCTTTGAAAGCGTTGGCAATGTTTTAATAGGTTTTTCATTCGATTTGCAATCTTATAACGCGACTTGCACACTACTAATTAATAGTATGAAATTGCAAATTGCACCAAAATGATGTACTTGCTTTCCTCTTCACCATGATAGTATTTCAGGTTGTATCCTATTCACGAGATAAATGTAAAATTCGTCTGAATGTCCCTTTGAAAGCGTTGGCAATGTTTTAATAGGCTTTCATTCGATTTGCAATCTTATAATGCGACTTACGCACTACTAACTAATAGTATGAGATTGTAAATTGCACCAAAATGTTGTACTTGCGCTCTTCTTCAGTATGGTAGTATTTTCAGCTTGTAACCTATTCGCGTTGGAAAGTTATAAAGCGCCCAAGTCTGCAAAGTAGATGTAAGATTCGTCTGAAAGTCCCTTTGAAAGCGTTGGCAATGTTTTAATAGGTTTTTCATTCGATTTGCAATCTTATAACGCGACTTGCACACTACTAATTAATAGTATGAAATTGCAAATTGCACAAAATGTTGTACTTGCTTTCCTCTTCACCATGATAGTATTTCAGGTTGTATCCTATTCACGAGATAAATGTAAAATTCGTCTGAATGTCCCTTTGAAAGCGTTGGCAATGTTTTAATAGGTTTTTCATTCGATTTGCAATCTTATAATGCGACTTGCGCACTACTAACTAATAGTATGAGATTGCAAATTGCACCAAAATGTTGTACTTGCTTTCCTCTTCACCATGATAGTATTTCAGGTTGTATCCTATTCACGAGATAAATGTAAAATTCGTCTGAATGTCCCTTTGAAAGCGTTGGCAATGTTTTAATAGGTTTTTCATTCGATTTGCAATCTTATAACGCGACTTGCACACTACTAATTAATAGTATGAAATTGCAAATTGCACCAAAATGTTGTACTTGCTTTCCTCTTCACCATGATAGTATTTCAGGTTGTATCCTATTCACGAGATGAATGTAAAATTCGTCTAAATGTCCCATGAAAAGCGTTGGCACTGTATTACTAGGCTTTCATTCGATTTGCAATCTTATAATGCGACTACTGACTAATCAGATGAGGTTGTAAATTGCACCAAAATGTTGAACTTGCGCTCTTCTACAGCGCAAGTAATTTCAGCTTCTATCCTATTCGCGTTGGAAAGTTATAAAAGCATCCAAGTCTGCAAAGTAGATGTAAAATTCTTCTGAAAGTCCCTTTGAAAGCGTTGGCAATGTTTTAATAGGTTTTTCATTCGATTTGCAATCTTATAACGCGACTTGCACACTACTAATTAATAGTATGAAATTGCAAATTGCACCAAAATGATGTACTTGCTTTCCTCTTCACCATGATAGTATTTCAGGTTGTATCCTATTCACGAGATAAATGTAAAGTTCGTCTGAATGTCCCTTTGAAAGCGTTGGCAATGTTTTAATAGGCCTGGATTCGATTTGCAATCTTATATTGCGACTTACGCACTACTAACTAATAGTATGAGATTGTAAATTGTACCAAAATGTTGTACTTGCGCTCTTCTACAGCATGGTAGTATTTTCAGCTTGTAACCTATTCGCGTTGGAAAGTTATAAAGCATCCAAGTCTGCAAAGTAGATGTAAGATTCGTCTGAAAGTCCCTTTGAAAGCGTTGGCAATGTTTTAATAGGTTTTTCATTCGATTTGCAATCTTATAATGCGACTTGCGCACTACTAACTAATAGTATGAGATTGCAAATTGCACCAAAATGATGTACTTGCTTTCCTCTTCACCATGATAGTATTTCAGGTTGTATCCTATTCACGAGATAAATGTAAAATTCGTCTAAATGTCCCATGAAAAGCGTTGGCAATGTATTACTAGGCTTTCATTCGATTTGCAATCTTATAATGCGACTACTGACTAATCAGTATGAGATTGCAAATTGCACCAAAATGTTGTACTTGCGCTCTTCTACAGCGCAAGTAATTTCAGCTTCTATCCTATTCGCGTTGGAAAGTTATAAAAGCATCCAAGTCTGCAAAGTAGATGTAAAATTCGTCTGAAAGTCCCTTTGAAAGCGTTGGCAATGTTTTAATAGGTTTTTCATTCGATTTGCAATCTTATAATGCGACTTGCGCACTACTAACTAATAGTATGAGATTGCAAATTGCACCAAAATGATGTACTTGCTTTCCTCTTCACCATGATAGTATTTCAGGTTGTATCCTATTCACGAGATAAATGTAAAATTCGTCTGAATGTCCCTTTGAAAGCGTTGGCAATGTTTTAATAGGTTTTTCATTCGATTTGCAATCTTATAACGCGACTTGCACACTACTAATTAATAGTATGAAATTGCAAATTGCACCAAAATGTTGTACTTGCTTTCCTCTTCACCATGATAGTATTTCAGGTTGTATCCTATTCACGAGATGAATGTAAAATTCGTCTAAATGTCCCTTAAAAGCGTTGGCAATGTTTTAATAGGCTTTCATTCGATTTGCAATCTTATAATGCGACTACTGACTAATCAGTATGAGATTGTAAATTGCACCAAAATGTTGTACTTGCGCTCTTCTACAGCGCAAGTAATTTCAGCTTGTATCCTATTCGCGTTGGAAAGTTATAAAAGCATCCAAGTCTGCAAAGTAGATGTAAAATTCGTCTGAAAGTCCCTTTGAAAGCGTTGGCAATGTTTTAATAGGTTTTTCATTCGATTTGCAATCTTATAATGCGACTTGCACACTACTAATTAATAGTATGAAATTGCAAATTGCACCAAAATGATGTACTTGCTTTCCTCTTCACCATGATAGTATTTCAGGTTGTATCCTATTCACGAGATAAATGTAAAATTCGTCTGAAAGTCCCTTTGAAAGCGTTGGCAATGTTTTAATAGGTTTTTCATTCGATTTGCAATCTTATAACGCGACTTGCACACTACTAATTAATAGTATGAAATTGCAAATTGCACCAAAATGTTGTACTTGCTTTCCTCTTCACCATGATAGTATTTCAGGTTGTATCCTATTCACGAGATAAATGTAAAATTCGTCTGAAAGTCCCTTTGAAAGCGTTGGCAATGTTTTAATAGGTTTTTCATTCGATTTGCAATCTTATAATGCGACTTGCGCACTACTAACTAATAGTATGAGATTGCAAATTGCACCAAAATGATGTACTTGCTTTCCTCTTCACCATGATAGTATTTCAGGTTGTATCCTATTCACGAGATAAATGTAAAATTCGTCTGAATGTCCCTTTGAAAGCGTTGGCAATGTTTTAATAGGTTTTTCATTCGATTTGCAATCTTATAATGCGACTTACGCACTACTAACTAATAGTATGAGATTGTAAATTGTACCAAAATGTTGTACTTGCGCTCTTCTACAGCATGGTAGTATTTTCAGCTTGTAACCTATTCGCGTTGGAAAGTTATAAAGCATCCAAGTCTGCAAAGTAGATGTAAGATTCGTCTGAAAGTCCCTTTGAAAGCGTTGGCAATGTTTTAATAGGTTTTTCATTCGATTTGCAATCTTATAATGCGACTTGCGCACTACTAACTAATAGTATGAGATTGCAAATTGCACCAAAATGATGTACTTGCTTTCCTCTTCACCATGATAGTATTTCAGGTTGTATCCTATTCACGAGATAAATGTAAAATTCGTCTAAATGTCCCATGAAAAGCGTTGGCACTGTATTACTAGGCTTTCATTCGATTTGCAATCTTATAATGCGACTACTGACTAATCAGATGAGGTTGTAAATTGCACCAAAATGTTGAACTTGCGCTCTTCTACAGCGCAAGTAATTTCAGCTTCTATCCTATTCGCGTTGGAAAGTTATAAAAGCATCCAAGTCTGCAAAGTAGATGTAAAATTCTTCTGAAAGTCCCTTTGAAAGCGTTGGCAATGTTTTAATAGGTTTTTCATTCGATTTGCAATCTTATAATGCGACTTGCGCACTACTAACTAATAGTATGAGATTGCAAATTGCACCAAAATGATGTACTTGCTTTCCTCTTCACCATGATAGTATTTCAGGTTGTATCCTATTCACGAGATAAATGTAAAATTCGTCTGAATGTCCCTTTGAAAGCGTTGGCAATGTTTTAATAGGTTTTTCATTCGATTTGCAATCTTATAACGCGACTTGCACACTACTAATTAATAGTATGAAATTGCAAATTGCACCAAAATGTTGTACTTGCTTTCCTCTTCACCATGATAGTATTTCAGGTTGTATCCTATTCACGAGATAAATGTAAAATTCGTCTAAATGTCCCATGAAAAGCGTTGGCACTGTATTACTAGGCTTTCATTCGATTTGCAATCTTATAATGCGACTACTGACTAATCAGATGAGGTTGTAAATTGCACCAAAATGTTGAACTTGCGCTCTTCTACAGCGCAAGTAATTTCAGCTTCTATCCTATTCGCGTTGGAAAGTTATAAAAGCATCCAAGTCTGCAAAGTAGATGTAAAATTCTTCTGAAAGTCCCTTTGAAAGCGTTGGCAATGTTTTAATAGGTTTTTCATTCGATTTGCAATCTTATAACGCGACTTGCACACTACTAATTAATAGTATGAAATTGCAAATTGCACCAAAATGATGTACTTGCTTTCCTCTTCACCATGATAGTATTTCAGGTTGTATCCTATTTACGAGATAAATGTAAAATTCGTCTGAAAGTCCCTTTGAAAGCGTTGGCAATGTTTTAATAGGTTTTTCATTCGATTTGCAATCTTATAACGCGACTTACACACTACTAATTAATAGTATGAAATTGCAAATTGCACAAAAATGTTGTACTTGCTTTCCTCTTCACCATGATAGTATTTCAGGTTGTATCCTATTCACGAGATAAATGTAAAATTCGTCTGAATGTCCCTTTGAAAGCGTTGGCAATGTTTTAATAGGTTTTTCATTCGATTTGCAATCTTATAACGCGACTTGCACACTATTAATTAATAGTATGAAATTGCAAATTGCACCAAAATGTTGTACTTGCTTTCCTCTTCACCATGATAGTATTTCAGGTTGTATCCTATTCACGAGATGAATGTAAAATTCGTCTGAATGTCCCTTTGAAAGCGTTGGCAATGTTTTAATAGGCCTGGATTCGATTTGCAATCTTATAATGCGACTTACGCACTACTAACTAATAGTATGAGATTGTAAATTGTACCAAAATGTTGTACTTGCGCTCTTCTTCAGTATGGTAGTATTTTCAGCTTGTAACCTATTCGCGTTGGAAAGTTATAAAGCGCCCAAGTCTGCAAAGTAGATGTAAGATTCGTCTGAAAGTCCCTTTGAAAGCGTTGGCAATGTTTTAATAGGTTTTTCATTCGATTTGCAATCTTATAACGCGACTTGCACACTACTAATTAATAGTATGAAATTGCAAATTGCACAAAAATGTTGTACTTGCTTTCCTCTTCACCATGATAGTATTTCAGGTTGTATCCTATTCACGAGATAAATGTAAAATTCGTCTGAATGTCCCTTTGAAAGCGTTGGCAATGTTTTAATAGGTTTTTCATTCGATTTGCAATCTTATAATGCGACTTGCGCACTACTAACTAATAGTATGAGATTGCAAATTGCACCAAAATGTTGTACTTGCTTTCCTCTTCACCATGATAGTATTTCAGGTTGTATCCTATTCACGAGATAAATGTAAAATTCGTCTGAATGTCCCTTTGAAAGCGTTGGCAATGTTTTAATAGGTTTTTCATTCGATTTGCAATCTTATAACGCGACTTGCACACTACTAATTAATAGTATGAAATTGCAAATTGCACCAAAATGTTGTACTTGCTTTCCTCTTCACCATGATAGTATTTCAGGTTGTATCCTATTCACGAGATGAATGTAAAATTCGTCTAAATGTCCCATGAAAAGCGTTGGCACTGTATTACTAGGCTTTCATTCGATTTGCAATCTTATAATGCGACTACTGACTAATCAGATGAGGTTGTAAATTGCACCAAAATGTTGAACTTGCGCTCTTCTACAGCGCAAGTAATTTCAGCTTCTATCCTATTCGCGTTGGAAAGTTATAAAAGCATCCAAGTCTGCAAAGTAGATGTAAAATTCTTCTGAAAGTCCCTTTGAAAGCGTTGGCAATGTTTTAATAGGTTTTTCATTCGATTTGCAATCTTATAACGCGACTTGCACACTACTAATTAATAGTATGAAATTGCAAATTGCACCAAAATGATGTACTTGCTTTCCTCTTCACCATGATAGTATTTCAGGTTGTATCCTATTTACGAGATAAATGTAAAGTTCGTCTGAATGTCCCTTTGAAAGCGTTGGCAATGTTTTAATAGGCCTGGATTCGATTTGCAATCTTATAATGCGACTTACGCACTACTAACTAATAGTATGAGATTGTAAATTGTACCAAAATGTTGTACTTGCGCTCTTCTTCAGTATGGTAGTATTTTCAGCTTGTAACCTATTCGCGTTGGAAAGTTATAAAGCGCCAAGTCTGCAAAGTAGATGTAAGATTCGTCTGAAAGTCCCTTTGAAAGCGTTGGCAATGTTTTAATAGGTTTTTCATTCGATTTGCAATCTTATAACGCGACTTGCACACTACTAATTAATAGTATGAAATTGCAAATTACACAAAAATGTTGTACTTGCTTTCCTCTTCACCATGATAGTATTTCAGGTTGTATCCTATTCACGAGATAAATGTAAAATTCGTCTGAATGTCCCTTTGAAAGCGTTGGCAATGTTTTAATAGGTTTTTCATTCGATTTGCAATCTTATAATGCGACTTGCGCACTACTAACTAATAGTATGAGATTGCAAATTGCATCAAAATGATGTACTTGCTTTCCTCTTCACCATGATAGTATTTCAGGTTGTATCCTATTCACGAGATAAATGTAAAATTCGTCTGAATGTCCCTTTGAAAGCGTTGGCAATGTTTTAATAGGTTTTTCATTCGATTTGCAATCTTATAACGCGACTTGCACACTACTAATTAATAGTATGAAATTGCAAATTACACCAAAATGTTGTACTTGCTTTCCTCTTCACCATGATAGTATTTCAGGTTGTATCCTATTCACGAGATGAATGTAAAATTCGTCTAAATGTCCCATGAAAAGCGTTGGCACTGTATTACTAGGCTTTCATTCGATTTGCAATCTTATAATGCGACTACTGACTAATCAGATGAGGTTGTAAATTGCACCAAAATGTTGAACTTGCGCTCTTCTACAGCGCAAGTAATTTCAGCTTCTATCCTATTCGCGTTGGAAAGTTATAAAAGCATCCAAGTCTGCAAAGTAGATGTAAAATTCTTCTGAAAGTCCCTTTGAAAGCGTTGGCAATGTTTTAATAGGTTTTTCATTCGATTTGCAATCTTATAACGCGACTTCCACACTACTAATTAATAGTATGAAATTGCAAATTGCACCAAAATGATGTACTTGCTTTCCTCTTCACCATGATAGTATTTCAGGTTGTATCCTATTTACGAGATAAATGTAAAGTTCGTCTGAATGTCCCTTTGAAAGCGTTGGCAATGTTTTAATAGGCCTGGATTCGATTTGCAATCTTATAATGCGACTTACGCACTACTAACTAATAGTATGAGATTGTAAATTGTACCAAAATGTTGTACTTGCGCTCTTCTACAGCATGGTAGTATTTTCAGCTTGTAACCTATTCGCGTTGGAAAGTTATAAAGCATCCAAGTCTGCAAAGTAGATGTAAGATTCGTCTGAAAGTCCCTTTGAAAGCGTTGGCAATGTTTTAATAGGTTTTTCATTCGATTTGCAATCTTATAATGCGACTTGCGCACTACTAACTAATAGTATGAGATTGCAAATTGCACCAAAATGATGTACTTGCTTTCCTCTTCACCATGATAGTATTTCAGGTTGTATCCTATTCACGAGATGAATGTAAAATTCGTCTAAATGACCCATGAAAAGCGTTGGCACTGTATTACTAGGCTTTCATTCGATTTGCAATCTTATAATGCGACTTACGCACTACTGACTAATCGTATGAAATTGCAAATTGCACCACGAGGTTGTACTTGCGCTCTTCTACAGCATGGTAGTATTTTCAGCTTGTAACCTATTCGCGTTGGAAAGTTATAAAGCATCCAAGTCTGCAAAGTAGATGTAAGATTCGTCTGAAAGTCCCTTTGAAAGCGTTGGCAATGTTTTAATAGGTTTTTCATTCGATTTGCAATCTTATAATGCGACTTGCGCACTACTAACTAATAGTATGAGATTGCAAATTGCATCAAAATGATGTACTTGCTTTCCTCTTCACCATGATAGTATTTCAGGTTGTATCCTATTCACGAGATAAATGTAAAATTCGTCTTAATGTCCCTTTGAAAGCGTTGGCAATGTTTTAATAGGTTTTTCATTCGATTTGCAATCTTATAATGCGACTTACGCACTACTAACTAATAGTATGAGATTGCAAATTGTACCAAAATGTTGTACTTGCGCTCTTCTACAGCATGGTAGTATTTTCAGCTTGTAACCTATTCGCGTTGGAAAGTTATAAAGCATCCAAGTCTGCAAAGTAGATGTAAGATTCGTCTGAAAGTCCCTTTGAAAGCGTTGGCAATGTTTTAATAGGTTTTTCATTCGATTTGCAATCTTATAATGCGACTTGCGCACTACTAACTAATAGTATGAGATTGCAAATTGCACCAAAATGATGTACTTGCTTTCCTCTTCACCATGATAGTATTTCAGGTTGTATCCTATTCACGAGATAAATGTAAAATTCGTCTAAATGTCCCATGAAAAGCGTTGGCACTGTATTACTAGGCTTTCATTCGATTTGCAATCTTATAATGCGACTACTGACTAATCAGATGAGGTTGTAAATTGCACCAAAATGTTGAACTTGCGCTCTTCTACAGCGCAAGTAATTTCAGCTTCTATCCTATTCGCGTTGGAAAGTTATAAAAGCATCCAAGTCTGCAAAGTAGATGTAAAATTCTTCTGAAAGTCCCTTTGAAAGCGTTGGCAATGTTTTAATAGGTTTTTCATTCGATTTGCAATCTTATAATGCGACTTGCGCACTACTAACTAATAGTATGAGATTGCAAATTGCACCAAAATGTTGTACTTGCTTTCCTCTTCACCATGATAGTATTTCAGGTTGTATCCTATTCACGAGATAAATGTAAAATTCGTCTGAATGTCCCTTTGAAAGCGTTGGCAATGTTTTAATAGGTTTTTCATTCGATTTGCAATCTTATAATGCGACTTGCGCACTACTAATTAATAGTATGAAATTGCAAATTGCACCAAAATGTTGTACTTGCTTTCCTCTTCACCATGATAGTATTTCAGGTTGTATCCTATTCACGAGATAAATGTAAAATTCGTCTAAATGTCCCATGAAAAGCGTTGGCAATGTATTACTAGGCTTTCATTCGATTTGCAATCTTATAATGCGACTACTGACTAATCAGATGAGGTTGTAAATTGCACCAAAATGTTGAACTTGCGCTCTTCTACAGCGCAAGTAATTTCAGCTTCTATCCTATTCGCGTTGGAAAGTTATAAAAGCATCCAAGTCTGCAAAGTAGATGTAAAATTCTTCTGAAAGTCCCTTTGAAAGCGTTGGCAATGTTTTAATAGGTTTTTCATTCGATTTGCAATCTTATAACGCGACTTGCACACTACTAATTAATAGTATGAAATTGCAAATTGCACCAAAATGATGTACTTGCTTTCCTCTTCACCATGATAGTATTTCAGGTTGTATCCTATTTACGAGATAAATGTAAAATTCGTCTGAAAGTCCCTTTGAAAGCGTTGGCAATGTTTTAATAGGTTTTTCATTCGATTTGCAATCTTATAACGCGACTTGCACACTACTAATTAATAGTATGAAATTGCAAATTACACAAAAATGTTGTACTTGCTTTCCTCTTCACCATGATAGTATTTCAGGTTGTATCCTATTCACGAGATAAATGTAAAATTCGTCTGAATGTCCCTTTGAAAGCGTTGGCAATGTTTTAATAGGTTTTTCATTCGATTTGCAATCTTATAACGCGACTTGCACACTATTAATTAATAGTATGAAATTGCAAATTGCACCAAAATGTTGTACTTGCTTTCCTCTTCACCATGATAGTATTTCAGGTTGTATCCTATTCACGAGATGAATGTAAAGTTCGTCTGAATGTCCCTTTGAAAGCGTTGGCAATGTTTTAATAGGCCTGGATTCGATTTGCAATCTTATAATGCGACTTACGCACTACTAACTAATAGTATGAGATTGTAAATTGTACCAAAATGTTGTACTTGCGCTCTTCTTCAGTATGGTAGTATTTTCAGCTTGTAACCTATTCGCGTTGGAAAGTTATAAAGCGCCCAAGTCTGCAAAGTAGATGTAAGATTCGTCTGAAAGTCCCTTTGAAAGCGTTGGCAATGTTTTAATAGGTTTTTCATTCGATTTGCAATCTTATAACGCGACTTGCACACTACTAATTAATAGTATGAAATTGCAAATTGCACCAAAATGTTGTACTTGCTTTCCTCTTCACCATGATAGTATTTCAGGTTGTATCCTATTCACGAGATAAATGTAAAATTCGTCTGAATGTCCCTTTGAAAGCGTTGGCAATGTTTTAATAGGTTTTTCATTCGATTTGCAATCTTATAATGCGACTTGCGCACTACTAACTAATAGTATGAGATTGCAAATTGCATCAAAATGATGTACTTGCTTTCCTCTTCACCATGATAGTATTTCAGGTTGTATCCTATTCACGAGATAAATGTAAAATTCGTCTGAATGTCCCTTTGAAAGCGTTGGCAATGTTTTAATAGGTTTTTCATTCGATTTGCAATCTTATAACGCGACTTGCACACTACTAATTAATAGTATGAAATTGCAAATTACACCAAAATGTTGTACTTGCTTTCCTCTTCACCATGATAGTATTTCAGGTTGTATCCTATTCACGAGATGAATGTAAAATTCGTCTAAATGTCCCATGAAAAGCGTTGGCACTGTATTACTAGGCTTTCATTCGATTTGCAATCTTATAATGCGACTACTGACTAATCAGATGAGGTTGTAAATTGCACCAAAATGTTGAACTTGCGCTCTTCTACAGCGCAAGTAATTTCAGCTTCTATCCTATTCGCGTTGGAAAGTTATAAAAGCATCCAAGTCTGCAAAGTAGATGTAAAATTCTTCTGAAAGTCCCTTTGAAAGCGTTGGCAATGTTTTAATAGGTTTTTCATTCGATTTGCAATCTTATAACGCGACTTGCACACTACTAATTAATAGTATGAAATTGCAAATTGCACCAAAATGATGTACTTGCTTTCCTCTTCACCATGATAGTATTTCAGGTTGTATCCTATTTACGAGATAAATGTAAAGTTCGTCTGAATGTCCCTTTGAAAGCGTTGGCAATGTTTTAATAGGCCTGGATTCGATTTGCAATCTTATAATGCGACTTACGCACTACTAACTAATAGTATGAGATTGTAAATTGTACCAAAATGTTGTACTTGCGCTCTTCTTCAGTATGGTAGTATTTTCAGCTTGTAACCTATTCGCGTTGGAAAGTTATAAAGCGCCCAAGTCTGCAAAGTAGATGTAAGATTCGTCTGAAAGTCCCTTTGAAAGCGTTGGCAATGTTTTAATAGGTTTTTCATTCGATTTGCAATCTTATAATGCGACTTGCACACTACTAATTAATAGTATGAAATTGCAAATTGCACCAAAATGTTGTACTTGCTTTCCTCTTCACCATGATAGTATTTCAGGTTGTATCCTATTCACGAGATAAATGTAAAATTCGTCTGAATGTCCCTTTGAAAGCGTTGGCAATGTTTTAATAGGTTTTTCATTCGATTTGCAATCTTATAATGCGACTTGCGCACTACTAACTAATAGTATGAGATTGCAAATTGCACCAAAATGATGTACTTGCTTTCCTCTTCACCATGATAGTATTTCAGGTTGTATCCTATTCACGAGATAAATGTAAAATTCGTCTGAATGTCCCTTTGAAAGCGTTGGCAATGTTTTAATAGGTTTTTCATTCGATTTGCAATCTTATAACGCGACTTGCACACTACTAATTAATAGTATGAAATTGCAAATTGCACCAAAATGTTGTACTTGCTTTCCTCTTCACCATGATAGTATTTCAGGTTGTATCCTATTCACGAGATGAATGTAAAATTCGTCTAAATGTCCCATGAAAAGCGTTGGCACTGTATTACTAGGCTTTCATTCGATTTGCAATCTTATAATGCGACTACTGACTAATCAGATGAGGTTGTAAATTGCACCAAAATGTTGAACTTGCGCTCTTCTACAGCGCAAGTAATTTCAGCTTCTATCCTATTCGCGTTGGAAAGTTATAAAAGCATCCAAGTCTGCAAAGTAGATGTAAAATTCTTCTGAAAGTCCCTTTGAAAGCGTTGGCAATGTTTTAATAGGTTTTTCATTCGATTTGCAATCTTATAACGCGACTTCCACACTACTAATTAATAGTATGAAATTGCAAATTGCACCAAAATGATGTACTTGCTTTCCTCTTCACCATGATAGTATTTCAGGTTGTATCCTATTTACGAGATAAATGTAAAGTTCGTCTGAATGTCCCTTTGAAAGCGTTGGCAATGTTTTAATAGGCCTGGATTCGATTTGCAATCTTATAATGCGACTTACGCACTACTAACTAATAGTATGAGATTGTAAATTGTACCAAAATGTTGTACTTGCGCTCTTCTTCAGTATGGTAGTATTTTCAGCTTGTAACCTATTCGCGTTGGAAAGTTATAAAGCGCCCAAGTCTGCAAAGTAGATGTAAGATTCGTCTGAAAGTCCCTTTGAAAGCGTTGGCAATGTTTTAATAGGTTTTTCATTCGATTTGCAATCTTATAACGCGACTTGCGCACTACTAACTAATAGTATGAAATTGCAAATTGCACAAAAATGTTGTACTTGCTTTCCTCTTCACCATGATAGTATTTCAGGTTGTATCCTATTCACGAGATAAATGTAAAATTCGTCTGAATGTCCCTTTGAAAGCGTTGGCAATGTTTTAATAGGTTTTTCATTCGATTTGCAATCTTATAATGCGACTTGCGCACTACTAACTAATAGTATGAAATTGCAAATTGCACCAAAATGTTGTACTTGCTTTCCTCTTCACCATGATAGTATTTCAGGTTGTATCCTATTCACGAGATAAATGTAAAATTCGTCTGAATGTCCCTTTGAAAGCGTTGGCAATGTTTTAATAGGTTTTTCATTCGATTTGCAATCTTATAACGCGACTTGCACACTACTAATTAATAGTATGAAATTGCAAATTGCACCAAAATGTTGTACTTGCTTTCCTCTTCACCATGATAGTATTTCAGGTTGTATCCTATTCACGAGATGAATGTAAAATTCGTCTAAATGTCCCATGAAAAGCGTTGGCACTGTATTACTAGGCTTTCATTCGATTTGCAATCTTATAATGCGACTACTGACTAATCGTATGAGATTGCAAATTGCACCAAAATGTTGAACTTGTGCTCTTCTACAGCGCAAGTAATTTCAGCTTCTATCCTATTCGCGTTGGAAAGTTATAAAAGCATCCAAGTCTGCAAAGTAGATGTAAAATTCTTCTGAAAGTCCCTTTGAAAGCGTTGGCAATGTTTTAATAGGTTTTTCATTCGATTTGCAATCTTATAACGCGACTTGCACACTACTAATTAATAGTATGAAATTGCAAATTGCACCAAAATGATGTACTTGCTTTCCTCTTCACCATGATAGTATTTCAGGTTGTATCCTATTCACGAGATAAATGTAAAATTCGTCTGAATGTCCCTTTGAAAGCGTTGGCAATGTTTTAATAGGCCTGGATTCGATTTGCAATCTTATAATGCGACTTACGCACTACTAACTAATAGTATGAGATTGTAAATTGTACCAAAATGTTGTACTTGCGCTCTTCTACAGCATGGTAGTATTTTCAGCTTGTAACCTATTCGCGTTGGAAAGTTATAAAGCATCCAAGTCTGCAAAGTAGATGTAAGATTCGTCTGAAAGTCCCTTTGAAAGCGTTGGCAATGTTTTAATAGGTTTTTCATTCGATTTGCAATCTTATAATGCGACTTGCGCACTACTAACTAATAGTATGAGATTGCAAATTGCACCAAAATGATGTACTTGCTTTCCTCTTCACCATGATAGTATTTCAGGTTGTATCCTATTCACGAGATAAATGTAAAATTCGTCTAAATGTCCCATGAAAAGCGTTGGCACTGTATTACTAGGCTTTCATTCGATTTGCAATCTTATAATGCGACTACTGACTAATCAGATGAGTTGTAAATTGCACCAAAATGTTGAACTTGCGCTCTTCTACAGCGCAAGTAATTCAGCTTCTATCCTATTCGCGTTGGAAAGTTATAAAAGCATCCAAGTCTGCAAAGTAGATGTAAAATTCGTCTGAAAGTCCCTTTGAAAGCGTTGGCAATGTTTTAATAGGTTTTTCATTCGATTTGCAATCTTATAACGCGACTTGCACACTACTAATTAATAGTATGAAATTGCAAATTGCACCAAAATGATGTACTTGCTTTCCTCTTCACCATGATAGTATTTCAGGTTGTATCCTATTTACGAGATAAATGTAAAATTCGTCTGAATGTCCCTTTGAAAGCGTTGGCAATGTTTTAATAGGTTTTTCATTCGATTTGCAATCTTATAACGCGACTTGCACACTACTAATTAATAGTATGAAATTGCAAATTACACAAAAATGTTGTACTTGCTTTCCTCTTCACCATGATAGTATTTCAGGTTGTATCCTATTCACGAGATAAATGTAAAATTCGTCTGAATGTCCCTTTGAAAGCGTTGGCAATGTTTTAATAGGTTTTTCATTCGATTTGCAATCTTATAACGCGACTTGCACACTACTAATTAATAGTATGAAATTGCAAATTGCACCAAAATGTTGTACTTGCTTTCCTCTTCACCATGATAGTATTTCAGGTTGTATCCTATTCACGAGATGAATGTAAAGTTCGTCTGAATGTCCCTTTGAAAGCGTTGGCAATGTTTTAATAGGCCTGGATTCGATTTGCAATCTTATAATGCGACTTACGCACTACTAACTAATAGTATGAGATTGTAAATTGTACCAAAATGTTGTACTTGCGCTCTTCTTCAGTATGGTAGTATTTTCAGCTTGTAACCTATTCGCGTTGGAAAGTTATAAAGCGCCCAAGTCTGCAAAGTAGATGTAAGATTCGTCTGAAAGTCCCTTTGAAAGCGTTGGCAATGTTTTAATAGGTTTTTCATTCGATTTGCAATCTTATAACGCGACTTGCACACTACTAATTAATAGTATGAAATTGCAAATTGCACAAAAATGTTGTACTTGCTTTCCTCTTCACCATGATAGTATTTCAGGTTGTATCCTATTCACGAGATAAATGTAAAATTCGTCTGAATGTCCCTTTGAAAGCGTTGGCAATGTTTTAATAGGTTTTTCATTCGATTTGCAATCTTATAATGCGACTTGCGCACTACTAACTAATAGTATGAGATTGCAAATTGCACCAAAATGTTGTACTTGCTTTCCTCTTCACCATGATAGTATTTCAGGTTGTATCCTATTCACGAGATAAATGTAAAATTCGTCTGAATGTCCCTTTGAAAGCGTTGGCAATGTTTTAATAGGTTTTTCATTCGATTTGCAATCTTATAACGCGACTTGCGCACTACTAATTAATAGTATGAAATTGCAAATTGCACCAAAATGTTGTACTTGCTTTCCTCTTCACCATGATAGTATTTCAGGTTGTATCCTATTCACGAGATGAATGTAAAATTCGTCTAAATGTCCCATGAAAAGCGTTGGCAATGTATTACTAGGCTTTCATTCGATTTGCAATCTTATAATGCGACTACTGACTAATCAGATGAGGTTGCAAATTGCACCAAAATGTTGAACTTGCGCTCTTCTACAGCGCAAGTAATTTCAGCTTCTATCCTATTCGCGTTGGAAAGTTATAAAAGCATCCAAGTCTGCAAAGTAGATGTAAAATTCGTCTGAAAGTCCCTTTGAAAGCGTTGGCAATGTTTTAATAGGTTTTTCATTCGATTTGCAATCTTATAACGCGACTTGCGCACTACTAATTAATAGTATGAAATTGCAAATTGCACCAAAATGTTGTACTTGCTTTCCTCTTCACCATGATAGTATTTCAGGTTGTATCCTATTCACGAGATAAATGTAAAATTCGTCTGAATGTCCCTTTGAAAGCGTTGGCAATGTTTTAATAGGCCTGGATTCGATTTGCAATCTTATAATGCGACTTACGCACTACTAACTAATAGTATGAGATTGTAAATTGTACCAAAATGTTGTACTTGCGCTCTTCTACAGCATGGTAGTATTTTCAGCTTGTAACCTATTCGCGTTGGAAAGTTATAAAGCATCCAAGTCTGCAAAGTAGATGTAAGATTCGTCTGAAAGTCCCTTTGAAAGCGTTGGCAATGTTTTAATAGGTTTTTCATTCGATTTGCAATCTTATAATGCGACTTGCGCACTACTAACTAATAGTATGAGATTGCAAATTGCACCAAAATGATGTACTTGCTTTCCTCTTCACCATGATAGTATTTCAGGTTGTATCCTATTCACGAGATGAATGTAAAATTCGTCTGAATGTCCCTTTGAAAGCGTTGGCAATGTTTTAATAGGCTTTCATTCGATTTGCAATCTTATAATGCGACTTACGCACTACTAACTAATAGTATGAATTGCAAATTGCACCAAAATGTTGTACTTGCGCTCTTCTTCAGTATGGTAGTATTTTCAGCTTGTAACCTATTCGCGTTGGAAAGTTATAAAGCGCCCAAGTCTGCAAAGTAGATGTAAGATTCGTCTGAAAGTCCCTTTGAAAGCGTTGGCAATGTTTTAATAGGTTTTTCATTCGATTTGCAATCTTATAACGCGACTTGCACACTACTAATTAATAGTATGAAATTGCAAATTGCACCAAAATGATGTACTTGCTTTCCTCTTCACCATGATAGTATTTCAGGTTGTATCCTATTTACGAGATAAATGTAAAATTCGTCTGAAAGTCCCTTTGAAAGCGTTGGCAATGTTTTAATAGGTTTTTCATTCGATTTGCAATCTTATAACGCGACTTGCACACTACTAATTAATAGTATGAAATTGCAAATTGCACAAAATGTTGTACTTGCTTTCCTCTTCACCATGATAGTATTTCAGGTTGTATCCTATTCACGAGATAAATGTAAAATTCGTCTGAATGTCCCTTTGAAAGCGTTGGCAATGTTTTAATAGGTTTTTCATTCGATTTGCAATCTTATAACGCGACTTGCACACTACTAATTAATAGTATGAAATTGCAAATTGCACCAAAATGTTGTACTTGCTTTCCTCTTCACCATGATAGTATTTCAGGTTGTATCCTATTCACGAGATAAATGTAAAATTCGTCTGAATGTCCCTTTGAAAGCGTTGGCAATGTTTTAATAGGCTTTCATTCGATTTGCAATCTTATAATGCGACTTACGCACTACTAACTAATAGTATGAGATTGTAAATTGCACCAAAATGTTGTACTTGCGCTCTTCTTCAGCATGGTAGTATTTTCAGCTTGTAACCTATTCGCGTTGGAAAGTTATAAAGCGCCCAAGTCTGCAAAGTAGATGTAAGATTCGTCTGAAAGTCCCTTTGAAAGCGTTGGCAATGTTTTAATAGGTTTTTCATTCGATTTGCAATCTTATAACGCGACTTGCACACTACTAATTAATAGTATGAAATTGCAAATTGCACCAAAATGATGTACTTGCTTTCCTCTTCACCATGATAGTATTTCAGGTTGTATCCTATTCACGAGATAAATGTAAAATTCGTCTGAATGTCCCTTTGAAAGCGTTGGCAATGTTTTAATAGGCCTGGATTCGATTTGCAATCTTATAATGCGACTTACGCACTACTAACTAATAGTATGAGATTGTAAATTGTACCAAAATGTTGTACTTGCGCTCTTCTTCAGTATGGTAGTATTTTCAGCTTGTAACCTATTCGCGTTGGAAAGTTATAAAGCGCCCAAGTCTGCAAAGTAGATGTAAGATTCGTCTGAAAGTCCCTTTGAAAGCGTTGGCAATGTTTTAATAGGTTTTTCATTCGATTTGCAATCTTATAACGCGACTTGCACACTACTAATTAATAGTATGAAATTGCAAATTGCACAAAAATGTTGTACTTGCTTTCCTCTTCACCATGATAGTATTTCAGGTTGTATCCTATTCACGAGATAAATGTAAAATTCGTCTGAATGTCCCTTTGAAAGCGTTGGCAATGTTTTAATAGGTTTTTCATTCGATTTGCAATCTTATAATGCGACTTGCGCACTACTAACTAATAGTATGAAATTGCAAATTGCACCAAAATGTTGTACTTGCTTTCCTCTTCACCATGATAGTATTTCAGGTTGTATCCTATTCACGAGATAAATGTAAAATTCGTCTGAATGTCCCTTTGAAAGCGTTGGCAATGTTTTAATAGGTTTTTCATTCGATTTGCAATCTTATAACGCGACTTGCACACTACTAATTAATAGTATGAAATTGCAAATTGCACCAAAATGTTGTACTTGCTTTCCTCTTCACCATGATAGTATTTCAGGTTGTATCCTATTCACGAGATGAATGTAAAATTCGTCTAAATGTCCCATGAAAAGCGTTGGCACTGTATTACTAGGCTTTCATTCGATTTGCAATCTTATAATGCGACTACTGACTAATCAGATGAGGTTGTAAATTGCACCAAAATGTTGTACTTGCGCTCTTCTACAGCGCAAGTAATTTCAGCTTCTATCCTATTCGCGTTGGAAAGTTATAAAAGCATCCAAGTCTGCAAAGTAGATGTAAAATTCGTCTGAAAGTCCCTTTGAAAGCGTTGGCAATGTTTTAATAGGTTTTTCATTCGATTTGCAATCTTATAACGCGACTTGCACACTACTAATTAATAGTATGAAATTGCAAATTGCACCAAAATGATGTACTTGCTTTCCTCTTCACCATGATAGTATTTCAGGTTGTATCCTATTCACGAGATAAATGTAAAATTCGTCTGAATGTCCCTTTGAAAGCGTTGGCAATGTTTTAATAGGCCTGGATTCGATTTGCAATCTTATATTGCGACTTACGCACTACTAACTAATAGTATGAGATTGTAAATTGTACCAAAATGTTGTACTTGCGCTCTTCTACAGCATGGTAGTATTTTCAGCTTGTAACCTATTCGCGTTGGAAAGTTATAAAGCATCCAAGTCTGCAAAGTAGATGTAAGATTCGTCTGAAAGTCCCTTTGAAAGCGTTGGCAATGTTTTAATAGGTTTTTCATTCGATTTGCAATCTTATAATGCGACTTGCGCACTACTAACTAATAGTATGAAATTGCAAATTGCACCAAAATGATGTACTTGCTTTCCTCTTCACCATGATAGTATTTCAGGTTGTATCCTATTCACGAGATAAATGTAAAATTCGTCTAAATGTCCCATGAAAAGCGTTGGCACTGTATTACTAGGCTTTCATTCGATTTGCAATCTTATAATGCGACTACTGACTAATCAGATGAGGTTGTAAATTGCACCAAAATGTTGAACTTGCGCTCTTCTACAGCGCAAGTAATTTCAGCTTCTATCCTATTCGCGTTGGAAAGTTATAAAAGCATCCAAGTCTGCAAAGTAGATGTAAAATTCGTCTGAAAGTCCCTTTGAAAGCGTTGGCAATGTTTTAATAGGTTTTTCATTCGATTTGCAATCTTATAATGCGACTTGCGCACTACTAACTAATAGTATGAGATTGCAAATTGCACCAAAATGATGTACTTGCTTTCCTCTTCACCATGATAGTATTTCAGGTTGTATCCTATTCACGAGATAAATGTAAAATTCGTCTGAATGTCCCTTTGAAAGCGTTGGCAATGTTTTAATAGGTTTTTCATTCGATTTGCAATCTTATAACGCGACTTGCACACTACTAATTAATAGTATGAAATTGCAAATTGCACCAAAATGTTGTACTTGCTTTCCTCTTCACCATGATAGTATTTCAGGTTGTATCCTATTCACGAGATGAATGTAAAATTCGTCTAAATGTCCCATGAAAAGCGTTGGCACTGTATTACTAGGCTTTCATTCGATTTGCAATCTTATAATGCGACTACTGACTAATCAGATGAGGTTGTAAATTGCACCAAAATGTTGAACTTGCGCTCTTCTACAGCGCAAGTAATTTCAGCTTCTATCCTATTCGCGTTGGAAAGTTATAAAAGCATCCAAGTCTGCAAAGTAGATGTAAAATTCTTCTGAAAGTCCCTTTGAAAGCGTTGGCAATGTTTTAATAGGTTTTTCATTCGATTTGCAATCTTATAACGCGACTTGCACACTACTAATTAATAGTATGAAATTGCAAATTGCACCAAAATGATGTACTTGCTTTCCTCTTCACCATGATAGTATTTCAGGTTGTATCCTATTTACGAGATAAATGTAAAATTCGTCTGAAAGTCCCTTTGAAAGCGTTGGCAATGTTTTAATAGGTTTTTCATTCGATTTGCAATCTTATAACGCGACTTGCACACTACTAATTAATAGTATGAAATTGCAAATTGCACCAAAATGTTGTACTTGCTTTCCTCTTCACCATGATAGTATTTCAGGTTGTATCCTATTCACGAGATGAATGTAAAATTCGTCTGAATGTCCCTTTGAAAGCGTTGGCAATGTTTTAATAGGCTTTCATTCGATTTGCAATCTTATAATGCGACTTACGCACTACTAACTAATAGTATGAGATTGTAAATTGTACCAAAATGTTGTACTTGCGCTCTTCTTCAGTATGGTAGTATTTTCAGCTTGTAACCTATTCGCGTTGGAAAGTTATAAAGCATCCAAGTCTGCAAAGTAGATGTAAGATTCGTCTGAAAGTCCCTTTGAAAGCGTTGGCAATGTTTTAATAGGTTTTTCATTCGATTTGCAATCTTATAACGCGACTTGCACACTACTAATTAATAGTATGAAATTGCAAATTGCACAAAAATGTTGTACTTGCTTTCCTCTTCACCATGATAGTATTTCAGGTTGTATCCTATTCACGAGATAAATGTAAAATTCGTCTGAATGTCCCTTTGAAAGCGTTGGCAATGTTTTAATAGGTTTTTCATTCGATTTGCAATCTTATAACGCGACTTGCACACTACTAATTAATAGTATGAAATTGCAAATTGCACCAAAATGTTGTACTTGCTTTCCTCTTCACCATGATAGTATTTCAGGTTGTATCCTATTCACGAGATAAATGTAAAATTCGTCTGAAAGTCCCTTTGAAAGCGTTGGCAATGTTTTAATAGGTTTTTCATTCGATTTGCAATCTTATAACGCGACTTGCACACTACTAATTAATAGTATGAAATTGCAAATTGCACCAAAATGTTGTACTTGCTTTCCTCTTCACCATGATAGTATTTCAGGTTGTATCCTATTCACGAGATGAATGTAAAATTCGTCTAAATGTCCCATGAAAAGCGTTGGCACTGTATTACTAGGCTTTCATTCGATTTGCAATCTTATAATGCGACTACTGACTAATCAGATGAGGTTGTAAATTGCACCAAAATGTTGAACTTGCGCTCTTCTACAGCGCAAGTAATTTCAGCTTCTATCCTATTCGCGTTGGAAAGTTATAAAAGCATCCAAGTCTGCAAAGTAGATGTAAAATTCTTCTGAAAGTCCCTTTGAAAGCGTTGGCAATGTTTTAATAGGTTTTTCATTCGATTTGCAATCTTATAACGCGACTTGCACACTACTAATTAATAGTATGAAATTGCAAATTGCACCAAAATGATGTACTTGCTTTCCTCTTCACCATGATAGTATTTCAGGTTGTATCCTATTTACGAGATAAATGTAAAATTCGTCTGAATGTCCCTTTGAAAGCGTTGGCAATGTTTTAATAGGCTTTCATTCGATTTGCAATCTTATAATGCGACTTACGCACTACTAACTAATAGTATGAGATTGTAAATTGTACCAAAATGTTGTACTTGCGCTCTTCTACAGCATGGTAGTATTTTCAGCTTGTAACCTATTCGCGTTGGAAAGTTATAAAGCATCCAAGTCTGCAAAGTAGATGTAAGATTCGTCTGAAAGTCCCTTTGAAAGCGTTGGCAATGTTTTAATAGGTTTTTCATTCGATTTGCAATCTTATAATGCGACTTGCGCACTACTAACTAATAGTATGAAATTGCAAATTGCACCAAAATGATGTACTTGCTTTCCTCTTCACCATGATAGTATTTCAGGTTGTATCCTATTCACGAGATAAATGTAAAATTCGTCTGAATGTCCCTTTGAAAGCGTTGGCAATGTTTTAATAGGCCTGGATTCGATTTGCAATCTTATAATGCGACTTACGCACTACTAACTAATAGTATGAGATTGCAAATTGCACCAAAATGTTGTACTTGCGCTCTTCTTCAGCATGGTAGTATTTTCAGCTTGTAACCTATTCGCGTTGGAAAGTTATAAAGCGCCCAAGTCTGCAAAGTAGATGTAAGATTCGTCTGAAAGTCCCTTTGAAAGCGTTGGCAATGTTTTAATAGGTTTTTCATTCGATTTGCAATCTTATAACGCGACTTGCACACTACTAATTAATAGTATGAAATTGCAAATTGCACCAAAATGATGTACTTGCTTTCCTCTTCACCATGATAGTATTTCAGGTTGTATCCTATTCACGAGATAAATGTAAAATTCGTCTGAATGTCCCTTTGAAAGCGTTGGCAATGTTTTAATAGGTTTTTCATTCGATTTGCAATCTTATAATGCGACTTGCACACTACTAATTAATAGTATGAAATTGCAAATTGCACAAAAATGTTGTACTTGCTTTCCTCTTCACCATGATAGTATTTCAGGTTGTATCCTATTCACGAGATAAATGTAAAATTCGTCTGAATGTCCCTTTGAAAGCGTTGGCAATGTTTTAATAGGTTTTTCATTCGATTTGCAATCTTATAACGCGACTTGCACACTACTAATTAATAGTATGAAATTGCAAATTGCACCAAAATGTTGTACTTGCTTTCCTCTTCACCATGATAGTATTTCAGGTTGTATCCTATTCACGAGATGAATGTAAAATTCGTCTGAATGTCCCTTTGAAAGCGTTGGCAATGTTTTAATAGGCTTTCATTCGATTTGCAATCTTATAATGCGACTTACGCACTACTAACTAATAGTATGAGATTGCAAATTGCACCAAAATGTTGTACTTGCGCTCTTCTTCAGCATGGTAGTATTTTCAGCTTGTAACCTATTCGCGTTGGAAAGTTATAAAGCATCCAAGTCTGCAAAGTAGATGTAAGATTCGTCTGAAAGTCCCTTTGAAAGCGTTGGCAATGTTTTAATAGGTTTTTCATTCGATTTGCAATCTTATAACGCGACTTGCACACTACTAATTAATAGTATGAAATTGCAAATTGCACCAAAATGATGTACTTGCTTTCCTCTTCACCATGATAGTATTTCAGGTTGTATCCTATTCACGAGATAAATGTAAAATTCGTCTGAATGTCCCTTTGAAAGCGTTGGCAATGTTTTAATAGGCTTTCATTCGATTTGCAATCTTATAATGCGACTTACGCACTACTAACTAATAGTATGAGATTGTAAATTGTACCAAAATGTTGTACTTGCGCTCTTCTTCAGTATGGTAGTATTTTCAGCTTGTAACCTATTCGCGTTGGAAAGTTATAAAGCGCCCAAGTCTGCAAAGTAGATGTAAGATTCGTCTGAAAGTCCCTTTGAAAGCGTTGGCAATGTTTTAATAGGTTTTTCATTCGATTTGCAATCTTATAACGCGACTTGCACACTACTAATTAATAGTATGAAATTGCAAATTGCACAAAAATGTTGTACTTGCTTTCCTCTTCACCATGATAGTATTTCAGGTTGTATCCTATTCACGAGATAAATGTAAAATTCGTCTGAATGTCCCTTTGAAAGCGTTGGCAATGTTTTAATAGGTTTTTCATTCGATTTGCAATCTTATAATGCGACTTGCGCACTACTAACTAATAGTATGAGATTGCAAATTGCACCAAAATGTTGTACTTGCTTTCCTCTTCACCATGATAGTATTTCAGGTTGTATCCTATTCACGAGATAAATGTAAAATTCGTCTGAATGTCCCTTTGAAAGCGTTGGCAATGTTTTAATAGGTTTTTCATTCGATTTGCAATCTTATAACGCGACTTGCACACTACTAATTAATAGTATGAAATTGCAAATTGCACCAAAATGTTGTACTTGCTTTCCTCTTCACCATGATAGTATTTCAGGTTGTATCCTATTCACGAGATGAATGTAAAATTCGTCTAAATGTCCCATGAAAAGCGTTGGCACTGTATTACTAGGCTTTCATTCGATTTGCAATCTTATAATGCGACTACTGACTAATCAGATGAGGTTGTAAATTGCACCAAAATGTTGAACTTGCGCTCTTCTACAGCGCAAGTAATTTCAGCTTCTATCCTATTCGCGTTGGAAAGTTATAAAAGCATCCAAGTCTGCAAAGTAGATGTAAAATTCTTCTGAAAGTCCCTTTGAAAGCGTTGGCAATGTTTTAATAGGTTTTTCATTCGATTTGCAATCTTATAACGCGACTTGCACACTACTAATTAATAGTATGAAATTGCAAATTGCACCAAAATGATGTACTTGCTTTCCTCTTCACCATGATAGTATTTCAGGTTGTATCCTATTCACGAGATAAATGTAAAATTCGTCTGAATGTCCCTTTGAAAGCGTTGGCAATGTTTTAATAGGCCTGGATTCGATTTGCAATCTTATAATGCGACTTACGCACTACTAACTAATAGTATGAGATTGTAAATTGTACCAAAATGTTGTACTTGCGCTCTTCTACAGCATGGTAGTATTTTCAGCTTGTAACCTATTCGCGTTGGAAAGTTATAAAGCATCCAAGTCTGCAAAGTAGATGTAAGATTCGTCTGAAAGTCCCTTTGAAAGCGTTGGCAATGTTTTAATAGGTTTTTCATTCGATTTGCAATCTTATAATGCGACTTGCGCACTACTAACTAATAGTATGAGATTGCAAATTGCATCAAAATGATGTACTTGCTTTCCTCTTCACCATGATAGTATTTCAGGTTGTATCCTATTCACGAGATAAATGTAAAATTCGTCTAAATGTCCCTTGAAAAGCGTTGGCACTGTATTACTAGGCTTTCATTCGATTTGCAATCTTATAATGCGACTACTGACTAATCAGATGAGGTTGCAAATTGCACCAAAATGTTGTACTTGCGCTCTTCTACAGCGCAAGTAATTTCAGCTTGTCCTATTCGCGTTGGAAAGTTATAAAAGCATCCAAGTCTGCAAAGTAGATGTAAAATTCGTCTGAAAGTCCCTTTGAAAGCGTTGGCAATGTTTTAATAGGTTTTTCATTCGATTTGCAATCTTATAATGCGACTTGCACACTACTAATTAATAGTATGAAATTGCAAATTGCACCAAAATGATGTACTTGCTTTCCTCTTCACCATGATAGTATTTCAGGTTGTATCCTATTTACGAGATAAATGTAAAATTCGTCTGAATGTCCCTTTGAAAGCGTTGGCAATGTTTTAATAGGTTTTTCATTCGATTTGCAATCTTATAACGCGACTTACACACTACTAATTAATAGTATGAAATTGCAAATTGCACCAAAATGTTGTACTTGCTTTCCTCTTCACCATGATAGTATTTCAGGTTGTATCCTATTCACGAGATAAATGTAAAATTCGTCTGAATGTCCCTTTGAAAGCGTTGGCAATGTTTTAATAGGTTTTTCATTCGATTTGCAATCTTATAACGACTTGCACACTACTAATTAATAGTATGAAATTGCAAATTGCACCAAAATGTTGTACTTGCTTTCCTCTTCACCATGATAGTATTTCAGGTTGTATCCTATTCACGAGATAAATGTAAAATTCGTCTGAATGTCCCTTTGAAAGCGTTGGCAATGTTTTAATAGGCTTTCATTCGATTTGCAATCTTATAATGCGACTTACGCACTACTAACTAATAGTATGAGATTGCAAATTGCACCAAAATGTTGTACTTGCGCTCTTCTTCAGCATGGTAGTATTTTCAGCTTGTAACCTATTCGCGTTGGAAAGTTATAAAGCGCCCAAGTCTGCAAAGTAGATGTAAGATTCGTCTGAAAGTCCCTTTGAAAGCGTTGGCAATGTTTTAATAGGTTTTTCATTCGATTTGCAATCTTATAACGCGACTTGCACACTACTAACTAATAGTATGAAATTGCAAATTGCACAAAAATGTTGTACTTGCTTTCCTCTTCACCATGATAGTATTTCAGGTTGTATCCTATTCACGAGATAAATGTAAAATTCGTCTGAATGTCCCTTTGAAAGCGTTGGCAATGTTTTAATAGGTTTTTCATTCGATTTGCAATCTTATAATGCGACTTGCGCACTACTAACTAATAGTATGAAATTGCAAATTGCACCAAAATGTTGTACTTGCTTTCCTCTTCACCATGATAGTATTTCAGGTTGTATCCTATTCACGAGATAAATGTAAAATTCGTCTAAATGTCCCATGAAAAGCGTTGGCACTGTATTACTAGGCTTTCATTCGATTTGCAATCTTATAATGCGACTACTGACTAATCAGATGAGGTTGTAAATTGCACCAAAATGTTGAACTTGCGCTCTTCTACAGCGCAAGTAATTTCAGCTTCTATCCTATTCGCGTTGGAAAGTTATAAAAGCATCCAAGTCTGCAAAGTAGATGTAAAATTCTTCTGAAAGTCCCTTTGAAAGCGTTGGCAATGTTTTAATAGGTTTTTCATTCGATTTGCAATCTTATAACGCGACTTGCACACTACTAATTAATAGTATGAAATTGCAAATTGCACCAAAATGATGTACTTGCTTTCCTCTTCACCATGATAGTATTTCAGGTTGTATCCTATTTACGAGATAAATGTAAAATTCGTCTGAATGTCCCTTTGAAAGCGTTGGCAATGTTTTAATAGGTTTTTCATTCGATTTGCAATCTTATAACGCGACTTGCACACTACTAATTAATAGTATGAAATTGCAAATTACACAAAAATGTTGTACTTGCTTTCCTCTTCACCATGATAGTATTTCAGGTTGTATCCTATTCACGAGATAAATGTAAAATTCGTCTGAATGTCCCTTTGAAAGCGTTGGCAATGTTTTAATAGGTTTTTCATTCGATTTGCAATCTTATAACGCGACTTGCACACTACTAATTAATAGTATGAAATTGCAAATTGCACCAAAATGTTGTACTTGCTTTCCTCTTCACCATGATAGTATTTCAGGTTGTATCCTATTCACGAGATGAATGTAAAATTCGTCTGAATGTCCCTTTGAAAGCGTTGGCAATGTTTTAATAGGCCTGGATTCGATTTGCAATCTTATAATGCGACTTACGCACTACTAACTAATAGTATGAGATTGTAAATTGTACCAAAATGTTGTACTTGCGCTCTTCTTCAGTATGGTAGTATTTTCAGCTTGTAACCTATTCGCGTTGGAAAGTTATAAAGCGCCCAAGTCTGCAAAGTAGATGTAAGATTCGTCTGAAAGTCCCTTTGAAAGCGTTGGCAATGTTTTAATAGGTTTTTCATTCGATTTGCAATCTTATAACGCGACTTGCACACTACTAATTAATAGTATGAAATTGCAAATTGCACCAAAATGTTGTACTTGCTTTCCTCTTCACCATGATAGTATTTCAGGTTGTATCCTATTCACGAGATAAATGTAAAATTCGTCTGAATGTCCCTTTGAAAGCGTTGGCAATGTTTTAATAGGTTTTTCATTCGATTTGCAATCTTATAATGCGACTTGCGCACTACTAACTAATAGTATGAGATTGCAAATTGCACCAAAATGATGTACTTGCTTTCCTCTTCACCATGATAGTATTTCAGGTTGTATCCTATTCACGAGATAAATGTAAAATTCGTCTGAATGTCCCTTTGAAAGCGTTGGCAATGTTTTAATAGGTTTTTCATTCGATTTGCAATCTTATAACGCGACTTGCACACTACTAATTAATAGTATGAAATTGCAAATTACACCAAAATGTTGTACTTGCTTTCCTCTTCACCATGATAGTATTTCAGGTTGTATCCTATTCACGAGATGAATGTAAAATTCGTCTAAATGTCCCATGAAAAGCGTTGGCACTGTATTACTAGGCTTTCATTCGATTTGCAATCTTATAATGCGACTACTGACTAATCAGATGAGGTTGTAAATTGCACCAAAATGTTGAACTTGCGCTCTTCTACAGCGCAAGTAATTTCAGCTTCTATCCTATTCGCGTTGGAAAGTTATAAAAGCATCCAAGTCTGCAAAGTAGATGTAAAATTCTTCTGAAAGTCCCTTTGAAAGCGTTGGCAATGTTTTAATAGGTTTTTCATTCGATTTGCAATCTTATAACGCGACTTGCACACTACTAATTAATAGTATGAAATTGCAAATTGCACCAAAATGATGTACTTGCTTTCCTCTTCACCATGATAGTATTTCAGGTTGTATCCTATTTACGAGATAAATGTAAAGTTCGTCTGAATGTCCCTTTGAAAGCGTTGGCAATGTTTTAATAGGCCTGGATTCGATTTGCAATCTTATAATGCGACTTACGCACTACTAACTAATAGTATGAGATTGTAAATTGTACCAAAATGTTGTACTTGCGCTCTTCTTCAGTATGGTAGTATTTTCAGCTTGTAACCTATTCGCGTTGGAAAGTTATAAAGCGCCCAAGTCTGCAAAGTAGATGTAAGATTCGTCTGAAAGTCCCTTTGAAAGCGTTGGCAATGTTTTAATAGGTTTTTCATTCGATTTGCAATCTTATAACGCGACTTGCACACTACTAATTAATAGTATGAAATTGCAAATTGCACAAAAATGTTGTACTTGCTTTCCTCTTCACCATGATAGTATTTCAGGTTGTATCCTATTCACGAGATAAATGTAAAATTCGTCTGAATGTCCCTTTGAAAGCGTTGGCAATGTTTTAATAGGTTTTTCATTCGATTTGCAATCTTATAATGCGACTTGCGCACTACTAACTAATAGTATGAGATTGCAAATTGCATCAAAATGTTGTACTTGCTTTCCTCTTCACCATGATAGTATTTCAGGTTGTATCCTATTCACGAGATAAATGTAAAATTCGTCTGAATGTCCCTTTGAAAGCGTTGGCAATGTTTTAATAGGTTTTTCATTCGATTTGCAATCTTATAACGCGACTTGCACACTACTAATTAATAGTATGAAATTGCAAATTGCACCAAAATGTTGTACTTGCTTTCCTCTTCACCATGATAGTATTTCAGGTTGTATCCTATTCACGAGATGAATGTAAAATTCGTCTAAATGTCCCATGAAAAGCGTTGGCACTGTATTACTAGGCTTTCATTCGATTTGCAATCTTATAATGCGACTACTGACTAATCAGATGAGGTTGTAAATTGCACCAAAATGTTGAACTTGCGCTCTTCTACAGCGCAAGTAATTTCAGCTTCTATCCTATTCGCGTTGGAAAGTTATAAAAGCATCCAAGTCTGCAAAGTAGATGTAAAATTCTTCTGAAAGTCCCTTTGAAAGCGTTGGCAATGTTTTAATAGGTTTTTCATTCGATTTGCAATCTTATAACGCGACTTGCACACTACTAATTAATAGTATGAAATTGCAAATTGCACCAAAATGATGTACTTGCTTTCCTCTTCACCATGATAGTATTTCAGGTTGTATCCTATTCACGAGATAAATGTAAAATTCGTCTGAATGTCCCTTTGAAAGCGTTGGCAATGTTTTAATAGGCCTGGATTCGATTTGCAATCTTATATTGCGACTTACGCACTACTAACTAATAGTATGAGATTGTAAATTGTACCAAAATGTTGTACTTGCGCTCTTCTACAGCATGGTAGTATTTTCAGCTTGTAACCTATTCGCGTTGGAAAGTTATAAAGCATCCAAGTCTGCAAAGTAGATGTAAGATTCGTCTGAAAGTCCCTTTGAAAGCGTTGGCAATGTTTTAATAGGTTTTTCATTCGATTTGCAATCTTATAATGCGACTTGCGCACTACTAACTAATAGTATGAGATTGCAAATTGCACCAAAATGATGTACTTGCTTTCCTCTTCACCATGATAGTATTTCAGGTTGTATCCTATTCACGAGATAAATGTAAAATTCGTCTAAATGTCCCATGAAAAGCGTTGGCACTGTATTACTAGGCTTTCATTCGATTTGCAATCTTATAATGCGACTACTGACTAATCAGATGAGGTTGTAAATTGCACCAAAATGTTGAACTTGCGCTCTTCTACAGCGCAAGTAATTTCAGCTTCTATCCTATTCGCGTTGGAAAGTTATAAAAGCATCCAAGTCTGCAAAGTAGATGTAAAATTCGTCTGAAAGTCCCTTTGAAAGCGTTGGCAATGTTTTAATAGGTTTTTCATTCGATTTGCAATCTTATAACGCGACTTGCACACTACTAATTAATAGTATGAAATTGCAAATTGCACCAAAATGATGTACTTGCTTTCCTCTTCACCATGATAGTATTTCAGGTTGTATCCTATTCACGAGATAAATGTAAAATTCGTCTGAAAGTCCCTTTGAAAGCGTTGGCAATGTTTTAATAGGTTTTTCATTCGATTTGCAATCTTATAACGCGACTTACACACTACTAATTAATAGTATGAAATTGCAAATTGCACCAAAATGTTGTACTTGCTTTCCTCTTCACCATGATAGTATTTCAGGTTGTATCCTATTCACGAGATAAATGTAAAATTCGTCTGAAAGTCCCTTTGAAAGCGTTGGCAATGTTTTAATAGGTTTTTCATTCGATTTGCAATCTTATAACGCGACTTGCACACTACTAATTAATAGTATGAAATTGCAAATTGCACCAAAATGTTGTACTTGCTTTCCTCTTCACCATGATAGTATTTCAGGTTGTATCCTATTCACGAGATGAATGTAAAGTTCGTCTGAATGTCCCTTTGAAAGCGTTGGCAATGTTTTAATAGGCCTGGATTCGATTTGCAATCTTATAATGCGACTTACGCACTACTAACTAATAGTATGAGATTGTAAATTGTACCAAAATGTTGTACTTGCGCTCTTCTTCAGTATGGTAGTATTTTCAGCTTGTAACCTATTCGCGTTGGAAAGTTATAAAGCGCCCAAGTCTGCAAAGTAGATGTAAGATTCGTCTGAAAGTCCCTTTGAAAGCGTTGGCAATGTTTTAATAGGTTTTTCATTCGATTTGCAATCTTATAATGCGACTTGCGCACTACTAACTAATAGTATGAAATTGCAAATTGCACAAAAATGTTGTACTTGCTTTCCTCTTCACCATGATAGTATTTCAGGTTGTATCCTATTCACGAGATAAATGTAAAATTCGTCTGAATGTCCCTTTGAAAGCGTTGGCAATGTTTTAATAGGTTTTTCATTCGATTTGCAATCTTATAATGCGACTTGCGCACTACTAACTAATAGTATGAGATTGCAAATTGCATCAAAATGATGTACTTGCTTTCCTCTTCACCATGATAGTATTTCAGGTTGTATCCTATTCACGAGATAAATGTAAAATTCGTCTGAATGTCCCTTTGAAAGCGTTGGCAATGTTTTAATAGGTTTTTCATTCGATTTGCAATCTTATAACGCGACTTGCACACTACTAATTAATAGTATGAAATTGCAAATTACACCAAAATGTTGTACTTGCTTTCCTCTTCACCATGATAGTATTTCAGGTTGTATCCTATTCACGAGATGAATGTAAAATTCGTCTAAATGTCCCATGAAAAGCGTTGGCACTGTATTACTAGGCTTTCATTCGATTTGCAATCTTATAATGCGACTACTGACTAATCAGATGAGGTTGTAAATTGCACCAAAATGTTGAACTTGCGCTCTTCTACAGCGCAAGTAATTTCAGCTTCTATCCTATTCGCGTTGGAAAGTTATAAAAGCATCCAAGTCTGCAAAGTAGATGTAAAATTCTTCTGAAAGTCCCTTTGAAAGCGTTGGCAATGTTTTAATAGGTTTTTCATTCGATTTGCAATCTTATAACGCGACTTGCACACTACTAATTAATAGTATGAAATTGCAAATTGCACCAAAATGATGTACTTGCTTTCCTCTTCACCATGATAGTATTTCAGGTTGTATCCTATTTACGAGATAAATGTAAAATTCGTCTGAATGTCCCTTTGAAAGCGTTGGCAATGTTTTAATAGGCCTGGATTCGATTTGCAATCTTATAATGCGACTTACGCACTACTAACTAATAGTATGAGATTGTAAATTGTACCAAAATGTTGTACTTGCGCTCTTCTACAGCATGGTAGTATTTTCAGCTTGTAACCTATTCGCGTTGGAAAGTTATAAAGCATCCAAGTCTGCAAAGTAGATGTAAGATTCGTCTGAAAGTCCCTTTGAAAGCGTTGGCAATGTTTTAATAGGTTTTTCATTCGATTTGCAATCTTATAATGCGACTTGCGCACTACTAACTAATAGTATGAGATTGCAAATTGCACCAAAATGATGTACTTGCTTTCCTCTTCACCATGATAGTATTTCAGGTTGTATCCTATTCACGAGATAAATGTAAAATTCGTCTGAATGTCCCTTTGAAAGCGTTGGCAATGTTTTAATAGGCTTTCATTCGATTTGCAATCTTATAATGCGACTTACGCACTACTAACTAATAGTATGAAATTGCAAATTGCACCAAAATGTTGTACTTGCGCTCTTCTACAGCATGGTAGTATTTTCAGCTTGTAACCTATTCGCGTTGGAAAGTTATAAAGCATCCAAGTCTGCAAAGTAGATGTAAGATTCGTCTGAAAGTCCCTTTGAAAGCGTTGGCAATGTTTTAATAGGTTTTTCATTCGATTTGCAATCTTATAACGCGACTTGCACACTACTAATTAATAGTATGAAATTGCAAATTGCACCAAAATGTTGTACTTGCTTTCCTCTTCACCATGATAGTATTTCAGGTTGTATCCTATTCACGAGATAAATGTAAAATTCGTCTGAATGTCCCTTTGAAAGCGTTGGCAATGTTTTAATAGGTTTTCATTCGATTTGCAATCTTATAATGCGACTTACACACTACTAATTAATAGTATGAAATTGCAAATTGCACCAAAATGTTGTACTTGCTTTCCTCTTCACCATGATAGTATTTCAGGTTGTATCCTATTCACGAGATAAATGTAAAATTCGTCTGAATGTCCCTTTGAAAGCGTTGGCAATGTTTTAATAGGTTTTTCATTCGATTTGCAATCTTATAACGCGACTTGCACACTACTAATTAATAGTATGAAATTGCAAATTGCACCAAAATGTTGTACTTGCTTTCCTCTTCACCATGATAGTATTTCAGGTTGTATCCTATTCACGAGATGAATGTAAAGTTCGTCTGAATGTCCCTTTGAAAGCGTTGGCAATGTTTTAATAGGCCTGGATTCGATTTGCAATCTTATAATGCGACTTACGCACTACTAACTAATAGTATGAGATTGTAAATTGTACCAAAATGTTGTACTTGCGCTCTTCTTCAGCATGGTAGTATTTTCAGCTTGTAACCTATTCGCGTTGGAAAGTTATAAAGCGCCCAAGTCTGCAAAGTAGATGTAAGATTCGTCTGAAAGTCCCTTTGAAAGCGTTGGCAATGTTTTAATAGGTTTTTCATTCGATTTGCAATCTTATAACGCGACTTGCACACTACTAATTAATAGTATGAAATTGCAAATTGCACAAAAATGTTGTACTTGCTTTCCTCTTCACCATGATAGTATTTCAGGTTGTATCCTATTCACGAGATAAATGTAAAATTCGTCTGAATGTCCCTTTGAAAGCGTTGGCAATGTTTTAATAGGTTTTTCATTCGATTTGCAATCTTATAATGCGACTTGCGCACTACTAACTAATAGTATGAGATTGCAAATTGCACCAAAATGATGTACTTGCTTTCCTCTTCACCATGATAGTATTTCAGGTTGTATCCTATTCACGAGATAAATGTAAAATTCGTCTGAATGTCCCTTTGAAAGCGTTGGCAATGTTTTAATAGGTTTTTCATTCGATTTGCAATCTTATAACGCGACTTGCACACTACTAATTAATAGTATGAAATTGCAAATTACACCAAAATGTTGTACTTGCTTTCCTCTTCACCATGATAGTATTTCAGGTTGTATCCTATTCACGAGATGAATGTAAAATTCGTCTAAATGTCCCATGAAAAGCGTTGGCACTGTATTACTAGGCTTTCATTCGATTTGCAATCTTATAATGCGACTACTGACTAATCAGATGAGGTTGTAAATTGCACCAAAATGTTGAACTTGCGCTCTTCTACAGCGCAAGTAATTTCAGCTTCTATCCTATTCGCGTTGGAAAGTTATAAAAGCATCCAAGTCTGCAAAGTAGATGTAAAATTCTTCTGAAAGTCCCTTTGAAAGCGTTGGCAATGTTTTAATAGGTTTTTCATTCGATTTGCAATCTTATAACGCGACTTCCACACTACTAATTAATAGTATGAAATTGCAAATTGCACCAAAATGATGTACTTGCTTTCCTCTTCACCATGATAGTATTTCAGGTTGTATCCTATTTACGAGATAAATGTAAAGTTCGTCTGAATGTCCCTTTGAAAGCGTTGGCAATGTTTTAATAGGCCTGGATTCGATTTGCAATCTTATAATGCGACTTACGCACTACTAACTAATAGTATGAGATTGTAAATTGTACCAAAATGTTGTACTTGCGCTCTTCTACAGCATGGTAGTATTTTCAGCTTGTAACCTATTCGCGTTGGAAAGTTATAAAGCATCCAAGTCTGCAAAGTAGATGTAAGATTCGTCTGAAAGTCCCTTTGAAAGCGTTGGCAATGTTTTAATAGGTTTTTCATTCGATTTGCAATCTTATAATGCGACTTGCGCACTACTAACTAATAGTATGAGATTGCAAATTGCATCAAAATGATGTACTTGCTTTCCTCTTCACCATGATAGTATTTCAGGTTGTATCCTATTCACGAGATAAATGTAAAATTCGTCTAAATGTCCCATGAAAAGCGTTGGCAATGTATTACTAGGCTTTCATTCGATTTGCAATCTTATAATGCGACTTACGCACTACTGACTAATCGTATGAGATTGCAAATTGCACCAAAATGTTGTACTTGCGCTCTTCTACAGCATGGTAGTATTTTCAGCTTGTAACCTATTCGCGTTGGAAAGTTATAAAGCATCCAAGTCTGCAAAGTAGATGTAAGATTCGTCTGAAAGTCCCTTTGAAAGCGTTGGCAATGTTTTAATAGGTTTTTCATTCGATTTGCAATCTTATAATGCGACTTGCGCACTACTAACTAATAGTATGAAATTGCAAATTGCACCAAAATGATGTACTTGCTTTCCTCTTCACCATGATAGTATTTCAGGTTGTATCCTATTTACGAGATAAATGTAAAATTCGTCTGAATGTCCCTTTGAAAGCGTTGGCAATGTTTTAATAGGCCTGGATTCGATTTGCAATCTTATATTGCGACTTACGCACTACTAACTAATAGTATGAGATTGTAAATTGTACCAAAATGTTGTACTTGCGCTCTTCTACAGCATGGTAGTATTTTCAGCTTGTAACCTATTCGCGTTGGAAAGTTATAAAGCATCCAAGTCTGCAAAGTAGATGTAAGATTCGTCTGAAAGTCCCTTTGAAAGCGTTGGCAATGTTTTAATAGGTTTTTCATTCGATTTGCAATCTTATAATGCGACTTGCGCACTACTAACTAATAGTATGAGATTGCAAATTGCACCAAAATGATGTACTTGCTTTCCTCTTCACCATGATAGTATTTCAGGTTGTATCCTATTCACGAGATAAATGTAAAATTCGTCTAAATGTCCCATGAAAAGCGTTGGCACTGTATTACTAGGCTTTCATTCGATTTGCAATCTTATAATGCGACTACTGACTAATCAGATGAGGTTGTAAATTGCACCAAAATGTTGAACTTGCGCTCTTCTACAGCGCAAGTAATTTCAGCTTCTATCCTATTCGCGTTGGAAAGTTATAAAAGCATCCAAGTCTGCAAAGTAGATGTAAAATTCTTCTGAAAGTCCCTTTGAAAGCGTTGGCAATGTTTTAATAGGTTTTTCATTCGATTTGCAATCTTATAATGCGACTTGCGCACTACTAACTAATAGTATGAGATTGCAAATTGCACCAAAATGATGTACTTGCTTTCCTCTTCACCATGATAGTATTTCAGGTTGTATCCTATTCACGAGATAAATGTAAAATTCGTCTGAATGTCCCTTTGAAAGCGTTGGCAATGTTTTAATAGGTTTTTCATTCGATTTGCAATCTTATAACGCGACTTGCACACTACTAATTAATAGTATGAAATTGCAAATTACACCAAAATGTTGTACTTGCTTTCCTCTTCACCATGATAGTATTTCAGGTTGTATCCTATTCACGAGATGAATGTAAAATTCGTCTAAATGTCCCATTGAAAGCGTTGGCACTGTATTACTAGGCTTTCATTCGATTTGCAATCTTATAATGCGACTACTGACTAATCAGATGAGGTTGTAAATTGCACCAAAATGTTGAACTTGCGCTCTTCTACAGCGCAAGTAATTTCAGCTTCTATCCTATTCGCGTTGGAAAGTTATAAAAGCATCCAAGTCTGCAAAGTAGATGTAAAATTCTTCTGAAAGTCCCTTTGAAAGCGTTGGCAATGTTTTAATAGGTTTTTCATTCGATTTGCAATCTTATAACGCGACTTGCACACTACTAATTAATAGTATGAAATTGCAAATTACACCAAAATGTTGTACTTGCTTTCCTCTTCACCATGATAGTATTTCAGGTTGTATCCTATTCACGAGATAAATGTAAAATTCGTCTGAATGTCCCTTTGAAAGCGTTGGCAATGTTTTAATAGGTTTTTCATTCGATTTGCAATCTTATAACGCGACTTGCACACTATTAATTAATAGTATGAAATTGCAAATTGCACCAAAATGATGTACTTGCTTTCCTCTTCACCATGATAGTATTTCAGGTTGTATCCTATTTACGAGATAAATGTAAAATTCGTCTGAATGTCCCTTTGAAAGCGTTGGCAATGTTTTAATAGGTTTTTCATTCGATTTGCAATCTTATAACGCGACTTGCACACTACTAATTAATAGTATGAAATTGCAAATTACACAAAAATGTTGTACTTGCTTTCCTCTTCACCATGATAGTATTTCAGGTTGTATCCTATTCACGAGATAAATGTAAAATTCGTCTGAATGTCCCTTTGAAAGCGTTGGCAATGTTTTAATAGGTTTTTCATTCGATTTGCAATCTTATAACGCGACTTGCACACTATTAATTAATAGTATGAAATTGCAAATTGCACCAAAATGTTGTACTTGCTTTCCTCTTCACCATGATAGTATTTCAGGTTGTATCCTATTCACGAGATGAATGTAAAGTTCGTCTGAATGTCCCTTTGAAAGCGTTGGCAATGTTTTAATAGGCCTGGATTCGATTTGCAATCTTATAATGCGACTTACGCACTACTAACTAATAGTATGAGATTGTAAATTGTACCAAAATGTTGTACTTGCGCTCTTCTTCAGTATGGTAGTATTTTCAGCTTGTAACCTATTCGCGTTGGAAAGTTATAAAGCGCCCAAGTCTGCAAAGTAGATGTAAGATTCGTCTGAAAGTCCCTTTGAAAGCGTTGGCAATGTTTTAATAGGTTTTTCATTCGATTTGCAATCTTATAACGCGACTTGCACACTACTAATTAATAGTATGAAATTGCAAATTACACAAAAATGTTGTACTTGCTTTCCTCTTCACCATGATAGTATTTCAGGTTGTATCCTATTCACGAGATAAATGTAAAATTCGTCTGAATGTCCCTTTGAAAGCGTTGGCAATGTTTTAATAGGTTTTTCATTCGATTTGCAATCTTATAATGCGACTTGCGCACTACTAACTAATAGTATGAGATTGCAAATTGCATCAAAATGATGTACTTGCTTTCCTCTTCACCATGATAGTATTTCAGGTTGTATCCTATTCACGAGATAAATGTAAAATTCGTCTGAATGTCCCTTTGAAAGCGTTGGCAATGTTTTAATAGGTTTTTCATTCGATTTGCAATCTTATAACGCGACTTGCACACTACTAATTAATAGTATGAAATTGCAAATTACACCAAAATGTTGTACTTGCTTTCCTCTTCACCATGATAGTATTTCAGGTTGTATCCTATTCACGAGATGAATGTAAAATTCGTCTAAATGTCCCATGAAAAGCGTTGGCACTGTATTACTAGGCTTTCATTCGATTTGCAATCTTATAATGCGACTACTGACTAATCAGATGAGGTTGTAAATTGCACCAAAATGTTGAACTTGCGCTCTTCTACAGCGCAAGTAATTTCAGCTTCTATCCTATTCGCGTTGGAAAGTTATAAAAGCATCCAAGTCTGCAAAGTAGATGTAAAATTCTTCTGAAAGTCCCTTTGAAAGCGTTGGCAATGTTTTAATAGGTTTTTCATTCGATTTGCAATCTTATAACGCGACTTCCACACTACTAATTAATAGTATGAAATTGCAAATTGCACCAAAATGATGTACTTGCTTTCCTCTTCACCATGATAGTATTTCAGGTTGTATCCTATTTACGAGATAAATGTAAAGTTCGTCTGAATGTCCCTTTGAAAGCGTTGGCAATGTTTTAATAGGCCTGGATTCGATTTGCAATCTTATATTGCGACTTACGCACTACTAACTAATAGTATGAGATTGTAAATTGTACCAAAATGTTGTACTTGCGCTCTTCTACAGCATGGTAGTATTTTCAGCTTGTAACCTATTCGCGTTGGAAAGTTATAAAGCATCCAAGTCTGCAAAGTAGATGTAAGATTCGTCTGAAAGTCCCTTTGAAAGCGTTGGCAATGTTTTAATAGGTTTTTCATTCGATTTGCAATCTTATAATGCGACTTGCGCACTACTAACTAATAGTATGAATTGCAAATTGCACCAAAATGATGTACTTGCTTTCCTCTTCACCATGATAGTATTTCAGGTTGTATCCTATTCACGAGATGAATGTAAAATTCGTCTAAATGTCCCATGAAAAGCGTTGGCACTGTATTTACTAGGCTTTCATTCGATTTGCAATCTTATAATGCGACTTACGCACTACTGACTAATCGTATGAGATTGCAAATTGCACCAAAAGTTATACTTGCGCTCTTCTACAGCATGGTAGTATTTTCAGCTTGTAACCTATTCGCGTTGGAAAGTTATAAAGCATCCAAGTCTGCAAAGTAGATGTAAGATTCGTCTGAAAGTCCCTTTGAAAGCGTTGGCAATGTTTTAATAGGTTTTTCATTCGATTTGCAATCTTATAATGCGACTTGCGCACTACTAACTAATAGTATGAAATTGCAAATTGCACCAAAATGATGTACTTGCTTTCCTCTTCACCATGATAGTATTTCAGGTTGTATCCTATTTACGAGATAAATGTAAAGTTCGTCTGAATGTCCCTTTGAAAGCGTTGGCAATGTTTTAATAGGCCTGGATTCGATTTGCAATCTTATATTGCGACTTACGCACTACTAACTAATAGTATGAGATTGTAAATTGTACCAAAATGTTGTACTTGCGCTCTTCTACAGCATGGTAGTATTTTCAGCTTGTAACCTATTCGCGTTGGAAAGTTATAAAGCATCCAAGTCTGCAAAGTAGATGTAAGATTCGTCTGAAAGTCCCTTTGAAAGCGTTGGCAATGTTTTAATAGGTTTTTCATTCGATTTGCAATCTTATAATGCGACTTGCGCACTACTAACTAATAGTATGAGATTGCAAATTGCACCAAAATGATGTACTTGCTTTCCTCTTCACCATGATAGTATTTCAGGTTGTATCCTATTCACGAGATAAATGTAAAATTCGTCTAAATGTCCCATGAAAAGCGTTGGCACTGTATTACTAGGCTTTCATTCGATTTGCAATCTTATAATGCGACTACTGACTAATCAATGAGGTTGTAAATTGCACCAAAATGTTGAACTTGCGCTCTTCTACAGCGCAAGTAATTTCAGCTTCTATCCTATTCGCGTTGGAAAGTTATAAAGCATCCAAGTCTGCAAAGTAGATGTAAAATTCTTCTGAAAGTCCCTTTGAAAGCGTTGGCAATGTTTTAATAGGTTTTTCATTCGATTTGCAATCTTATAATGCGACTTGCGCACTACTAACTAATAGTATGAGATTGCAAATTGCACCAAAATGATGTACTTGCTTTCCTCTTCACCATGATAGTATTTCAGGTTGTATCCTATTCACGAGATAAATGTAAAATTCGTCTGAATGTCCCTTTGAAAGCGTTGGCAATGTTTTAATAGGTTTTTCATTCGATTTGCAATCTTATAACGCGACTTGCACACTACTAATTAATAGTATGAAATTGCAAATTACACCAAAATGTTGTACTTGCTTTCCTCTTCACCATGATAGTATTTCAGGTTGTATCCTATTCACGAGATGAATGTAAAATTCGTCTAAATGTCCCATGAAAAGCGTTGGCACTGTATTACTAGGCTTTCATTCGATTTGCAATCTTATAATGCGACTACTGACTAATCAGATGAGGTTGTAAATTGCACCAAAATGTTGAACTTGCGCTCTTCTACAGCGCAAGTAATTTCAGCTTCTATCTTATTCGCGTTGGAAAGTTATAAAAGCATCCAAGTCTGCAAAGTAGATGTAAAATTCTTCTGAAAGTCCCTTTGAAAGCGTTGGCAATGTTTTAATAGGTTTTTCATTCGATTTGCAATCTTATAACGCGACTTGCACACTACTAATTAATAGTATGAAATTGCAAATTGCACCAAAATGATGTACTTGCTTTCCTCTTCACCATGATAGTATTTCAGGTTGTATCCTATTTACGAGATAAATGTAAAATTCGTCTGAAAGTCCCTTTGAAAGCGTTGGCAATGTTTTAATAGGTTTTTCATTCGATTTGCAATCTTATAACGCGACTTCCACACTACTAATTAATAGTATGAAATTGCAAATTGCACCAAAATGTTGTACTTGCTTTCCTCTTCACCATGATAGTATTTCAGGTTGTATCCTATTCACGAGATGAATGTAAAGTTCGTCTGAATGTCCCTTTGAAAGCGTTGGCAATGTTTTAATAGGCTGGATTCGATTTGCAATCTTATAATGCGACTTACGCACTACTAACTAATAGTATGAGATTGTAAATTGTACCAAAATGTTGTACTTGCGCTCTTCTTCAGTATGGTAGTATTTTCAGCTTGTAACCTATTCGCGTTGGAAAGTTATAAAGCGCCCAAGTCTGCAAAGTAGATGTAAGATTCGTCTGAAAGTCCCTTTGAAAGCGTTGGCAATGTTTTAATAGGTTTTTCATTCGATTTGCAATCTTATAACGCGACTTGCACACTACTAATTAATAGTATGAAATTGCAAATTACACAAAAATGTTGTACTTGCTTTCCTCTTCACCATGATAGTATTTCAGGTTGTATCCTATTCACGAGATAAATGTAAAATTCGTCTGAATGTCCCTTTGAAAGCGTTGGCAATGTTTTAATAGGTTTTTCATTCGATTTGCAATCTTATAACGCGACTTGCACACTATTAATTAATAGTATGAAATTGCAAATTGCACCAAAATGATGTACTTGCTTTCCTCTTCACCATGATAGTATTTCAGGTTGTATCCTATTCACGAGATAAATGTAAAATTCGTCTGAATGTCCCTTTGAAAGCGTTGGCAATGTTTTAATAGGTTTTTCATTCGATTTGCAATCTTATAACGCGACTTGCACACTACTAATTAATAGTATGAAATTGCAAATTACACAAAAATGTTGTACTTGCTTTCCTCTTCACCATGATAGTATTTCAGGTTGTATCCTATTCACGAAGATAAATGTAAAATTCGTCTGAATGTCCCTTTGAAAGCGTTGGCAATGTTTTAATAGGTTTTTCATTCGATTTGCAATCTTATAACGCGACTTGCACACTACTAATTAATAGTATGAAATTGCAAATTGCACCAAAATGTTGTACTTGCTTTCCTCTTCACCATGATAGTATTTCAGGTTGTATCCTATTCACGAGATGAATGTAAAGTTCGTCTGAATGTCCCTTTGAAAGCGTTGGCAATGTTTTAATAGGCTGGATTCGATTTGCAATCTTATAATGCGACTTACGCACTACTAACTAATAGTATGAGATTGTAAATTGCACCAAAATGTTGTACTTGCGCTCTTCTTCAGTATGGTAGTATTTTCAGCTTGTAACCTATTCGCGTTGGAAAGTTATAAAGCGCCCAAGTCTGCAAAGTAGATGTAAGATTCGTCTGAAAGTCCCTTTGAAAGCGTTGGCAATGTTTTAATAGGTTTTTCATTCGATTTGCAATCTTATAACGCGACTTGCACACTACTAATTAATAGTATGAAATTGCAAATTGCACAAAAATGTTGTACTTGCTTTCCTCTTCACCATGATAGTATTTCAGGTTGTATCCTATTCACGAGATAAATGTAAAATTCGTCTGAATGTCCCTTTGAAAGCGTTGGCAATGTTTTAATAGGTTTTTCATTCGATTTGCAATCTTATAATGCGACTTGCGCACTACTAACTAATAGTATGAGATTGCAAATTGCATCAAAATGATGTACTTGCTTTCCTCTTCACCATGATAGTATTTCAGGTTGTATCCTATTCACGAGATAAATGTAAAATTCGTCTGAATGTCCCTTTGAAAGCGTTGGCAATGTTTTAATAGGTTTTTTCATTCGATTTGCAATCTTATAACGCGACTTGCACACTACTAATTAATAGTATGAAATTGCAAATTACACCAAAATGTTGTACTTGCTTTCCTCTTCACCATGATAGTATTTCAGGTTGTATCCTATTCACGAGATGAATGTAAAATTCGTCTAAATGTCCCATGAAAAGCGTTGGCACTGTATTACTAGGCTTTCATTCGATTTGCAATCTTATAATGCGACTACTGACTAATCAGATGAGGTGTTAAATTGCACCAAAATGTTGAACTTGCGCTCTTCTACAGCGCAAGTAATTTCAGCTTCTATCCTATTCGCGTTGGAAAGTTATAAAAGCATCCAAGTCTGCAAAGTAGATGTAAAATTCTTCTGAAAGTCCCTTTGAAAGCGTTGGCAATGTTTTAATAGGTTTTTCATTCGATTTGCAATCTTATAACGCGACTTGCACACTACTAATTAATAGTATGAAATTGCAAATTGCACCAAAATGATGTACTTGCTTTCCTCTTCACCATGATAGTATTTCAGGTTGTATCCTATTTACGAGATAAATGTAAAGTTCGTCTGAATGTCCCTTTGAAAGCGTTGGCAATGTTTTAATAGGCCTGGATTCGATTTGCAATCTTATAATGCGACTTACGCACTACTAACTAATAGTATGAGATTGTAAATTGTACCAAAATGTTGTACTTGCGCTCTTCTTCAGCATGGTAGTATTTTCAGCTTGTAACCTATTCGCGTTGGAAAGTTATAAAGCGCCCAAGTCTGCAAAGTAGATGTAAGATTCGTCTGAAAGTCCCTTTGAAAGCGTTGGCAATGTTTTAATAGGTTTTTCATTCGATTTGCAATCTTATAATGCGACTTGCGCACTACTAATTAATAGTATGAAATTGCAAATTGCACAAAAATGTTGTACTTGCTTTCCTCTTCACCATGATAGTATTTCAGGTTGTATCCTATTCACGAGATAAATGTAAAATTCGTCTGAATGTCCCTTTGAAAGCGTTGGCAATGTTTTAATAGGTTTTCATTCGATTTGCAATCTTATAATGCGACTTACGCACTACTAACTAATAGTATGAGATTGCAAATTGCACCAAAATGTTGTACTTGCTTTTCTCTTCACCATGATAGTATTTCAGGTTGTATCCTATTCACGAGATAAATGTAAAATTCGTCTGAATGTCCCTTTGAAAGCGTTGGCAATGTTTTAATAGGTTTTTCATTCGATTTGCAATCTTATAACGCGACTTGCACACTACTAATTAATAGTATGAAATTGCAAATTGCACCAAAATGTTGTACTTGCTTTCCTCTTCACCATGATAGTATTTCAGGTTGTATCCTATTCACGAGATAAATGTAAAATTCGTCTGAATGTCCCTTTGAAAGCGTTGGCAATGTTTTAATAGGCCTGGATTCGATTTGCAATCTTATAATGCGACTTACGCACTACTAACTAATAGTATGAGATTGTAAATTGTACCAAAATGTTGTACTTGCGCTCTTCTACAGCATGGTAGTATTTTCAGCTTGTAACCTATTCGCGTTGGAAAGTTATAAAGCATCCAAGTCTGCAAAGTAGATGTAAGATTCGTCTGAAAGTCCCTTTGAAAGCGTTGGCAATGTTTTAATAGGTTTTTCATTCGATTTGCAATCTTATAACGCGACTTGCGCACTACTAATTAATAGTATGAAATTGCAAATTGCACCAAAATGTTGTACTTGCTTTCCTCTTCACCATGATAGTATTTCAGGTTGTATCCTATTCACGAGATAAATGTAAAATTCGTCTAAATGTCCCTTTGAAAAGCGTTGGCAATGTTTTAATAGGCTTTTCATTCGATTTGCAATCTTATAATGCGACTTACGCACTACTAACTAATAGTATGAAATTGCAAATTGCACCAAGAGGTTGTACTTGCGCTCTTCTACAGCATGGTAGTATTTTCAGCTTGTAACCTATTCGCGTTGGAAAGTTATAAAGCATCCAAGTCTGCAAAGTAGATGTAAGATTCGTCTGAAAATCCCTTTGAAAGCGTTGGCAATGTTTTAATAGGTTTTTCATTCGATTTGCAATCTTATAATGCGACTTGCGCACTACTAACTAATAGTATGAAATTGCAAATTGCACCAAAATGTTGTACTTGCTTTCCTCTTCACCATGATAGTATTTCAGGTTGTATCCTATTCACGAGATAAATGTAAAATTCGTCTGAATAACCCTTTGAAAGCGTTGGCAATGTTTTAACAGGCTTTCATTCGATTTGCAATCTTATATTGCGACTTACGCACTACTAACTAATAGTATGAGATTGCAAATTGTACCAAAATGTTGTACTTGCGCTCTTCTACAGCATGGTAGTATTTTCAGCTTGTAACCTATTCGCGTTGGAAAGTTATAAAGCATCCAAGTCTGCAAAGTAGATGTAAGATTCGTCTGAAAGTCCCTTTGAAAGCGTTGGCAATGTTTTAATAGGTTTTTCATTCGATTTGCAATCTTATAATGCGACTTGCGCACTACTAACTAATAGTATGAAATTGCAAATTGCATCAAAATGATGTACTTGCTTTCCTCTTCACCATGATAGTATTTCAGGTTGTATCCTATTCACGAGATAAATGTAAAATTCGTCTAAATGTCCCATGAAAAGCGTTGGCACTGTATTAATAGGCTTTCATTCGATTTGCAATCTTATAATGCGACTACTGACTAATCAGTATGAGGTTGTAAATTGCACCAAAATGTTGAACTTGCGCTCTTCTACAGCGCAAGTAATTTCAGCTTCTATCCTATTCGCGTTGGAAAGTTATAAAAGCATCCAAGTCTGCAAAGTAGATGTAAAATTCGTCTGAAAGTCCCTTTGAAAGCGTTGGCAATGTTTTAATAGGTTTTTCATTCGATTTGCAATCTTATAATGCGACTTGCGCACTACTAACTAATAGTATGAGATTGCAAATTGCACCAAAATGATGTACTTGCTTTCCTCTTCACCATGATAGTATTTCAGGTTGTATCCTATTCACGAGATAAATGTAAAATTCGTCTGAATGTCCCTTTGAAAGCGTTGGCAATGTTTTAATAGGTTTTTCATTCGATTTGCAATCTTATAACGCGACTTGCACACTACTAATTAATAGTATGAAATTGCAAATTACACCAAAATGTTGTACTTGCTTTCCTCTTCACCATGATAGTATTTCAGGTTGTATCCTATTCACGAGATGAATGTAAAATTCGTCTAAATGTCCCATGAAAAGCGTTGGCACTGTATTACTAGGCTTTCATTCGATTTGCAATCTTATAATGCGACTACTGACTAATCAGATGAGGTTGTAAATTGCACCAAAATGTTGAACTTGCGCTCTTCTACAGCGCAAGTAATTTCAGCTTCTATCCTATTCGCGTTGGAAAGTTATAAAAGCATCCAAGTCTGCAAAGTAGATGTAAAATTCTTCTGAAAGTCCCTTTGAAAGCGTTGGCAATGTTTTAATAGGTTTTTCATTCGATTTGCAATCTTATAACGCGACTTGCACACTACTAATTAATAGTATGAAATTGCAAATTGCACCAAAATGATGTACTTGCTTTCCTCTTCACCATGATAGTATTTCAGGTTGTATCCTATTCACGAGATAAATGTAAAATTCGTCTGAATGTCCCTTTGAAAGCGTTGGCAATGTTTTAATAGGTTTTTCATTCGATTTGCAATCTTATAACGCGACTTGCACACTACTAATTAATAGTATGAAATTGCAAATTGCACCAAAATGTTGTACTTGCTTTCCTCTTCACCATGATAGTATTTCAGGTTGTATCCTATTCACGAGATGAATGTAAAGTTCGTCTGAATGTCCCTTTGAAAGCGTTGGCAATGTTTTAATAGGCCTGGATTCGATTTGCAATCTTATAATGCGACTTACGCACTACTAACTAATAGTATGAGATTGTAAATTGTACCAAAATGTTGTACTTGCGCTCTTCTTCAGTATGGTAGTATTTTCAGCTTGTAACCTATTCGCGTTGGAAAGTTATAAAGCGCCAAGTCTGCAAAGTAGATGTAAGATTCGTCTGAAAGTCCCTTTGAAAGCGTTGGCAATGTTTTAATAGGTTTTTCATTCGATTTGCAATCTTATAACGCGACTTGCACACTACTAATTAATAGTATGAAATTGCAAATTACACAAAAATGTTGTACTTGCTTTCCTCTTCACCATGATAGTATTTCAGGTTGTATCCTATTCACGAGATAAATGTAAAATTCGTCTGAATGTCCCTTTGAAAGCGTTGGCAATGTTTTAATAGGTTTTTCATTCGATTTGCAATCTTATAACGCGACTTGCACACTATTAATTAATAGTATGAAATTGCAAATTGCACCAAAATGTTGTACTTGCTTTCCTCTTCACCATGATAGTATTTCAGGTTGTATCCTATTCACGAGATAAATGTAAAATTCGTCTGAATGTCCCTTTGAAAGCGTTGGCAATGTTTTAATAGGTTTTTCATTCGATTTGCAATCTTATAACGCGACTTGCACACTACTAATAAATAGTATGAAATTGCAAATTGCACAAAAATGTTGTACTTGCTTTCCTCTTCACCATGATAGTATTTCAGGTTGTATCCTATTCACGAGATAAATGTAAAATTCGTCTGAATGTCCCTTTGAAAGCGTTGGCAATGTTTTAATAGGTTTTTCATTCGATTTGCAATCTTATAACGCGACTTGCACACTACTAATTAATAGTATGAAATTGCAAATTGCACCAAAATGTTGTACTTGCTTTCCTCTTCACCATGATAGTATTTCAGGTTGTATCCTATTCACGAGATGAATGTAAAGTTCGTCTGAATGTCCCTTTGAAAGCGTTGGCAATGTTTTAATAGGCCTGGATTCGATTTGCAATCTTATAATGCGACTTACGCACTACTAACTAATAGTATGAGATTGTAAATTGTACCAAAATGTTGTACTTGCGCTCTTCTTCAGTATGGTAGTATTTTCAGCTTGTAACCTATTCGCGTTGGAAAGTTATAAAGCGCCCAAGTCTGCAAAGTAGATGTAAGATTCGTCTGAAAGTCCCTTTGAAAGCGTTGGCAATGTTTTAATAGGTTTTTCATTCGATTTGCAATCTTATAACGCGACTTGCACACTACTAATTAATAGTATGAAATTGCAAATTGCACCAAAATGTTGTACTTGCTTTCCTCTTCACCATGATAGTATTTCAGGTTGTATCCTATTCACGAGATAAATGTAAAATTCGTCTGAATGTCCCTTTGAAAGCGTTGGCAATGTTTTAATAGGTTTTTCATTCGATTTGCAATCTTATAATGCGACTTGCGCACTACTAACTAATAGTATGAGATTGCAAATTGCATCAAAATGATGTACTTGCTTTCCTCTTCACCATGATAGTATTTCAGGTTGTATCCTATTCACGAGATAAATGTAAAATTCGTCTGAATGTCCCTTTGAAAGCGTTGGCAATGTTTTAATAGGTTTTTCATTCGATTTGCAATCTTATAACGCGACTTGCACACTACTAATTAATAGTATGAAATTGCAAATTACACCAAAATGTTGTACTTGCTTTCCTCTTCACCATGATAGTATTTCAGGTTGTATCCTATTCACGAGATGAATGTAAAATTCGTCTAAATGTCCCATGAAAAGCGTTGGCACTGTATTACTAGGCTTTCATTCGATTTGCAATCTTATAATGCGACTACTGACTAATCAGATGAGGTTGTAAATTGCACCAAAATGTTGAACTTGCGCTCTTCTACAGCGCAAGTAATTTCAGCTTCTATCCTATTCGCGTTGGAAAGTTATAAAAGCATCCAAGTCTGCAAAGTAGATGTAAAATTCTTCTGAAAGTCCCTTTGAAAGCGTTGGCAATGTTTTAATAGGTTTTTCATTCGATTTGCAATCTTATAACGCGACTTCCACACTACTAATTAATAGTATGAAATTGCAAATTGCACCAAAATGATGTACTTGCTTTCCTCTTCACCATGATAGTATTTCAGGTTGTATCCTATTTACGAGATAAATGTAAAGTTCGTCTGAATGTCCCTTTGAAAGCGTTGGCAATGTTTTAATAGGCCTGGATTCGATTTGCAATCTTATAATGCGACTTACGCACTACTAACTAATAGTATGAGATTGTAAATTGTACCAAAATGTTGTACTTGCGCTCTTCTACAGCATGGTAGTATTTTCAGCTTGTAACCTATTCGCGTTGGAAAGTTATAAAGCATCCAAGTCTGCAAAGTAGATGTAAGATTCGTCTGAAAGTCCCTTTGAAAGCGTTGGCAATGTTTTAATAGGTTTTTCATTCGATTTGCAATCTTATAACGCGACTTGCACACTACTAATTAATAGTATGAAATTGCAAATTGCACAAAAATGATGTACTTGCTTTCCTCTTCACCATGATAGTATTTCAGGTTGTATCCTATTCACGAGATAAATGTAAAATTCGTCTGAATGTCCCTTTGAAAGCGTTGGCACTGTTTTACTAGGCTTTCATTCGATTTGCAATCTTATAATGCGACTTACGCACTACTAACTAATAGTATGAAATTGCAAATTGCACCAAAATGTTGTACTTGCTTTTCTCTTCACCATGATAGTATTTCAGGTTGTATCCTATTCACGAGATAAATATAAAATTCGTCTGAATGTCCCTTTGAAAGCGTTGGCAATGTTTTAATAGGTTTTTCATTCGATTTGCAATCTTATAACGCGACTTGCACACTACTAATTAATAGTATGAAATTGCAAATTGCACCAAAATGTTGTACTTGCTTTCCTCTTCACCATGATAGTATTTCAGGTTGTATCCTATTCACGAGATGAATGTAAAATTCGTCTGAATGTCCCTTTGAAAGCGTTGGCAATGTTTTAATAGGTTTTCATTCGATTTGCAATCTTATAACGCGACTTGCACACTACTAATTAATAGTATGAAATTGCAAATTGCACCAAAATGTTGTACTTGCTTTCCTCTTCACCATGATAGTATTTCAGGTTGTATCCTATTCACGAGATAAATGTAAAATTCGTCTGAATGTCCCTTTGAAAGCGTTGGCAATGTTTTAATAGGTTTTTCATTCGATTTGCAATCTTATAACGCGACTTGCACACTACTAATTAATAGTATGAAATTGCAAATTGCACCAAAATGTTGTACTTGCTTTCCTCTTCACCATGATAGTATTTCAGGTTGTATATTATTTACGAGATAAATGTAAAATTCGTCTGAATGTCCCTTTGAAAGCGTTGGCAATGTTTTAATAGGTTTTTCATTCGATTTGCAATCTTATAACGCGACTTGCACACTACTAATTAATAGTATGAAATTGCAAATTGCACCAAAATGTTGTACTTGCTTTCCTCTTCACCATGATAGTATTTCAGGTTGTATCCTATTCACGAGATGAATGTAAAATTCGTCTGAATGTCCCTTTGAAAGCGTTGGCAATGTTTTAATAGGCCTTCATTCGATTTGCAATCTTATAATGCGACTTACGCACTACTAACTAATAGTATGAGATTGTAAATTGTACCAAAATGTTGTACTTGCGCTCTTCTTCAGTATGGTAGTATTTTCAGCTTGTAACCTATTCGCGTTGGAAAGTTATAAAGCGCCCAAGTCTGCAAAGTAGATGTAAGATTCGTCTGAAAGTCCCTTTGAAAGCGTTGGCAATGTTTTAATAGGTTTTTCATTCGATTTGCAATCTTATAACGCGACTTGCACACTACTAATTAATAGTATGAAATTGCAAATTGCACCAAAATGTTGTACTTGCTTTCCTCTTCACCATGATAGTATTTCAGGTTGTATCCTATTCACGAGATGAATGTAAAATTCGTCTAAATGTCCCATGAAAAGCGTTGGCACTGTATTACTAGGCTTTCATTCGATTTGCAATCTTATAATGCGACTTACGCACTACTGACTAATCGTATGAAATTGCAAATTGCACCAAAATGTTGAACTTGTGCTCTTCTACAGCGCAAGTAATTTCAGCTTCTATCCTATTCGCGTTGGAAAGTTATAAAAGCATCCAAGTCTGCAAAGTAGATGTAAAATTCTTCTGAAAGTCCCTTTGAAAGCGTTGGCAATGTTTTAATAGGTTTTTCATTCGATTTGCAATCTTATAACGCGACTTGCACACTACTAATTAATAGTATGAAATTGCAAATTGCACCAAAATGATGTACTTGCTTTCCTCTTCACCATGATAGTATTTCAGGTTGTATCCTATTCACGAGATAAATGTAAAGTTCGTCTGAATGTCCCTTTGAAAGCGTTGGCAATGTTTTAATAGGCCTGGATTCGATTTGCAATCTTATAATGCGACTTACGCACTACTAACTAATAGTATGAGATTGTAAATTGTACCAAAATGTTGTACTTGCGCTCTTCTACAGCATGGTAGTATTTTCAGCTTGTAACCTATTCGCGTTGGAAAGTTATAAAGCATCCAAGTCTGCAAAGTAGATGTAAGATTCGTCTGAAAGTCCCTTTGAAAGCGTTGGCAATGTTTTAATAGGTTTTTCATTCGATTTGCAATCTTATAATGCGACTTGCGCACTACTAACTAATAGTATGAGATTGCAAATTGCACCAAAATGATGTACTTGCTTTCCTCTTCACCATGATAGTATTTCAGGTTGTATCCTATTCACGAGATAAATGTAAAATTCGTCTAAATGTCCCATGAAAAGCGTTGGCACTGTATTACTAGGCTTTCATTCGATTTGCAATCTTATAATGCGACTACTGACTAATCAGATGAGGTTGTAAATTGCACCAAAATGTTGAACTTGCGCTCTTCTACAGCGCAAGTAATTTCAGCTTCTATCCTATTCGCGTTGGAAAGTTATAAAAGCATCCAAGTCTGCAAAGTAGATGTAAAATTCTTCTGAAAGTCCCTTTGAAAGCGTTGGCAATGTTTTAATAGGTTTTTCATTCGATTTGCAATCTTATAACGCGACTTGCACACTACTAATTAATAGTATGAAATTGCAAATTGCACCAAAATGTTGTACTTGCTTTCCTCTTCACCATGATAGTATTTCAGGTTGTATCCTATTCACGAGATAAATGTAAAATTCGTCTGAATGTCCCTTTGAAAGCGTTGGCAATGTTTTAATAGGCCTTTCATTCGATTTGCAATCTTATAATGCGACTTACGCACTACTAACTAATAGTATGAGATTGTAAATTGCACCAAAATGTTGTACTTGCGCTCTTCTACAGCATGGTAGTATTTTCAGCTTGTAACCTATTCGCGTTGGAAAGTTATAAAGCATCCAAGTCTGCAAAGTAGATGTAAGATTCGTCTGAAAGTCCCTTTGAAAGCGTTGGCAATGTTTTAATAGGTTTTTCATTCGATTTGCAATCTTATAACGCGACTTGCGCACTACTAATTAATAGTATGAAATTGCAAATTGCACCAAAATGTTGTACTTGCTTTCCTCTTCACCATGATAGTATTTCAGGTTGTATCCTATTCACGAGATGAATGTAAAATTCGTCTAAATGTCCCATGAAAAGCGTTGGCACTGTATTACTAGGCTTTCATTCGATTTGCAATCTTATAATGCGACTTACGCACTACTGACTAATCGTATGAAATTGCAAATTGCACCAAAATGTTGTACTTGCGCTCTTCTACAGCATGGTAGTATTTTCAGCTTGTAACCTATTCGCGTTGGAAAGTTATAAAGCATCCAAGTCTGCAAAGTAGATGTAAGATTCGTCTGAAAGTCCCTTTGAAAGCGTTGGCAATGTTTTAATAGGTTTTTCATTCGATTTGCAATCTTATAATGCGACTTGCGCACTACTAATTAATAGTATGAAATTGCAAATTGCACCAAAATGATGTACTTGCTTTCCTCTTCACCATGATAGTATTTCAGGTTGTATCCTATTTACGAGATAAATGTAAAGTTCGTCTGAATGTCCCTTTGAAAGCGTTGGCAATGTTTTAATAGGCCTGGATTCGATTTGCAATCTTATATTGCGACTTACGCACTACTAACTAATAGTATGAGATTGTAAATTGTACCAAAATGTTGTACTTGCGCTCTTCTACAGCATGGTAGTATTTTCAGCTTGTAACCTATTCGCGTTGGAAAGTTATAAAGCATCCAAGTCTGCAAAGTAGATGTAAGATTCGTCTGAAAGTCCCTTTGAAAGCGTTGGCAATGTTTTAATAGGTTTTTCATTCGATTTGCAATCTTATAATGCGACTTGCACACTACTAATTAATAGTATGAAATTGCAAATTGCACCAAAATGTTGTACTTGCTTTCCTCTTCACCATGATAGTATTTCAGGTTGTATCCTATTCACGAGATAAATGTAAAATTCGTCTAAATGTCCCATGAAAAGCGTTGGCACTGTATTACTAGGCTTTCATTCGATTTGCAATCTTATAATGCGACTACTGACTAATCAGATGAGGTTGTAAATTGCACCAAAATGTTGAACTTGCGCTCTTCTACAGCGCAAGTAATTTCAGCTTCTATCCTATTCGCGTTGGAAAGTTATAAAAGCATCCAAGTCTGCAAAGTAGATGTAAAATTCTTCTGAAAGTCCCTTTGAAAGCGTTGGCAATGTTTTAATAGGTTTTTCATTCGATTTGCAATCTTATAATGCGACTTGCGCACTACTAATTAATAGTATGAAATTGCAAATTGCACCAAAATGTTGTACTTGCTTTCCTCTTCACCATGATAGTATTTCAGGTTGTATCCTATTCACGAGATAAATGTAAAATTCGTCTGAATGTCCCTTTGAAAGCGTTGGCAATGTTTTAATAGGTTTTTCATTCGATTTGCAATCTTATAACGCGACTTGCACACTACTAATTAATAGTATGAAATTGCAAATTGCACCAAAATGTTGTACTTGCTTTCCTCTTCACCATGATAGTATTTCAGGTTGTATCCTATTCACGAGATGAATGTAAAGTTCGTCTGAATGTCCCTTTGAAAGCGTTGGCAATGTTTTAATAGGCTTTCATTCGATTTGCAATCTTATAATGCGACTTACGCACTACTAACTAATAGTATGAGATTGTAAATTGCACCAAAATGTTGTACTTGCGCTCTTCTTCAGTATGGTAGTATTTTCAGCTTGTAACCTATTCGCGTTGGAAAGTTATAAAGCGCCAAGTCTGCAAAGTAGATGTAAGATTCGTCTGAAAGTCCCTTTGAAAGCGTTGGCAATGTTTTAATAGGTTTTTCATTCGATTTGCAATCTTATAACGCGACTTGCACACTACTAATTAATAGTATGAAATTGCAAATTGCACAAAAATGTTGTACTTGCTTTCCTCTTCACCATGATAGTATTTCAGGTTGTATCCTATTCACGAGATAAATGTAAAATTCGTCTGAATGTCCCTTTGAAAGCGTTGGCAATGTTTTAATAGGTTTTTCATTCGATTTGCAATCTTATAACGCGACTTGCACACTACTAATTAATAGTATGAAATTGCAAATTGCACCAAAATGTTGTACTTGCTTTCCTCTTCACCATGATAGTATTTCAGGTTGTATCCTATTCACGAGATGAATGTAAAATTCGTCTAAATGTCCCATGAAAAGCGTTGGCACTGTATTACTAGGCTTTCATTCGATTTGCAATCTTATAATGCGACTACTGACTAATCAGATGAGGTTGTAAATTGCACCAAAATGTTGAACTTGCGCTCTTCTACAGCGCAAGTAATTTCAGCTTCTATCCTATTCGCGTTGGAAAGTTATAAAAGCATCCAAGTCTGCAAAGTAGATGTAAAATTCTTCTGAAAGTCCCTTTGAAAGCGTTGGCAATGTTTTAATAGGTTTTTCATTCGATTTGCAATCTTATAACGCGACTTGCACACTACTAATTAATAGTATGAAATTGCAAATTGCACCAAAATGATGTACTTGCTTTCCTCTTCACCATGATAGTATTTCAGGTTGTATCCTATTTACGAGATAAATGTAAAATTCGTCTGAATGTCCCTTTGAAAGCGTTGGCAATGTTTTAATAGGCCTGGATTCGATTTGCAATCTTATAATGCGACTTACGCACTACTAACTAATAGTATGAGATTGTAAATTGTACCAAAATGTTGTACTTGCGCTCTTCTACAGCATGGTAGTATTTTCAGCTTGTAACCTATTCGCGTTGGAAAGTTATAAAGCATCCAAGTCTGCAAAGTAGATGTAAGATTCGTCTGAAAGTCCCTTTGAAAGCGTTGGCAATGTTTTAATAGGTTTTTCATTCGATTTGCAATCTTATAATGCGACTTGCGCACTACTAACTAATAGTATGAGATTGCAAATTGCACCAAAATGATGTACTTGCTTTCCTCTTCACCATGATAGTATTTCAGGTTGTATCCTATTCACGAGATGAATGTAAAATTCGTCTAAATGTCCCATGAAAAGCGTTGGCACTGTATTACTAGGCTTTCATTCGATTTGCAATCTTATAATGCGACTTACGCACTACTGACTAATCGTATGAAATTGCAAATTGCACCAAAATGTTGTACTTGCGCTCTTCTACAGCATGGTAGTATTTTCAGCTTGTAACCTATTCGCGTTGGAAAGTTATAAAGCATCCAAGTCTGCAAAGTAGATGTAAGATTCGTCTGAAAGTCCCTTTGAAAGCGTTGGCAATGTTTTAATAGGTTTTTCATTCGATTTGCAATCTTATAATGCGACTTGCGCACTACTAACTAATAGTATGAGATTGCAAATTGCATCAAAATGATGTACTTGCTTTCCTCTTCACCATGATAGTATTTCAGGTTGTATCCTATTTACGAGATAAATGTAAAATTCGTCTGAATGTCCCTTTGAAAGCGTTGGCAATGTTTTAATAGGCCTGGATTCGATTTGCAATCTTATATTGCGACTTACGCACTACTAACTAATAGTATGAGATTGTAAATTGTACCAAAATGTTGTACTTGCGCTCTTCTACAGCATGGTAGTATTTTCAGCTTGTAACCTATTCGCGTTGGAAAGTTATAAAGCATCCAAGTCTGCAAAGTAGATGTAAGATTCGTCTGAAAGTCCCTTTGAAAGCGTTGGCAATGTTTTAATAGGTTTTTCATTCGATTTGCAATCTTATAATGCGACTTGCGCACTACTAACTAATAGTATGAAATTGCAAATTGCACCAAAATGATGTACTTGCTTTCCTCTTCACCATGATAGTATTTCAGGTTGTATCCTATTCACGAGATAAATGTAAAATTCGTCTAAATGTCCCATGAAAAGCGTTGGCACTGTATTACTAGGCTTTCATTCGATTTGCAATCTTATAATGCGACTACTGACTAATCAGATGAGGTTGTAAATTGCACCAAAATGTTGAACTTGCGCTCTTCTACAGCGCAAGTAATTTCAGCTTCTATCCTATTCGCGTTGGAAAGTTATAAAAGCATCCAAGTCTGCAAAGTAGATGTAAAATTCTTCTGAAAGTCCCTTTGAAAGCGTTGGCAATGTTTTAATAGGTTTTTCATTCGATTTGCAATCTTATAATGCGACTTGCGCACTACTAACTAATAGTATGAGATTGCAAATTGCACCAAAATGATGTACTTGCTTTCCTCTTCACCATGATAGTATTTCAGGTTGTATCCTATTCACGAGATAAATGTAAAATTCGTCTGAATGTCCCTTTGAAAGCGTTGGCAATGTTTTAATAGGTTTTTCATTCGATTTGCAATCTTATAACGCGACTTGCACACTACTAATTAATAGTATGAAATTGCAAATTGCACCAAAATGTTGTACTTGCTTTCCTCTTCACCATGATAGTATTTCAGGTTGTATCCTATTCACGAGATGAATGTAAAATTCGTCTGAATGTCCCTTTGAAAGCGTTGGCAATGTTTTAATAGGCTTTCATTCGATTTGCAATCTTATAATGCGACTTACGCACTACTAACTAATAGTATGAGATTGTAAATTGCACCAAAATGTTGTACTTGCGCTCTTCTTCAGTATGGTAGTATTTTCAGCTTGTATCCTATTCGCGTTGGAAAGTTATAAAGCGCCCAAGTCTGCAAAGTAGATGTAAAATTCGTCTGAAAGTCCCTTTGAAAGCGTTGGCAATGTTTTAATAGGTTTTTCATTCGATTTGCAATCTTATAACGCGACTTGCACACTACTAATTAATAGTATGAAATTGCAAATTGCACAAAAATGTTGTACTTGCTTTCCTCTTCACCATGATAGTATTTCAGGTTGTATCCTATTCACGAGATAAATGTAAAATTCGTCTGAATGTCCCTTTGAAAGCGTTGGCAATGTTTTAATAGGTTTTTCATTCGATTTGCAATCTTATAACGCGACTTGCACACTACTAATTAATAGTATGAAATTGCAAATTGCACCAAAATGTTGTACTTGCTTTCCTCTTCACCATGATAGTATTTCAGGTTGTATCCTATTCACGAGATAAATGTAAAATTCGTCTGAATGTCCCTTTGAAAGCGTTGGCAATGTTTTAATAGGTTTTTCATTCGATTTGCAATCTTATAACGCGACTTGCACACTACTAATTAATAGTATGAAATTGCAAATTACACAAAAATGTTGTACTTGCTTTCCTCTTCACCATGATAGTATTTCAGGTTGTATCCTATTCACGAGATAAATGTAAAATTCGTCTGAATGTCCCTTTGAAAGCGTTGGCAATGTTTTAATAGGTTTTTCATTCGATTTGCAATCTTATAACGCGACTTGCACACTATTAATTAATAGTATGAAATTGCAAATTGCACCAAAATGTTGTACTTGCTTTCCTCTTCACCATGATAGTATTTCAGGTTGTATCCTATTCACGAGATGAATGTAAAGTTCGTCTGAATGTCCCTTTGAAAGCGTTGGCAATGTTTTAATAGGCCTGGATTCGATTTGCAATCTTATAATGCGACTTACGCACTACTAACTAATAGTATGAGATTGTAAATTGTACCAAAATGTTGTACTTGCGCTCTTCTTCAGTATGGTAGTATTTTCAGCTTGTAACCTATTCGCGTTGGAAAGTTATAAAGCGCCCAAGTCTGCAAAGTAGATGTAAGATTCGTCTGAAAGTCCCTTTGAAAGCGTTGGCAATGTTTTAATAGGTTTTTCATTCGATTTGCAATCTTATAACGCGACTTGCACACTACTAATTAATAGTATGAAATTGCAAATTGCACAAAAATGTTGTACTTGCTTTCCTCTTCACCATGATAGTATTTCAGGTTGTATCCTATTCACGAGATAAATGTAAAATTCGTCTGAATGTCCCTTTGAAAGCGTTGGCAATGTTTTAATAGGTTTTTCATTCGATTTGCAATCTTATAATGCGACTTGCGCACTACTAACTAATAGTATGAAATTGCAAATTGCACCAAAATGATGTACTTGCTTTCCTCTTCACCATGATAGTATTTCAGGTTGTATCCTATTCACGAGATAAATGTAAAATTCGTCTGAATGTCCCTTTGAAAGCGTTGGCAATGTTTTAATAGGTTTTTCATTCGATTTGCAATCTTATAACGCGACTTGCACACTACTAATTAATAGTATGAAATTGCAAATTACACCAAAATGTTGTACTTGCTTTCCTCTTCACCATGATAGTATTTCAGGTTGTATCCTATTCACGAGATGAATGTAAAATTCGTCTAAATGTCCCATGAAAAGCGTTGGCACTGTATTACTAGGCTTTCATTCGATTTGCAATCTTATAATGCGACTACTGACTAATCAGATGAGGTTGTAAATTGCACCAAAATGTTGAACTTGCGCTCTTCTACAGCGCAAGTAATTTCAGCTTCTATCCTATTCGCGTTGGAAAGTTATAAAAGCATCCAAGTCTGCAAAGTAGATGTAAAATTCTTCTGAAAGTCCCTTTGAAAGCGTTGGCAATGTTTTAATAGGTTTTTCATTCGATTTGCAATCTTATAACGCGACTTCCACACTACTAATTAATAGTATGAAATTGCAAATTGCACCAAAATGATGTACTTGCTTTCCTCTTCACCATGATAGTATTTCAGGTTGTATATTATTTACGAGATAAATGTAAAATTCGTCTGAATGTCCCTTTGAAAGCGTTGGCAATGTTTTAATAGGTTTTTCATTCGATTTGCAATCTTATAACGCGACTTGCACACTACTAATTAATAGTATGAAATTGCAAATTGCACCAAAATGTTGTACTTGCTTTCCTCTTCACCATGATAGTATTTCAGGTTGTATCCTATTCACGAGATAAATGTAAAATTCGTCTGAATGTCCCTTTGAAAGCGTTGGCAATGTTTTAATAGGTTTTTCATTCGATTTGCAATCTTATAATGCGACTTGCGCACTACTAACTAATAGTATGAGATTGCAAATTGCATCAAAATGATGTACTTGCTTTCCTCTTCACCATGATAGTATTTCAGGTTGTATCCTATTCACGAGATAAATGTAAAATTCGTCTGAATGTCCCTTTGAAAGCGTTGGCAATGTTTTAATAGGTTTTTCATTCGATTTGCAATCTTATAACGCGACTTGCACACTACTAATTAATAGTATGAAATTGCAAATTACACCAAAATGTTGTACTTGCTTTCCTCTTCACCATGATAGTATTTCAGGTTGTATCCTATTCACGAGATGAATGTAAAATTCGTCTAAATGTCCCATGAAAAGCGTTGGCACTGTATTACTAGGCTTTCATTCGATTTGCAATCTTATAATGCGACTACTGACTAATCAGATGAGGTTGTAAATTGCACCAAAATGTTGAACTTGCGCTCTTCTACAGCGCAAGTAATTTCAGCTTCTATCCTATTCGCGTTGGAAAGTTATAAAAGCATCCAAGTCTGCAAAGTAGATGTAAAATTCTTCTGAAAGTCCCTTTGAAAGCGTTGGCAATGTTTTAATAGGTTTTTCATTCGATTTGCAATCTTATAACGCGACTTGCACACTACTAATTAATAGTATGAAATTGCAAATTGCACCAAAATGATGTACTTGCTTTCCTCTTCACCATGATAGTATTTCAGGTTGTATCCTATTCACGAGATAAATGTAAAATTCGTCTGAATGTCCCTTTGAAAGCGTTGGCAATGTTTTAATAGGCCTGGATTCGATTTGCAATCTTATAATGCGACTTACGCACTACTAACTAATAGTATGAGATTGTAAATTGTACCAAAATGTTGTACTTGCGCTCTTCTACAGCATGGTAGTATTTTCAGCTTGTAACCTATTCGCGTTGGAAAGTTATAAAGCATCCAAGTCTGCAAAGTAGATGTAAAATTCGTCTGAAAGTCCCTTTGAAAGCGTTGGCAATGTTTTAATAGGTTTTTCATTCGATTTGCAATCTTATAACGCGACTTGCACACTACTAATTAATAGTATGAAATTGCAAATTGCACCAAAATGATGTACTTGCTTTCCTCTTCACCATGATAGTATTTCAGGTTGTATCCTATTCACGAGATAAATGTAAAATTCGTCTGAATGTCCCTTTGAAAGCGTTGGCAATGTTTTAATAGGTTTTTCATTCGATTTGCAATCTTATAACGCGACTTGCACACTACTAATTAATAGTATGAAATTGCAAATTACACAAAAATGTTGTACTTGCTTTCCTCTTCACCATGATAGTATTTCAGGTTGTATCCTATTCACGAGATAAATGTAAAATTCGTCTGAATGTCCCTTTGAAAGCGTTGGCAATGTTTTAATAGGTTTTTCATTCGATTTGCAATCTTATAACGCGACTTGCACACTACTAATTAATAGTATGAAATTGCAAATTGCACCAAAATGTTGTACTTGCTTTCCTCTTCACCATGATAGTATTTCAGGTTGTATCCTATTCACGAGATAAATGTAAAATTCGTCTGAATGTCCCTTTGAAAGCGTTGGCAATGTTTTAATAGGCTTTCATTCGATTTGCAATCTTATAATGCGACTTACGCACTACTAACTAATAGTATGAGATTGTAAATTGCACCAAAATGTTGTACTTGCGCTCTTCTACAGCATGGTAGTATTTTCAGCTTGTAACCTATTCGCGTTGGAAAGTTATAAAGCATCCAAGTCTGCAAAGTAGATGTAAAATTCGTCTGAAAGTCCCTTTGAAAGCGTTGGCAATGTTTTAATAGGTTTTTCATTCGATTTGCAATCTTATAACGCGACTTGCACACTACTAATTAATAGTATGAAATTGCAAATTGCACCAAAATGATGTACTTGCTTTCCTCTTCACCATGATAGTATTTCAGGTTGTATCCTATTCACGAGATAAATGTAAAATTCGTCTAAATGTCCCTTTGAAAGCGTTGGCAATGTTTTAATAGGCTTTCATTCGATTTGCAATCTTATAATGCGACTTACGCACTACTAACTAATAGTATGAAATTGCAAATTGCACCAAAATGTTGTACTTGCGCTCTTCTACAGCATGGTAGTATTTTCAGCTTGTAACCTATTCGCGTTGGAAAGTTATAAAGCATCCAAGTCTGCAAAGTAGATGTAAGATTCGTCTGAAAGTCCCTTTGAAAGCGTTGGCAATGTTTTAATAGGTTTTTCATTCGATTTGCAATCTTATAACGCGACTTGCACACTACTAATTAATAGTATGAAATTGCAAATTGCACCAAAATGATGTACTTGCTTTCCTCTTCACCATGATAGTATTTCAGGTTGTATCCTATTCACGAGATAAATGTAAAATTCGTCTGAAAGTCCCTTTGAAAGCGTTGGCAATGTTTTAATAGGTTTTTCATTCGATTTGCAATCTTATAACGCGACTTGCACACTACTAATTAATAGTATGAAATTGCAAATTGCACCAAAATGTTGTACTTGCTTTCCTCTTCACCATGATAGTATTTCAGGTTGTATCCTATTCACGAGATAAATGTAAAATTCGTCTGAATGTCCCTTTGAAAGCGTTGGCAATGTTTTAATAGGTTTTTCATTCGATTTGCAATCTTATAACGCGACTTGCACACTACTAATTAATAGTATGAAATTGCAAATTGCACCAAAATGTTGTACTTGCTTTCCTCTTCACCATGATAGTATTTCAGGTTGTATCCTATTCACGAGATGAATGTAAAATTCGTCTGAATGTCCCTTTGAAAGCGTTGGCAATGTTTTAATAGGCCTCATTCGATTTGCAATCTTATAATGCGACTTACGCACTACTAACTAATAGTATGAGATTGTAAATTGTACCAAAATGTTGTACTTGCGCTCTTCTTCAGTATGGTAGTATTTTCAGCTTGTAACCTATTCGCGTTGGAAAGTTATAAAGCGCCCAAGTCTGCAAAGTAGATGTAAGATTCGTCTGAAAGTCCCTTTGAAAGCGTTGGCAATGTTTTAATAGGTTTTTCATTCGATTTGCAATCTTATAACGCGACTTGCACACTACTAATTAATAGTATGAAATTGCAAATTACACAAAAATGTTGTACTTGCTTTCCTCTTCACCATGATAGTATTTCAGGTTGTATCCTATTCACGAGATAAATGTAAAATTCGTCTGAATGTCCCTTTGAAAGCGTTGGCAATGTTTTAATAGGTTTTTCATTCGATTTGCAATCTTATAATGCGACTTGCGCACTACTAACTAATAGTATGAGATTGCAAATTGCACCAAAATGATGTACTTGCTTTCCTCTTCACCATGATAGTATTTCAGGTTGTATCCTATTCACGAGATAAATGTAAAATTCGTCTGAATGTCCCTTTGAAAGCGTTGGCAATGTTTTAATAGGTTTTTCATTCGATTTGCAATCTTATAACGCGACTTGCACACTACTAATTAATAGTATGAAATTGCAAATTACACCAAAATGTTGTACTTGCTTTCCTCTTCACCATGATAGTATTTCAGGTTGTATCCTATTCACGAGATGAATGTAAAATTCGTCTAAATGTCCCATGAAAAGCGTTGGCACTGTATTACTAGGCTTTCATTCGATTTGCAATCTTATAATGCGACTACTGACTAATCAGATGAGGTTGTAAATTGCACCAAAATGTTGAACTTGCGCTCTTCTACAGCGCAAGTAATTTCAGCTTCTATCCTATTCGCGTTGGAAAGTTATAAAAGCATCCAAGTCTGCAAAGTAGATGTAAAATTCTTCTGAAAGTCCCTTTGAAAGCGTTGGCAATGTTTTAATAGGTTTTTCATTCGATTTGCAATCTTATAACGCGACTTGCACACTACTAATTAATAGTATGAAATTGCAAATTGCACCAAAATGATGTACTTGCTTTCCTCTTCACCATGATAGTATTTCAGGTTGTATCCTATTTACGAGATAAATGTAAAGTTCGTCTGAATGTCCCTTTGAAAGCGTTGGCAATGTTTTAATAGGCCTGGATTCGATTTGCAATCTTATATTGCGACTTACGCACTACTAACTAATAGTATGAGATTGTAAATTGTACCAAAATGTTGTACTTGCGCTCTTCTACAGCATGGTAGTATTTTCAGCTTGTAACCTATTCGCGTTGGAAAGTTATAAAGCATCCAAGTCTGCAAAGTAGATGTAAGATTCGTCTGAAAGTCCCTTTGAAAGCGTTGGCAATGTTTTAATAGGTTTTTCATTCGATTTGCAATCTTATAATGCGACTTGCGCACTACTAACTAATAGTATGAGATTGCAAATTGCATCAAAATGATGTACTTGCTTTCCTCTTCACCATGATAGTATTTCAGGTTGTATCCTATTCACGAGATGAATGTAAAATTCGTCTAAATGTCCCATGAAAAGCGTTGGCACTGTATTACTAGGCTTTCATTCGATTTGCAATCTTATAATGCGACTTACGCACTACTGACTAATCGTATGAAATTGCAAATTGCACCAAAATGTTGTACTTGCGCTCTTCTACAGCATGGTAGTATTTTCAGCTTGTAACCTATTCGCGTTGGAAAGTTATAAAGCATCCAAGTCTGCAAAGTAGATGTAAGATTCGTCTGAAAGTCCCTTTGAAAGCGTTGGCAATGTTTTAATAGGTTTTTCATTCGATTTGCAATCTTATAATGCGACTTGCGCACTACTAACTAATAGTATGAGATTGCAAATTGCATCAAAATGATGTACTTGCTTTCCTCTTCACCATGATAGTATTTCAGGTTGTATCCTATTTACGAGATAAATGTAAAATTCGTCTGAATGTCCCTTTGAAAGCGTTGGCAATGTTTTAATAGGCCTGGATTCGATTTGCAATCTTATATTGCGACTTACGCACTACTAACTAATAGTATGAGATTGTAAATTGTACCAAAATGTTGTACTTGCGCTCTTCTACAGCATGGTAGTATTTTCAGCTTGTAACCTATTCGCGTTGGAAAGTTATAAAGCATCCAAGTCTGCAAAGTAGATGTAAGATTCGTCTGAAAGTCCCTTTGAAAGCGTTGGCAATGTTTTAATAGGTTTTTCATTCGATTTGCAATCTTATAATGCGACTTGCGCACTACTAACTAATAGTATGAAATTGCAAATTGCACCAAAATGATGTACTTGCTTTCCTCTTCACCATGATAGTATTTCAGGTTGTATCCTATTCACGAGATAAATGTAAAATTCGTCTAAATGTCCCATGAAAAGCGTTGGCACTGTATTACTAGGCTTTCATTCGATTTGCAATCTTATAATGCGACTACTGACTAATCAGATGAGGTTGTAAATTGCACCAAAATGTTGAACTTGCGCTCTTCTACAGCGCAAGTAATTTCAGCTTCTATCCTATTCGCGTTGGAAAGTTATAAAAGCATCCAAGTCTGCAAAGTAGATGTAAAATTCTTCTGAAAGTCCCTTTGAAAGCGTTGGCAATGTTTTAATAGGTTTTTCATTCGATTTGCAATCTTATAATGCGACTTGCGCACTACTAACTAATAGTATGAAATTGCAAATTGCACCAAAATGTTGTACTTGCTTTCCTCTTCACCATGATAGTATTTCAGGTTGTATCCTATTCACGAGATAAATGTAAAATTCGTCTGAATGTCCCTTTGAAAGCGTTGGCAATGTTTTAATAGGTTTTTCATTCGATTTGCAATCTTATAACGCGACTTGCACACTACTAATTAATAGTATGAAATTGCAAATTACACCAAAATGTTGTACTTGCTTTCCTCTTCACCATGATAGTATTTCAGGTTGTATCCTATTCACGAGATGAATGTAAAATTCGTCTAAATGTCCCATGAAAAGCGTTGGCAATGTATTACTAGGCTTTCATTCGATTTGCAATCTTATAATGCGACTACTGACTAATCAGATGAGGTTGTAAATTGCACCAAAATGTTGAACTTGCGCTCTTCTACAGCGCAAGTAATTTCAGCTTCTATCCTATTCGCGTTGGAAAGTTATAAAGCATCCAAGTCTGCAAAGTAGATGTAAAATTCTTCTGAAAGTCCCTTTGAAAGCGTTGGCAATGTTTTAATAGGTTTTTCATTCGATTTGCAATCTTATAACGCGACTTGCACACTACTAATTAATAGTATGAAATTGCAAATTACACAAAAATGTTGTACTTGCTTTCCTCTTCACCATGATAGTATTTCAGGTTGTATCCTATTCACGAGATAAATGTAAAATTCGTCTGAATGTCCCTTTGAAAGCGTTGGCAATGTTTTAATAGGTTTTTCATTCGATTTGCAATCTTATAACGCGACTTGCACACTATTAATTAATAGTATGAAATTGCAAATTGCACCAAAATGTTGTACTTGCTTTCCTCTTCACCATGATAGTATTTCAGGTTGTATCCTATTCACGAGATAAATGTAAAATTCGTCTGAAAGTCCCTTTGAAAGCGTTGGCAATGTTTTAATAGGTTTTTCATTCGATTTGCAATCTTATAATGCGACTTGCACACTACTAATTAATAGTATGAAATTGCAAATTGCACAAAAATGTTGTACTTGCTTTCCTCTTCACCATGATAGTATTTCAGGTTGTATCCTATTCACGAGATAAATGTAAAATTCGTCTGAATGTCCCTTTGAAAGCGTTGGCAATGTTTTAATAGGTTTTTCATTCGATTTGCAATCTTATAACGCGACTTGCACACTACTAATTAATAGTATGAAATTGCAAATTGCACCAAAATGTTGTACTTGCTTTCCTCTTCACCATGATAGTATTTCAGGTTGTATCCTATTCACGAGATGAATGTAAAGTTCGTCTGAATGTCCCTTTGAAAGCGTTGGCAATGTTTTAATAGGCCTGGATTCGATTTGCAATCTTATAATGCGACTTACGCACTACTAACTAATAGTATGAGATTGTAAATTGTACCAAAATGTTGTACTTGCGCTCTTCTTCAGTATGGTAGTATTTTCAGCTTGTAACCTATTCGCGTTGGAAAGTTATAAAGCGCCCAAGTCTGCAAAGTAGATGTAAGATTCGTCTGAAAGTCCCTTTGAAAGCGTTGGCAATGTTTTAATAGGTTTTTCATTCGATTTGCAATCTTATAACGCGACTTGCACACTACTAATTAATAGTATGAAATTGCAAATTACACAAAAATGTTGTACTTGCTTTCCTCTTCACCATGATAGTATTTCAGGTTGTATCCTATTCACGAGATAAATGTAAAATTCGTCTGAATGTCCCTTTGAAAGCGTTGGCAATGTTTTAATAGGTTTTTCATTCGATTTGCAATCTTATAATGCGACTTGCGCACTACTAACTAATAGTATGAGATTGCAAATTGCATCAAAATGATGTACTTGCTTTCCTCTTCACCATGATAGTATTTCAGGTTGTATCCTATTCACGAGATAAATGTAAAATTCGTCTGAATGTCCCTTTGAAAGCGTTGGCAATGTTTTAATAGGTTTTTCATTCGATTTGCAATCTTATAACGCGACCTGCACACTACTAATTAATAGTATGAAATTGCAAATTACACCAAAATGTTGTACTTGCTTTCCTCTTCACCATGATAGTATTTCAGGTTGTATCCTATTCACGAGATGAATGTAAAATTCGTCTAAATGTCCCATGAAAAGCGTTGGCACTGTATTACTAGGCTTTCATTCGATTTGCAATCTTATAATGCGACTACTGACTAATCAGATGAGGTTGTAAATTGCACCAAAATGTTGAACTTGCGCTCTTCTACAGCGCAAGTAATTTCAGCTTCTATCCTATTCGCGTTGGAAAGTTATAAAAGCATCCAAGTCTGCAAAGTAGATGTAAAATTCTTCTGAAAGTCCCTTTGAAAGCGTTGGCAATGTTTTAATAGGTTTTTCATTCGATTTGCAATCTTATAACGCGACTTCCACACTACTAATTAATAGTATGAAATTGCAAATTGCACCAAAATGATGTACTTGCTTTCCTCTTCACCATGATAGTATTTCAGGTTGTATCCTATTTACGAGATAAATGTAAAGTTCGTCTGAATGTCCCTTTGAAAGCGTTGGCAATGTTTTAATAGGCCTGGATTCGATTTGCAATCTTATATTGCGACTTACGCACTACTAACTAATAGTATGAGATTGTAAATTGTACCAAAATGTTGTACTTGCGCTCTTCTACAGCATGGTAGTATTTTCAGCTTGTAACCTATTCGCGTTGGAAAGTTATAAAGCATCCAAGTCTGCAAAGTAGATGTAAGATTCGTCTGAAAGTCCCTTTGAAAGCGTTGGCAATGTTTTAATAGGTTTTTCATTCGATTTGCAATCTTATAATGCGACTTGCGCACTACTAACTAATAGTATGAGATTGCAAATTGCATCAAAATGATGTACTTGCTTTCCTCTTCACCATGATAGTATTTCAGGTTGTATCCTATTCACGAGATGAATGTAAAATTCGTCTAAATGACCCATGAAAAGCGTTGGCACTGTATTACTAGGCTTTCATTCGATTTGCAATCTTATAATGCGACTTACGCACTACTGACTAATCGTATGAAATTGCAAATTGCACCACGATGTTGTACTTGCGCTCTTCTACAGCATGGTAGTATTTTCAGCTTGTAACCTATTCGCGTTGGAAAGTTATAAAGCATCCAAGTCTGCAAAGTAGATGTAAGATTCGTCTGAAAGTCCCTTTGAAAGCGTTGGCAATGTTTTAATAGGTTTTTCATTCGATTTGCAATCTTATAATGCGACTTGCGCACTACTAACTAATAGTATGAGATTGCAAATTGCATCAAAATGATGTACTTGCTTTCCTCTTCACCATGATAGTATTTCAGGTTGTATCCTATTTACGAGATAAATGTAAAGTTCGTCTGAATGTCCCTTTGAAAGCGTTGGCAATGTTTTAATAGGCCTGGATTCGATTTGCAATCTTATATTGCGACTTACGCACTACTAACTAATAGTATGAGATTGTAAATTGTACCAAAATGTTGTACTTGCGCTCTTCTACAGCATGGTAGTATTTTCAGCTTGTAACCTATTCGCGTTGGAAAGTTATAAAGCATCCAAGTCTGCAAAGTAGATGTAAGATTCGTCTGAAAGTCCCTTTGAAAGCGTTGGCAATGTTTTAATAGGTTTTTCATTCGATTTGCAATCTTATAATGCGACTTGCGCACTACTAACTAATAGTATGAGATTGCAAATTGCATCAAAATGATGTACTTGCTTTCCTCTTCACCATGATAGTATTTCAGGTTGTATCCTATTCACGAGATAAATGTAAAATTCGTCTAAATGTCCCATGAAAAGCGTTGGCACTGTATTACTAGGCTTTCATTCGATTTGCAATCTTATAATGCGACTACTGACTAATCAGATGAGGTTGTAAATTGCACCAAAATGTTGAACTTGCGCTCTTCTACAGCGCAAGTAATTTCAGCTTCTATCCTATTCGCGTTGGAAAGTTATAAAAGCATCCAAGTCTGCAAAGTAGATGTAAAATTCTTCTGAAAGTCCCTTTGAAAGCGTTGGCAATGTTTTAATAGGTTTTTCATTCGATTTGCAATCTTATAATGCGACTTGCGCACTACTAACTAATAGTATGAGATTGCAAATTGCACCAAAATGATGTACTTGCTTTCCTCTTCACCATGATAGTATTTCAGGTTGTATCCTATTCACGAGATAAATGTAAAATTCGTCTGAATGTCCCTTTGAAAGCGTTGGCAATGTTTTAATAGGTTTTTCATTCGATTTGCAATCTTATAACGCGACTTGCACACTACTAATTAATAGTATGAAATTGCAAATTACACCAAAATGTTGTACTTGCTTTCCTCTTCACCATGATAGTATTTCAGGTTGTATCCTATTCACGAGATGAATGTAAAATTCGTCTAAATGTCCCATGAAAAGCGTTGGCACTGTATTACTAGGCTTTCATTCGATTTGCAATCTTATAATGCGACTACTGACTAATCAGATGAGGTTGTAAATTGCACCAAAATGTTGAACTTGCGCTCTTCTACAGCGCAAGTAATTTCAGCTTCTATCTTATTCGCGTTGGAAAGTTATAAAAGCATCCAAGTCTGCAAAGTAGATGTAAAATTCTTCTGAAAGTCCCTTTGAAAGCGTTGGCAATGTTTTAATAGGTTTTTCATTCGATTTGCAATCTTATAACGCGACTTGCACACTACTAATTAATAGTATGAAATTGCAAATTGCACCAAAATGATGTACTTGCTTTCCTCTTCACCATGATAGTATTTCAGGTTGTATCCTATTTACGAGATAAATGTAAAATTCGTCTGAAAGTCCCTTTGAAAGCGTTGGCAATGTTTTAATAGGTTTTTCATTCGATTTGCAATCTTATAACGCGACTTGCACACTATTAATTAATAGTATGAAATTGCAAATTGCACCAAAATGTTGTACTTGCTTTCCTCTTCACCATGATAGTATTTCAGGTTGTATCCTATTCACGAGATGAATGTAAAGTTCGTCTGAATGTCCCTTTGAAAGCGTTGGCAATGTTTTAATAGGCTTGGATTCGATTTGCAATCTTATAATGCGACTTACGCACTACTAACTAATAGTATGAGATTGTAAATTGTACCAAAATGTTGTACTTGCGCTCTTCTTCAGTATGGTAGTATTTTCAGCTTGTAACCTATTCGCGTTGGAAAGTTATAAAGCGCCCAAGTCTGCAAAGTAGATGTAAGATTCGTCTGAAAGTCCCTTTGAAAGCGTTGGCAATGTTTTAATAGGTTTTTCATTCGATTTGCAATCTTATAACGCGACTTGCACACTACTAATTAATAGTATGAAATTGCAAATTACACAAAAATGTTGTACTTGCTTTCCTCTTCACCATGATAGTATTTCAGGTTGTATCCTATTCACGAGATAAATGTAAAATTCGTCTGAATGTCCCTTTGAAAGCGTTGGCAATGTTTTAATAGGTTTTTCATTCGATTTGCAATCTTATAACGCGACTTGCACACTACTAATTAATAGTATGAAATTGCAAATTGCACCAAAATGTTGTACTTGCTTTCCTCTTCACCATGATAGTATTTCAGGTTGTATCCTATTCACGAGATAAATGTAAAATTCGTCTGAATGTCCCTTTGAAAGCGTTGGCAATGTTTTAATAGGTTTTTCATTCGATTTGCAATCTTATAATGCGACTTGCACACTACTAATTAATAGTATGAAATTGCAAATTACACAAAAATGTTGTACTTGCTTTCCTCTTCACCATGATAGTATTTCAGGTTGTATCCTATTCACGAGATAAATGTAAAATTCGTCTGAATGTCCCTTTGAAAGCGTTGGCAATGTTTTAATAGGTTTTTCATTCGATTTGCAATCTTATAACGCGACTTGCACACTACTAATTAATAGTATGAAATTGCAAATTGCACCAAAATGTTGTACTTGCTTTCCTCTTCACCATGATAGTATTTCAGGTTGTATCCTATTCACGAGATGAATGTAAAATTCGTCTGAATGTCCCTTTGAAAGCGTTGGCAATGTTTTAATAGGCCTGGATTCGATTTGCAATCTTATAATGCGACTTACGCACTACTAACTAATAGTATGAGATTGTAAATTGTACCAAAATGTTGTACTTGCGCTCTTCTTCAGTATGGTAGTATTTTCAGCTTGTAACCTATTCGCGTTGGAAAGTTATAAAGCGCCCAAGTCTGCAAAGTAGATGTAAGATTCGTCTGAAAGTCCCTTTGAAAGCGTTGGCAATGTTTTAATAGGTTTTTCATTCGATTTGCAATCTTATAACGCGACTTGCGCACTACTAATTAATAGTATGAAATTGCAAATTGCACCAAAATGATGTACTTGCTTTCCTCTTCACCATGATAGTATTTCAGGTTGTATCCTATTCACGAGATAAATGTAAAATTCGTCTGAATGTCCCTTTGAAAGCGTTGGCAATGTTTTAATAGGTTTTTCATTCGATTTGCAATCTTATAATGCGACTTGCGCACTACTAACTAATAGTATGAGATTGCAAATTGCACCAAAATGTTGTACTTGCTTTCCTCTTCACCATGATAGTATTTCAGGTTGTATCCTATTCACGAGATAAATGTAAAATTCGTCTGAATGTCCCTTTGAAAGCGTTGGCAATGTTTTAATAGGTTTTTCATTCGATTTGCAATCTTATAACGCGACTTGCACACTACTAATTAATAGTATGAAATTGCAAATTACACCAAAATGTTGTACTTGCTTTCCTCTTCACCATGATAGTATTTCAGGTTGTATCCTATTCACGAGATGAATGTAAAATTCGTCTAAATGTCCCATGAAAAGCGTTGGCACTGTATTACTAGGCTTTCATTCGATTTGCAATCTTATAATGCGACTACTGACTAATCAGATGAGGTTGTAAATTGCACCAAAATGTTGAACTTGCGCTCTTCTACAGCGCAAGTAATTTCAGCTTCTATCCTATTCGCGTTGGAAAGTTATAAAAGCATCCAAGTCTGCAAAGTAGATGTAAAATTCGTCTGAAAGTCCCTTTGAAAGCGTTGGCAATGTTTTAATAGGTTTTTCATTCGATTTGCAATCTTATAACGCGACTTGCACACTACTAATTAATAGTATGAAATTGCAAATTGCACCAAAATGATGTACTTGCTTTCCTCTTCACCATGATAGTATTTCAGGTTGTATCCTATTTACGAGATAAATGTAAAGTTCGTCTGAATGTCCCTTTGAAAGCGTTGGCAATGTTTTAATAGGCCTGGATTCGATTTGCAATCTTATATTGCGACTTACGCACTACTAACTAATAGTATGAGATTGTAAATTGTACCAAAATGTTGTACTTGCGCTCTTCTACAGCATGGTAGTATTTTCAGCTTGTAACCTATTCGCGTTGGAAAGTTATAAAGCATCCAAGTCTGCAAAGTAGATGTAAGATTCGTCTGAAAGTCCCTTTGAAAGCGTTGGCAATGTTTTAATAGGTTTTTCATTCGATTTGCAATCTTATAATGCGACTTGCGCACTACTAACTAATAGTATGAGATTGCAAATTGCATCAAAATGATGTACTTGCTTTCCTCTTCACCATGATAGTATTTCAGGTTGTATCCTATTCACGAGATGAATGTAAAATTCGTCTAAATGTCCCATGAAAAGCGTTGGCACTGTATTACTAGGCTTTCATTCGATTTGCAATCTTATAATGCGACTTACGCACTACTGACTAATAGTATGAGATTGCAAATTGCACCAAAATGTTGTACTTGCGCTCTTCTACAGCATGGTAGTATTTCAGCTTGTAACCTATTCGCGTTGGAAAGTTATAAAGCATCCAAGTCTGCAAAGTAGATGTAAGATTCGTCTGAAAGTCCCTTTGAAAGCGTTGGCAATGTTTTAATAGGTTTTTCATTCGATTTGCAATCTTATAATGCGACTTGCGCACTACTAACTAATAGTATGAGATTGCAAATTGCACCAAAATGATGTACTTGCTTTCCTCTTCACCATGATAGTATTTCAGGTTGTATCCTATTTACGAGATAAATGTAAAATTCGTCTGAATGTCCCTTTGAAAGCGTTGGCAATGTTTTAATAGGCTTTCATTCGATTTGCAATCTTATATTGCGACTTACGCACTACTAACTAATAGTATGAGATTGTAAATTGTACCAAAATGTTGTACTTGCGCTCTTCTACAGCATGGTAGTATTTTCAGCTTGTAACCTATTCGCGTTGGAAAGTTATAAAGCATCCAAGTCTGCAAAGTAGATGTAAGATTCGTCTGAAAGTCCCTTTGAAAGCGTTGGCAATGTTTTAATAGGTTTTTCATTCGATTTGCAATCTTATAATGCGACTTGCGCACTACTAACTAATAGTATGAGATTGCAAATTGCACCAAAATGATGTACTTGCTTTCCTCTTCACCATGATAGTATTTCAGGTTGTATCCTATTCACGAGATAAATGTAAAATTCGTCTAAATGTCCCATGAAAAGCGTTGGCACTGTATTACTAGGCTTTCATTCGATTTGCAATCTTATAATGCGACTACTGACTAATCAGATGAGGTTGTAAATTGCACCAAAATGTTGAACTTGCGCTCTTCTACAGCGCAAGTAATTTCAGCTTCTATCCTATTCGCGTTGGAAAGTTATAAAAGCATCCAAGTCTGCAAAGTAGATGTAAAATTCTTCTGAAAGTCCCTTTGAAAGCGTTGGCAATGTTTTAATAGGTTTTTCATTCGATTTGCAATCTTATAATGCGACTTGCGCACTACTAACTAATAGTATGAAATTGCAAATTGCACCAAAATGATGTACTTGCTTTCCTCTTCACCATGATAGTATTTCAGGTTGTATCCTATTCACGAGATAAATGTAAAATTCGTCTGAATGTCCCTTTGAAAGCGTTGGCAATGTTTTAATAGGTTTTTCATTCGATTTGCAATCTTATAACGCGACTTGCACACTACTAATTAATAGTATGAAATTGCAAATTACACCAAAATGTTGTACTTGCTTTCCTCTTCACCATGATAGTATTTCAGGTTGTATCCTATTCACGAGATGAATGTAAAATTCGTCTAAATGTCCCATGAAAAGCGTTGGCACTGTATTACTAGGCTTTCATTCGATTTGCAATCTTATAATGCGACTACTGACTAATCAGATGAGGTTGTAAATTGCACCAAAATGTTGAACTTGCGCTCTTCTACAGCGCAAGTAATTTCAGCTTCTATCCTATTCGCGTTGGAAAGTTATAAAAGCATCCAAGTCTGCAAAGTAGATGTAAAATTCTTCTGAAAGTCCCTTTGAAAGCGTTGGCAATGTTTTAATAGGTTTTTCATTCGATTTGCAATCTTATAACGCGACTTGCACACTACTAATTAATAGTATGAAATTGCAAATTGCACCAAAATGTTGTACTTGCTTTCCTCTTCACCATGATAGTATTTCAGGTTGTATCCTATTCACGAGATGAATGTAAAATTCGTCTGAATGTCCCTTTGAAAGCGTTGGCAATGTTTTAATAGGCCTGGATTCGATTTGCAATCTTATAATGCGACTTACGCACTACTAACTAATAGTATGAGATTGTAAATTGTACCAAAATGTTGTACTTGCGCTCTTCTTCAGTATGGTAGTATTTTCAGCTTGTAACCTATTCGCGTTGGAAAGTTATAAAGCGCCCAAGTCTGCAAAGTAGATGTAAGATTCGTCTGAAAGTCCCTTTGAAAGCGTTGGCAATGTTTTAATAGGTTTTTCATTCGATTTGCAATCTTATAACGCGACTTGCACACTACTAATTAATAGTATGAAATTGCAAATTACACAAAAATGTTGTACTTGCTTTCCTCTTCACCATGATAGTATTTCAGGTTGTATCCTATTCACGAGATAAATGTAAAATTCGTCTGAATGTCCCTTTGAAAGCGTTGGCAATGTTTTAATAGGTTTTTCATTCGATTTGCAATCTTATAACGCGACTTGCACACTACTAATTAATAGTATGAAATTGCAAATTGCACCAAAATGATGTACTTGCTTTCCTCTTCACCATGATAGTATTTCAGGTTGTATCCTATTTACGAGATAAATGTAAAATTCGTCTGAATGTCCCTTTGAAAGCGTTGGCAATGTTTTAATAGGTTTTTCATTCGATTTGCAATCTTATAACGCGACTTGCACACTACTAATTAATAGTATGAAATTGCAAATTACACAAAAATGTTGTACTTGCTTTCCTCTTCACCATGATAGTATTTCAGGTTGTATCCTATTCACGAGATAAATGTAAAATTCGTCTGAATGTCCCTTTGAAAGCGTTGGCAATGTTTTAATAGGTTTTTCATTCGATTTGCAATCTTATAACGCGACTTGCACACTATTAATTAATAGTATGAAATTGCAAATTGCACCAAAATGTTGTACTTGCTTTCCTCTTCACCATGATAGTATTTCAGGTTGTATCCTATTCACGAGATGAATGTAAAGTTCGTCTGAATGTCCCTTTGAAAGCGTTGGCAATGTTTTAATAGGCCTGGATTCGATTTGCAATCTTATAATGCGACTTACGCACTACTAACTAATAGTATGAGATTGTAAATTGTACCAAAATGTTGTACTTGCGCTCTTCTTCAGTATGGTAGTATTTTCAGCTTGTAACCTATTCGCGTTGGAAAGTTATAAAGCGCCCAAGTCTGCAAAGTAGATGTAAGATTCGTCTGAAAGTCCCTTTGAAAGCGTTGGCAATGTTTTAATAGGTTTTTCATTCGATTTGCAATCTTATAATGCGACTTGCGCACTACTAACTAATAGTATGAGATTGCAAATTGCACCAAAATGATGTACTTGCTTTCCTCTTCACCATGATAGTATTTCAGGTTGTATCCTATTCACGAGATAAATGTAAAATTCGTCTGAATGTCCCTTTGAAAGCGTTGGCAATGTTTTAATAGGTTTTTCATTCGATTTGCAATCTTATAATGCGACTTGCGCACTACTAACTAATAGTATGAGATTGCAAATTGCATCAAAATGATGTACTTGCTTTCCTCTTCACCATGATAGTATTTCAGGTTGTATCCTATTCACGAGATAAATGTAAAATTCGTCTGAATGTCCCTTTGAAAGCGTTGGCAATGTTTTAATAGGTTTTTCATTCGATTTGCAATCTTATAACGCGACTTGCACACTACTAATTAATAGTATGAAATTGCAAATTACACCAAAATGTTGTACTTGCTTTCCTCTTCACCATGATAGTATTTCAGGTTGTATCCTATTCACGAGATGAATGTAAAATTCGTCTAAATGTCCCATGAAAAGCGTTGGCACTGTATTACTAGGCTTTCATTCGATTTGCAATCTTATAATGCGACTACTGACTAATCAGATGAGGTTGTAAATTGCACCAAAATGTTGAACTTGCGCTCTTCTACAGCGCAAGTAATTTCAGCTTCTATCCTATTCGCGTTGGAAAGTTATAAAAGCATCCAAGTCTGCAAAGTAGATGTAAAATTCTTCTGAAAGTCCCTTTGAAAGCGTTGGCAATGTTTTAATAGGTTTTTCATTCGATTTGCAATCTTATAACGCGACTTGCACACTACTAATTAATAGTATGAAATTGCAAATTGCACCAAAATGTTGTACTTGCTTTCCTCTTCACCATGATAGTATTTCAGGTTGTATCCTATTCACGAGATGAATGTAAAGTTCGTCTGAATGTCCCTTTGAAAGCGTTGGCAATGTTTTAATAGGCCTGGATTCGATTTGCAATCTTATAATGCGACTTACGCACTACTAACTAATAGTATGAGATTGTAAATTGTACCAAAATGTTGTACTTGCGCTCTTCTTCAGTATGGTAGTATTTTCAGCTTGTAACCTATTCGCGTTGGAAAGTTATAAAGCGCCCAAGTCTGCAAAGTAGATGTAAGATTCGTCTGAAAGTCCCTTTGAAAGCGTTGGCAATGTTTTAATAGGTTTTTCATTCGATTTGCAATCTTATAATGCGACTTGCGCACTACTAACTAATAGTATGAGATTGCAAATTGCACCAAAATGATGTACTTGCTTTCCTCTTCACCATGATAGTATTTCAGGTTGTATCCTATTCACGAGATAAATGTAAAATTCGTCTGAATGTCCCTTTGAAAGCGTTGGCAATGTTTTAATAGGTTTTTCATTCGATTTGCAATCTTATAATGCGACTTGCGCACTACTAACTAATAGTATGAGATTGCAAATTGCACCAAAATGATGTACTTGCTTTCCTCTTCACCATGATAGTATTTCAGGTTGTATCCTATTCACGAGATAAATGTAAAATTCGTCTGAATGTCCCTTTGAAAGCGTTGGCAATGTTTTAATAGGTTTTTCATTCGATTTGCAATCTTATAACGCGACTTGCACACTACTAATTAATAGTATGAAATTGCAAATTACACCAAAATGTTGTACTTGCTTTCCTCTTCACCATGATAGTATTTCAGGTTGTATCCTATTCACGAGATGAATGTAAAATTCGTCTAAATGTCCCATGAAAAGCGTTGGCACTGTATTACTAGGCTTTCATTCGATTTGCAATCTTATAATGCGACTACTGACTAATCAGATGAGGTTGTAAATTGCACCAAAATGTTGAACTTGCGCTCTTCTACAGCGCAAGTAATTTCAGCTTCTATCCTATTCGCGTTGGAAAGTTATAAAAGCATCCAAGTCTGCAAAGTAGATGTAAAATTCTTCTGAAAGTCCCTTTGAAAGCGTTGGCAATGTTTTAATAGGTTTTTCATTCGATTTGCAATCTTATAACGCGACTTCCACACTACTAATTAATAGTATGAAATTGCAAATTGCACCAAAATGATGTACTTGCTTTCCTCTTCACCATGATAGTATTTCAGGTTGTATCCTATTTACGAGATAAATGTAAAATTCGTCTGAATGTCCCTTTGAAAGCGTTGGCAATGTTTTAATAGGTTTTTCATTCGATTTGCAATCTTATAACGCGACTTGCACACTATTAATTAATAGTATGAAATTGCAAATTGCACCAAAATGTTGTACTTGCTTTCCTCTTCACCATGATAGTATTTCAGGTTGTATCCTATTCACGAGATGAATGTAAAGTTCGTCTGAATGTCCCTTTGAAAGCGTTGGCAATGTTTTAATAGGCCTTCATTCGATTTGCAATCTTATAATGCGACTTACGCACTACTAACTAATAGTATGAGATTGTAAATTGTACCAAAATGTTGTACTTGCGCTCTTCTTCAGTATGGTAGTATTTTCAGCTTGTAACCTATTCGCGTTGGAAAGTTATAAAGCGCCCAAGTCTGCAAAGTAGATGTAAGATTCGTCTGAAAGTCCCTTTGAAAGCGTTGGCAATGTTTTAATAGGTTTTTCATTCGATTTGCAATCTTATAACGCGACTTGCACACTACTAATTAATAGTATGAAATTGCAAATTACACAAAAATGTTGTACTTGCTTTCCTCTTCACCATGATAGTATTTCAGGTTGTATCCTATTCACGAGATAAATGTAAAATTCGTCTGAATGTCCCTTTGAAAGCGTTGGCAATGTTTTAATAGGTTTTTCATTCGATTTGCAATCTTATAACGCGACTTGCACACTATTAATTAATAGTATGAAATTGCAAATTGCACCAAAATGTTGTACTTGCTTTCCTCTTCACCATGATAGTATTTCAGGTTGTATCCTATTCACGAGATGAATGTAAAATTCGTCTAAATGTCCCATGAAAAGCGTTGGCACTGTATTACTAGGCTTTCATTCGATTTGCAATCTTATAATGCGACTTACGCACTACTGACTAATCGTATGAAATTGCAAATTGCACCAAAATGTTGAACTTGTGCTCTTCTACAGCGCAAGTAATTTCAGCTTCTATCCTATTCGCGTTGGAAAGTTATAAAAGCATCCAAGTCTGCAAAGTAGATGTAAAATTCTTCTGAAAGTCCCTTTGAAAGCGTTGGCAATGTTTTAATAGGTTTTTCATTCGATTTGCAATCTTATAACGCGACTTCCACACTACTAATTAATAGTATGAAATTGCAAATTGCACCAAAATGATGTACTTGCTTTCCTCTTCACCATGATAGTATTTCAGGTTGTATCCTATTCACGAGATAAATGTAAAGTTCGTCTGAATGTCCCTTTGAAAGCGTTGGCAATGTTTTAATAGGCCTGGATTCGATTTGCAATCTTATAATGCGACTTACGCACTACTAACTAATAGTATGAGATTGTAAATTGTACCAAAATGTTGTACTTGCGCTCTTCTACAGCATGGTAGTATTTTCAGCTTGTAACCTATTCGCGTTGGAAAGTTATAAAGCATCCAAGTCTGCAAAGTAGATGTAAGATTCGTCTGAAAGTCCCTTTGAAAGCGTTGGCAATGTTTTAATAGGTTTTTCATTCGATTTGCAATCTTATAATGCGACTTGCGCACTACTAACTAATAGTATGAGATTGCAAATTGCACCAAAATGATGTACTTGCTTTCCTCTTCACCATGATAGTATTTCAGGTTGTATCCTATTCACGAGATAAATGTAAAATTCGTCTGAATGTCCCTTTGAAAGCGTTGGCAATGTTTTAATAGGTTTTTCATTCGATTTGCAATCTTATAATGCGACTTGCGCACTACTAACTAATAGTATGAGATTGCAAATTGCATCAAAATGATGTACTTGCTTTCCTCTTCACCATGATAGTATTTCAGGTTGTATCCTATTCACGAGATAAATGTAAAATTCGTCTGAATGTCCCTTTCAAAGCGTTGGCAATGTTTTAATAGGTTTTTCATTCGATTTGCAATCTTATAACGCGACTTGCACACTACTAATTAATAGTATGAAATTGCAAATTACACCAAAATGTTGTACTTGCTTTCCTCTTCACCATGATAGTATTTCAGGTTGTATCCTATTCACGAGATGAATGTAAAATTCGTCTAAATGTCCCATGAAAAGCGTTGGCACTGTATTACTAGGCTTTCATTCGATTTGCAATCTTATAATGCGACTACTGACTAATCAGATGAGGTTGTAAATTGCACCAAAATGTTGAACTTGCGCTCTTCTACAGCGCAAGTAATTTCAGCTTCTATCCTATTCGCGTTGGAAAGTTATAAAAGCATCCAAGTCTGCAAAGTAGATGTAAAATTCTTCTGAAAGTCCCTTTGAAAGCGTTGGCAATGTTTTAATAGGTTTTTCATTCGATTTGCAATCTTATAACGCGACTTCCACACTACTAATTAATAGTATGAAATTGCAAATTGCACCAAAATGATGTACTTGCTTTCCTCTTCACCATGATAGTATTTCAGGTTGTATCCTATTTACGAGATAAATGTAAAGTTCGTCTGAATGTCCCTTTGAAAGCGTTGGCAATGTTTTAATAGGCCTGGATTCGATTTGCAATCTTATATTGCGACTTACGCACTACTAACTAATAGTATGAGATTGTAAATTGTACCAAAATGTTGTACTTGCGCTCTTCTACAGCATGGTAGTATTTTCAGCTTGTAACCTATTCGCGTTGGAAAGTTATAAAGCATCCAAGTCTGCAAAGTAGATGTAAGATTCGTCTGAAAGTCCCTTTGAAAGCGTTGGCAATGTTTTAATAGGTTTTTCATTCGATTTGCAATCTTATAATGCGACTTGCGCACTACTAACTAATAGTATGAGATTGCAAATTGCATCAAAATGATGTACTTGCTTTCCTCTTCACCATGATAGTATTTCAGGTTGTATCCTATTCACGAGATGAATGTAAAATTCGTCTAAATGACCCATGAAAAGCGTTGGCACTGTATTACTAGGCTTTCATTCGATTTGCAATCTTATAATGCGACTTACGCACTACTGACTAATCGTATGAAATTGCAAATTGCACCACGAGGTTGTACTTGCGCTCTTCTACAGCATGGTAGTATTTTCAGCTTGTAACCTATTCGCGTTGGAAAGTTATAAAGCATCCAAGTCTGCAAAGTAGATGTAAGATTCGTCTGAAAGTCCCTTTGAAAGCGTTGGCAATGTTTTAATAGGTTTTTCATTCGATTTGCAATCTTATAATGCGACTTGCGCACTACTAACTAATAGTATGAGATTGCAAATTGCATCAAAATGATGTACTTGCTTTCCTCTTCACCATGATAGTATTTCAGGTTGTATCCTATTTACGAGATAAATGTAAAGTTCGTCTGAATGTCCCTTTGAAAGCGTTGGCAATGTTTTAATAGGCCTGGATTCGATTTGCAATCTTATATTGCGACTTACGCACTACTAACTAATAGTATGAGATTGTAAATTGTACCAAAATGTTGTACTTGCGCTCTTCTACAGCATGGTAGTATTTTCAGCTTGTAACCTATTCGCGTTGGAAAGTTATAAAGCATCCAAGTCTGCAAAGTAGATGTAAGATTCGTCTGAAAGTCCCTTTGAAAGCGTTGGCAATGTTTTAATAGGTTTTTCATTCGATTTGCAATCTTATAATGCGACTTGCGCACTACTAACTAATAGTATGAGATTGCAAATTGCATCAAAATGATGTACTTACTTTCCTCTTCACCATGATAGTATTTCAGGTTGTATCCTATTCACGAGATAAATGTAAAATTCGTCTAAATGTCCCATGAAAAGCGTTGGCACTGTATTACTAGGCTTTCATTCGATTTGCAATCTTATAATGCGACTACTGACTAATCAGATGAGGTTGTAAATTGCACCAAAATGTTGAACTTGCGCTCTTCTACAGCGCAAGTAATTTCAGCTTCTATCCTATTCGCGTTGGAAAGTTATAAAAGCATCCAAGTCTGCAAAGTAGATGTAAAATTCTTCTGAAAGTCCCTTTGAAAGCGTTGGCAATGTTTTAATAGGTTTTTCATTCGATTTGCAATCTTATAATGCGACTTGCGCACTACTAACTAATAGTATGAGATTGCAAATTGCACCAAAATGATGTACTTGCTTTCCTCTTCACCATGATAGTATTTCAGGTTGTATCCTATTCACGAGATAAATGTAAAATTCGTCTGAATGTCCCTTTGAAAGCGTTGGCAATGTTTTAATAGGTTTTTCATTCGATTTGCAATCTTATAACGCGACTTGCACACTACTAATTAATAGTATGAAATTGCAAATTACACCAAAATGTTGTACTTGCTTTCCTCTTCACCATGATAGTATTTCAGGTTGTATCCTATTCACGAGATGAATGTAAAATTCGTCTAAATGTCCCATAAAAAGCGTTGGCACTGTATTACTAGGCTTTCATTCGATTTGCAATCTTATAATGCGACTACTGACTAATCAGATGAGGTTGTAAATTGCACCAAAATGTTGAACTTGCGCTCTTCTACAGCGCAAGTAATTTCAGCTTCTATCCTATTCGCGTTGGAAAGTTATAAAAGCATCCAAGTCTGCAAAGTAGATGTAAAATTCTTCTGAAAGTCCCTTTGAAAGCGTTGGCAATGTTTTAATAGGTTTTTCATTCGATTTGCAATCTTATAACGCGACTTGCACACTACTAATTAATAGTATGAAATTGCAAATTGCACAAAAATGTTGTACTTGCTTTCCTCTTCACCATGATAGTATTTCAGGTTGTATCCTATTCACGAGATAAATGTAAAATTCGTCTGAATGTCCCTTTGAAAGCGTTGGCAATGTTTTAATAGGTTTTTCATTCGATTTGCAATCTTATAACGCGACTTGCACACTATTAATTAATAGTATGAAATTGCAAATTGCACCAAAATGATGTACTTGCTTTCCTCTTCACCATGATAGTATTTCAGGTTGTATCCTATTTACGAGATAAATGTAAAATTCGTCTGAATGTCCCTTTGAAAGCGTTGGCAATGTTTTAATAGGTTTTTCATTCGATTTGCAATCTTATAACGCGACTTGCACACTACTAATTAATAGTATGAAATTGCAAATTACACAAAAATGTTGTACTTGCTTTCCTCTTCACCATGATAGTATTTCAGGTTGTATCCTATTCACGAGATAAATGTAAAATTCGTCTGAATGTCCCTTTGAAAGCGTTGGCAATGTTTTAATAGGTTTTTCATTCGATTTGCAATCTTATAACGCGACTTGCACACTACTAATTAATAGTATGAAATTGCAAATTGCACCAAAATGTTGTACTTGCTTTCCTCTTCACCATGATAGTATTTCAGGTTGTATCCTATTCACGAGATGAATGTAAAGTTCGTCTGAATGTCCCTTTGAAAGCGTTGGCAATGTTTTAATAGGCCTGGATTCGATTTGCAATCTTATAATGCGACTTACGCACTACTAACTAATAGTATGAGATTGTAAATTGTACCAAAATGTTGTACTTGCGCTCTTCTTCAGTATGGTAGTATTTTCAGCTTGTAACCTATTCGCGTTGGAAAGTTATAAAGCGCCCAAGTCTGCAAAGTAGATGTAAGATTCGTCTGAAAGTCCCTTTGAAAGCGTTGGCAATGTTTTAATAGGTTTTTCATTCGATTTGCAATCTTATAACGCGACTTGCACACTACTAATTAATAGTATGAAATTGCAAATTACACAAAATGTTGTACTTGCTTTCCTCTTCACCATGATAGTATTTCAGGTTGTATCCTATTCACGAGATAAATGTAAAATTCGTCTGAATGTCCCTTTGAAAGCGTTGGCAATGTTTTAATAGGTTTTTCATTCGATTTGCAATCTTATAATGCGACTTGCGCACTACTAACTAATAGTATGAGATTGCAAATTGCATCAAAATGATGTACTTGCTTTCCTCTTCACCATGATAGTATTTCAGGTTGTATCCTATTCACGAGATAAATGTAAAATTCGTCTGAATGTCCCTTTGAAAGCGTTGGCAATGTTTTAATAGGTTTTTCATTCGATTTGCAATCTTATAACGCGACTTGCACACTACTAATTAATAGTATGAAATTGCAAATTACACCAAAATGTTGTACTTGCTTTCCTCTTCACCATGATAGTATTTCAGGTTGTATCCTATTCACGAGATGAATGTAAAATTCGTCTAAATGTCCCATGAAAAGCGTTGGCACTGTATTACTAGGCTTTCATTCGATTTGCAATCTTATAATGCGACTACTGACTAATCAGATGAGGTTGTAAATTGCACCAAAATGTTGAACTTGCGCTCTTCTACAGCGCAAGTAATTTCAGCTTCTATCCTATTCGCGTTGGAAAGTTATAAAAGCATCCAAGTCTGCAAAGTAGATGTAAAATTCTTCTGAAAGTCCCTTTGAAAGCGTTGGCAATGTTTTAATAGGTTTTTCATTCGATTTGCAATCTTATAACGCGACTTCCACACTACTAATTAATAGTATGAAATTGCAAATTGCACCAAAATGATGTACTTGCTTTCCTCTTCACCATGATAGTATTTCAGGTTGTATCCTATTTACGAGATAAATGTAAAGTTCGTCTGAATGTCCCTTTGAAAGCGTTGGCAATGTTTTAATAGGCCTGGATTCGATTTGCAATCTTATATTGCGACTTACGCACTACTAACTAATAGTATGAGATTGTAAATTGTACCAAAATGTTGTACTTGCGCTCTTCTACAGCATGGTAGTATTTTCAGCTTGTAACCTATTCGCGTTGGAAAGTTATAAAGCATCCAAGTCTGCAAAGTAGATGTAAGATTCGTCTGAAAGTCCCTTTGAAAGCGTTGGCAATGTTTTAATAGGTTTTTCATTCGATTTGCAATCTTATAATGCGACTTGCGCACTACTAACTAATAGTATGAGATTGCAAATTGCACCAAAATGATGTACTTGCTTTCCTCTTCACCATGATAGTATTTCAGGTTGTATCCTATTCACGAGATGAATGTAAAATTCGTCTAAATGTCCCATGAAAAGCGTTGGCACTGTATTACTAGGCTTTCATTCGATTTGCAATCTTATAATGCGACTTACGCACTACTGACTAATAGTATGAAATTGCAAATTGCACCAAAATGTTGTACTTGCGCTCTTCTACAGCATGGTAGTATTTTCAGCTTGTAACCTATTCGCGTTGGAAAGTTATAAAGCATCCAAGTCTGCAAAGTAGATGTAAGATTCGTCTGAAAGTCCCTTTGAAAGCGTTGGCAATGTTTTAATAGGTTTTTCATTCGATTTGCAATCTTATAATGCGACTTGCGCACTACTAACTAATAGTATGAGATTGCAAATTGCACCAAAATGATGTACTTGCTTTCCTCTTCACCATGATAGTATTTCAGGTTGTATCCTATTTACGAGATAAATGTAAAATTCGTCTGAATGTCCCTTTGAAAGCGTTGGCAATGTTTTAATAGGCCTGGATTCGATTTGCAATCTTATATTGCGACTTACGCACTACTAACTAATAGTATGAGATTGTAAATTGTACCAAAATGTTGTACTTGCGCTCTTCTACAGCATGGTAGTATTTTCAGCTTGTAACCTATTCGCGTTGGAAAGTTATAAAGCATCCAAGTCTGCAAAGTAGATGTAAGATTCGTCTGAAAGTCCCTTTGAAAGCGTTGGCAATGTTTTAATAGGTTTTTCATTCGATTTGCAATCTTATAATGCGACTTGCGCACTACTAACTAATAGTATGAGATTGCAAATTGCACCAAAATGATGTACTTGCTTTCCTCTTCACCATGATAGTATTTCAGGTTGTATCCTATTCACGAGATAAATGTAAAATTCGTCTAAATGTCCCATGAAAAGCGTTGGCACTGTATTACTAGGCTTTCATTCGATTTGCAATCTTATAATGCGACTACTGACTAATCAGATGAGGTTGTAAATTGCACCAAAATGTTGAACTTGCGCTCTTCTACAGCGCAAGTAATTTCAGCTTCTATCCTATTCGCGTTGGAAAGTTATAAAAGCATCCAAGTCTGCAAAGTAGATGTAAAATTCTTCTGAAAGTCCCTTTGAAAGCGTTGGCAATGTTTTAATAGGTTTTTCATTCGATTTGCAATCTTATAATGCGACTTGCGCACTACTAACTAATAGTATGAGATTGCAAATTGCACCAAAATGATGTACTTGCTTTCCTCTTCACCATGATAGTATTTCAGGTTGTATCCTATTCACGAGATAAATGTAAAATTCGTCTGAATGTCCCTTTGAAAGCGTTGGCAATGTTTTAATAGGTTTTTCATTCGATTTGCAATCTTATAACGCGACTTGCACACTACTAATTAATAGTATGAAATTGCAAATTGCACCAAAATGTTGTACTTGCTTTCCTCTTCACCATGATAGTATTTCAGGTTGTATCCTATTCACGAGATGAATGTAAAATTCGTCTAAATGTCCCATAAAAAGCGTTGGCACTGTTTACTAGGCTTTCATTCGATTTGCAATCTTATAATGCGACTACTGACTAATCAGATGAGGTTGTAAATTGCACCAAAATGTTGAACTTGCGCTCTTCTACAGCGCAAGTAATTTCAGCTTCTATCTTATTCGCGTTGGAAAGTTATAAAAGCATCCAAGTCTGCAAAGTAGATGTAAAATTCGTCTGAAAGTCCCTTTGAAAGCGTTGGCAATGTTTTAATAGGTTTTTCATTCGATTTGCAATCTTATAACGCGACTTGCACACTACTAATTAATAGTATGAAATTGCAAATTGCACCAAAATGATGTACTTGCTTTCCTCTTCACCATGATAGTATTTCAGGTTGTATCCTATTTACGAGATAAATGTAAAATTCGTCTGAAAGTCCCTTTGAAAGCGTTGGCAATGTTTTAATAGGTTTTTCATTCGATTTGCAATCTTATAACGCGACTTGCACACTACTAATTAATAGTATGAAATTGCAAATTGCACCAAAATGTTGTACTTGCTTTCCTCTTCACCATGATAGTATTTCAGGTTGTATCCTATTCACGAGATGAATGTAAAATTCGTCTAAATGTCCCATGAAAAGCGTTGGCACTGTATTACTAGGCTTTCATTCGATTTGCAATCTTATAATGCGACTACTGACTAATCAGATGAGGTTGTAAATTGCACCAAAATGTTGAACTTGCGCTCTTCTACAGCGCAAGTAATTTCAGCTTCTATCCTATTCGCGTTGGAAAGTTATAAAAGCATCCAAGTCTGCAAAGTAGATGTAAAATTCTTCTGAAAGTCCCTTTGAAAGCGTTGGCAATGTTTTAATAGGTTTTTCATTCGATTTGCAATCTTATAACGCGACTTGCACACTACTAATTAATAGTATGAAATTGCAAATTGCACCAAAATGATGTACTTGCTTTCCTCTTCACCATGATAGTATTTCAGGTTGTATCCTATTTACGAGATAAATGTAAAATTCGTCTGAAAGTCCCTTTGAAAGCGTTGGCAATGTTTTAATAGGTTTTTCATTCGATTTGCAATCTTATAACGCGACTTGCACACTATTAATTAATAGTATGAAATTGCAAATTGCACCAAAATGTTGTACTTGCTTTCCTCTTCACCATGATAGTATTTCAGGTTGTATCCTATTCACGAGATGAATGTAAAGTTCGTCTGAATGTCCCTTTGAAAGCGTTGGCAATGTTTTAATAGGCCTTCATTCGATTTGCAATCTTATAATGCGACTTACGCACTACTAACTAATAGTATGAGATTGTAAATTGTACCAAAATGTTGTACTTGCGCTCTTCTTCAGTATGGTAGTATTTTCAGCTTGTAACCTATTCGCGTTGGAAAGTTATAAAGCGCCCAAGTCTGCAAAGTAGATGTAAGATTCGTCTGAAAGTCCCTTTGAAAGCGTTGGCAATGTTTTAATAGGTTTTTCATTCGATTTGCAATCTTATAACGCGACTTGCACACTACTAATTAATAGTATGAAATTGCAAATTACACAAAATGTTGTACTTGCTTTCCTCTTCACCATGATAGTATTTCAGGTTGTATCCTATTCACGAGATAAATGTAAAATTCGTCTGAATGTCCCTTTGAAAGCGTTGGCAATGTTTTAATAGGTTTTTCATTCGATTTGCAATCTTATAACGCGACTTGCACACTACTAATTAATAGTATGAAATTGCAAATTGCACCAAAATGATGTACTTGCTTTCCTCTTCACCATGATAGTATTTCAGGTTGTATCCTATTCACGAGATAAATGTAAAATTCGTCTGAATGTCCCTTTGAAAGCGTTGGCAATGTTTTAATAGGTTTTTCATTCGATTTGCAATCTTATAACGCGACTTGCACACTACTAATTAATAGTATGAAATTGCAAATTACACAAAATGTTGTACTTGCTTTCCTCTTCACCATGATAGTATTTCAGGTTGTATCCTATTCACGAGATAAATGTAAAATTCGTCTGAATGTCCCTTTGAAAGCGTTGGCAATGTTTTAATAGGTTTTTCATTCGATTTGCAATCTTATAACGCGACTTGCACACTACTAATTAATAGTATGAAATTGCAAATTGCACCAAAATGTTGTACTTGCTTTCCTCTTCACCATGATAGTATTTCAGGTTGTATCCTATTCACGAGATGAATGTAAAGTTCGTCTGAATGTCCCTTTGAAAGCGTTGGCAATGTTTTAATAGGCCTGGATTCGATTTGCAATCTTATAATGCGACTTACGCACTACTAACTAATAGTATGAGATTGTAAATTGTACCAAAATGTTGTACTTGCGCTCTTCTTCAGTATGGTAGTATTTTCAGCTTGTAACCTATTCGCGTTGGAAAGTTATAAAGCGCCCAAGTCTGCAAAGTAGATGTAAGATTCGTCTGAAAGTCCCTTTGAAAGCGTTGGCAATGTTTTAATAGGTTTTTCATTCGATTTGCAATCTTATAATGCGACTTGCGCACTACTAACTAATAGTATGAGATTGCAAATTGCACCAAAATGATGTACTTGCTTTCCTCTTCACCATGATAGTATTTCAGGTTGTATCCTATTCACGAGATAAATGTAAAATTCGTCTGAATGTCCCTTTGAAAGCGTTGGCAATGTTTTAATAGGTTTTTCATTCGATTTGCAATCTTATAATGCGACTTGCGCACTACTAACTAATAGTATGAGATTGCAAATTGCATCAAAATGATGTACTTGCTTTCCTCTTCACCATGATAGTATTTCAGGTTGTATCCTATTCACGAGATAAATGTAAAATTCGTCTGAATGTCCCTTTGAAAGCGTTGGCAATGTTTTAATAGGTTTTTCATTCGATTTGCAATCTTATAACGCGACTTGCACACTACTAATTAATAGTATGAAATTGCAAATTACACCAAAATGTTGTACTTGCTTTCCTCTTCACCATGATAGTATTTCAGGTTGTATCCTATTCACGAGATGAATGTAAAATTCGTCTAAATGTCCCATGAAAAGCGTTGGCACTGTATTACTAGGCTTTCATTCGATTTGCAATCTTATAATGCGACTACTGACTAATCAGATGAGGTTGTAAATTGCACCAAAATGTTGAACTTGCGCTCTTCTACAGCGCAAGTAATTTCAGCTTCTATCCTATTCGCGTTGGAAAGTTATAAAAGCATCCAAGTCTGCAAAGTAGATGTAAAATTCTTCTGAAAGTCCCTTTGAAAGCGTTGGCAATGTTTTAATAGGTTTTTCATTCGATTTGCAATCTTATAACGCGACTTGCACACTACTAATTAATAGTATGAAATTGCAAATTGCACCAAAATGTTGTACTTGCTTTCCTCTTCACCATGATAGTATTTCAGGTTGTATCCTATTCACGAGATAAATGTAAAATTCGTCTGAATGTCCCTTTGAAAGCGTTGGCAATGTTTTAATAGGCCTGGATTCGATTTGCAATCTTATAATGCGACTTACGCACTACTAACTAATAGTATGAGATTGTAAATTGTACCAAAATGTTGTACTTGCGCTCTTCTTCAGTATGGTAGTATTTTCAGCTTGTAACCTATTCGCGTTGGAAAGTTATAAAGCGCCCAAGTCTGCAAAGTAGATGTAAGATTCGTCTGAAAGTCCCTTTGAAAGCGTTGGCAATGTTTTAATAGGTTTTTCATTCGATTTGCAATCTTATAATGCGACTTGCGCACTACTAACTAATAGTATGAGATTGCAAATTGCACCAAAATGATGTACTTGCTTTCCTCTTCACCATGATAGTATTTCAGGTTGTATCCTATTCACGAGATAAATGTAAAATTCGTCTGAATGTCCCTTTGAAAGCGTTGGCAATGTTTTAATAGGTTTTTCATTCGATTTGCAATCTTATAATGCGACTTGCGCACTACTAACTAATAGTATGAGATTGCAAATTGCACCAAAATGTTGTACTTGCTTTCCTCTTCACCATGATAGTATTTCAGGTTGTATCCTATTCACGAGATAAATGTAAAATTCGTCTGAATGTCCCTTTGAAAGCGTTGGCAATGTTTTAATAGGTTTTTCATTCGATTTGCAATCTTATAACGCGACTTGCACACTACTAATTAATAGTATGAAATTGCAAATTGCACCAAAATGTTGTACTTGCTTTCCTCTTCACCATGATAGTATTTCAGGTTGTATCCTATTCACGAGATGAATGTAAAATTCGTCTAAAGTCCCATGAAAGCGTTGGCACTGTTTTACTAGGCTTTCATTCGATTTGCAATCTTATAATGCGACTACTGACTAATCAGATGAGGTTGTAAATTGCACCAAAATGTTGAACTTGCGCTCTTCTACAGCGCAAGTAATTTCAGCTTCTATCCTATTCGCGTTGGAAAGTTATAAAAGCATCCAAGTCTGCAAAGTAGATGTAAAATTCTTCTGAAAGTCCCTTTGAAAGCGTTGGCAATGTTTTAATAGGTTTTTCATTCGATTTGCAATCTTATAACGCGACTTGCACACTACTAATTAATAGTATGAAATTGCAAATTGCACCAAAATGATGTACTTGCTTTCCTCTTCACCATGATAGTATTTCAGGTTGTATCCTATTTACGAGATAAATGTAAAATTCGTCTGAATGTCCCTTTGAAAGCGTTGGCAATGTTTTAATAGGTTTTTCATTCGATTTGCAATCTTATAACGCGACTTGCACACTACTAACTAATAGTATGAAATTGCAAATTGCACCAAAATGTTGTACTTGCTTTCCTCTTCACCATGATAGTATTTCAGGTTGTATCCTATTCACGAGATGAATGTAAAGTTCGTCTGAATGTCCCTTTGAAAGCGTTGGCAATGTTTTAATAGGTTTTTCATTCGATTTGCAATCTTATAACGCGACTTGCACACTACTAACTAATAGTATGAGATTGCAAATTGCACCAAAATGTTGTACTTGCGCTCTTCTTCAGTATGGTAGTATTTCAGCTTGTAACCTATTCGCGTTGGAAAGTTATAAAGCGCCCAAGTCTGCAAAGTAGATGTAAGATTCGTCTGAAAGTCCCTTTGAAAGCGTTGGCAATGTTTTAATAGGTTTTTCATTCGATTTGCAATCTTATAACGCGACTTGCACACTACTAATTAATAGTATGAAATTGCAAATTGCACAAAATGTTGTACTTGCTTTCCTCTTCACCATGATAGTATTTCAGGTTGTATCCTATTCACGAGATAAATGTAAAATTCGTCTGAATGTCCCTTTGAAAGCGTTGGCAATGTTTTAATAGGTTTTTCATTCGATTTGCAATCTTATAACGCGACTTGCACACTATTAATTAATAGTATGAAATTGCAAATTGCACCAAAATGTTGTACTTGCTTTCCTCTTCACCATGATAGTATTTCAGGTTGTATCCTATTCACGAGATGAATGTAAAATTCGTCTAAATGTCCCATGAAAAGCGTTGGCACTGTATTACTAGGCTTTCATTCGATTTGCAATCTTATAATGCGACTTACGCACTACTGACTAATCGTATGAAATTGCAAATTGCACCAAAATGTTGAACTTGTGCTCTTCTACAGCGCAAGTAATTTCAGCTTCTATCCTATTCGCGTTGGAAAGTTATAAAAGCATCCAAGTCTGCAAAGTAGATGTAAAATTCTTCTGAAAGTCCCTTTGAAAGCGTTGGCAATGTTTTAATAGGTTTTTCATTCGATTTGCAATCTTATAACGCGACTTGCACACTACTAATTAATAGTATGAAATTGCAAATTGCACCAAAATGATGTACTTGCTTTCCTCTTCACCATGATAGTATTTCAGGTTGTATCCTATTCACGAGATAAATGTAAAGTTCGTCTGAATGTCCCTTTGAAAGCGTTGGCAATGTTTTAATAGGCCTGGATTCGATTTGCAATCTTATAATGCGACTTACGCACTACTAACTAATAGTATGAGATTGTAAATTGTACCAAAATGTTGTACTTGCGCTCTTCTTCAGCATGGTAGTATTTTCAGCTTGTAACCTATTCGCGTTGGAAAGTTATAAAGCATCCAAGTCTGCAAAGTAGATGTAAGATTCGTCTGAAAGTCCCTTTGAAAGCGTTGGCAATGTTTTAATAGGTTTTTCATTCGATTTGCAATCTTATAATGCGACTTGCGCACTACTAACTAATAGTATGAGATTGCAAATTGCACCAAAATGATGTACTTGCTTTCCTCTTCACCATGATAGTATTTCAGGTTGTATCCTATTCACGAGATAAATGTAAAATTCGTCTGAATGTCCCTTTGAAAGCGTTGGCAATGTTTTAATAGGTTTTTCATTCGATTTGCAATCTTATAATGCGACTTGCGCACTACTAACTAATAGTATGAGATTGCAAATTGCATCAAAATGATGTACTTGCTTTCCTCTTCACCATGATAGTATTTCAGGTTGTATCCTATTCACGAGATAAATGTAAAATTCGTCTGAATGTCCCTTTGAAAGCGTTGGCAATGTTTTAATAGGTTTTTCATTCGATTTGCAATCTTATAACGCGACTTGCACACTACTAATTAATAGTATGAAATTGCAAATTACACCAAAATGTTGTACTTGCTTTCCTCTTCACCATGATAGTATTTCAGGTTGTATCCTATTCACGAGATGAATGTAAAATTCGTCTAAATGTCCCATGAAAAGCGTTGGCACTGTATTACTAGGCTTTCATTCGATTTGCAATCTTATAATGCGACTACTGACTAATCAGATGAGGTTGTAAATTGCACCAAAATGTTGAACTTGCGCTCTTCTACAGCGCAAGTAATTTCAGCTTCTATCCTATTCGCGTTGGAAAGTTATAAAAGCATCCAAGTCTGCAAAGTAGATGTAAAATTCTTCTGAAAGTCCCTTTGAAAGCGTTGGCAATGTTTTAATAGGTTTTTCATTCGATTTGCAATCTTATAACGCGACTTGCACACTACTAATTAATAGTATGAAATTGCAAATTGCACCAAAATGATGTACTTGCTTTCCTCTTCACCATGATAGTATTTCAGGTTGTATCCTATTTACGAGATAAATGTAAAATTCGTCTGAATGTCCCTTTGAAAGCGTTGGCAATGTTTTAATAGGTTTTTCATTCGATTTGCAATCTTATAACGCGACTTGCACACTACTAATTAATAGTATGAAATTGCAAATTGCACCAAAATGTTGTACTTGCTTTCCTCTTCACCATGATAGTATTTCAGGTTGTATCCTATTCACGAGATGAATGTAAAAGATTCGTCTGAAAGTCCCTTTGAAAGCGTTGGCAATGTTTTAATAGGTTTTTCATTCGATTTGCAATCTTATAATGCGACTTGCGCACTACTAACTAATAGTATGAGATTGCAAATTGCACCAAAATGTTGTACTTGCGCTCTTCTTCAGTATGGTAGTATTTCAGCTTGTATCCTATTCGCGTTGGAAAGTTATAAAGAAGTCTGCAAAGTAGATGTAATTCGTCTGAAAGTCCCTTTGAAAGCGTTGGCAATGTTTTAATAGGTTTTTCATTCGATTTGCAATCTTATAACGCGACTTGCACACTACTAATTAATAGTATGAAATTGCAAATTACACAAAATGTTGTACTTGCTTTCCTCTTCACCATGATAGTATTTCAGGTTGTATCCTATTCACGAGATAAATGTAAAATTCGTCTGAATGTCCCTTTGAAAGCGTTGGCAATGTTTTAATAGGTTTTTCATTCGATTTGCAATCTTATAACGCGACTTGCACACTATTAATAATAGTATGAAATTGCAAATTGCACCAAAATGTTGTACTTGCTTTCCTCTTCACCATGATAGTATTTCAGGTTGTATCCTATTCACGAGATGAATGTAAAATTCGTCTAAATGTCCCATGAAAAGCGTTGGCAATGTATTACTAGGCTTTCATTCGATTTGCAATCTTATAATGCGACTTACGCACTACTAACTAATAGTATGAGATTGCAAATTGCACCAAAATGTTGTACTTGCGCTCTTCTACAGCGCAAGTAATTTCAGCTTCTATCCTATTCGCGTTGGAAAGTTATAAAGCATCCAAGTCTGCAAAGTAGATGTAAAATTCTTCTGAAAGTCCCTTTGAAAGCGTTGGCAATGTTTTAATAGGTTTTTCATTCGATTTGCAATCTTATAACGCGACTTGCACACTACTAATTAATAGTATGAAATTGCAAATTGCACCAAAATGTTGTACTTGCTTTCCTCTTCACCATGATAGTATTTCAGGTTGTATCCTATTCACGAGATAAATGTAAAATTCGTCTGAATGTCCCTTTGAAAGCGTTGGCAATGTTTTAATAGGCCTGGATTCGATTTGCAATCTTATAATGCGACTTACGCACTACTAACTAATAGTATGAGATTGTAAATTGTACCAAAATGTTGTACTTGCGCTCTTCTACAGCATGGTAGTATTTTCAGCTTGTAACCTATTCGCGTTGGAAAGTTATAAAGCATCCAAGTCTGCAAAGTAGATGTAAGATTCGTCTGAAAGTCCCTTTGAAAGCGTTGGCAATGTTTTAATAGGTTTTTCATTCGATTTGCAATCTTATAATGCGACTTGCGCACTACTAACTAATAGTATGAGATTGCAAATTGCACCAAAATGATGTACTTGCTTTCCTCTTCACCATGATAGTATTTCAGGTTGTATCCTATTCACGAGATAAATGTAAAATTCGTCTGAATGTCCCTTTGAAAGCGTTGGCAATGTTTTAATAGGTTTTTCATTCGATTTGCAATCTTATAATGCGACTTGCGCACTACTAACTAATAGTATGAGATTGCAAATTGCACCAAAATGTTGTACTTGCTTTCCTCTTCACCATGATAGTATTTCAGGTTGTATCCTATTCACGAGATAAATGTAAAATTCGTCTGAATGTCCCTTTGAAAGCGTTGGCAATGTTTTAATAGGTTTTTCATTCGATTTGCAATCTTATAACGCGACTTGCACACTACTAATTAATAGTATGAAATTGCAAATTACACCAAAATGTTGTACTTGCTTTCCTCTTCACCATGATAGTATTTCAGGTTGTATCCTATTCACGAGATGAATGTAAAATTCGTCTAAATGTCCCATGAAAAGCGTTGGCACTGTATTACTAGGCTTTCATTCGATTTGCAATCTTATAATGCGACTACTGACTAATCAGATGAGGTTGTAAATTGCACCAAAATGTTGAACTTGCGCTCTTCTACAGCGCAAGTAATTTCAGCTTCTATTATTCGCGTTGGAAAGTTATAAAAGCATCCAAGTCTGCAAAGTAGATGTAAAATTCTTCTGAAAGTCCCTTTGAAAGCGTTGGCAATGTTTTAATAGGTTTTTCATTCGATTTGCAATCTTATAACGCGACTTGCACACTACTAATTAATAGTATGAAATTGCAAATTGCACCAAAATGATGTACTTGCTTTCCTCTTCACCATGATAGTATTTCAGGTTGTATCCTATTTACGAGATAAATGTAAAGTTCGTCTGAATGTCCCTTTGAAAGCGTTGGCAATGTTTTAATAGGCCTGGATTCGATTTGCAATCTTATAACGCGACTTACGCACTACTAACTAATAGTATGAGATTGTAAATTGTACCAAAATGTTGTACTTGCGCTCTTCTACAGCATGGTAGTATTTTCAGCTTGTAACCTATTCGCGTTGGAAAGTTATAAAGCATCCAAGTCTGCAAAGTAGATGTAAGATTCGTCTGAAAGTCCCTTTGAAAGCGTTGGCAATGTTTTAATAGGTTTTTCATTCGATTTGCAATCTTATAACGCGACTTGCACACTACTAACTAATAGTATGAAATTGCAAATTGCACCAAAATGATGTACTTGCTTTCCTCTTCACCATGATAGTATTTCAGGTTGTATCCTATTCACGAGATGAATGTAAAATTCGTCTAAATGTCCCATGAAAAGCGTTGGCACTGTATTACTAGGCTTTCATTCGATTTGCAATCTTATAATGCGACTTACGCACTACTGACTAATCGTATGAAATTGCAAATTGCACCAAAATGTTGTACTTGCGCTCTTCTACAGCATGGTAGTATTTTCAGCTTGTAACCTATTCGCGTTGGAAAGTTATAAAGCATCCAAGTCTGCAAAGTAGATGTAAGATTCGTCTGAAAGTCCCTTTGAAAGCGTTGGCAATGTTTTAATAGGTTTTTCATTCGATTTGCAATCTTATAATGCGACTTGCGCACTACTAATTAATAGTATGAAATTGCAAATTGCACCAAAATGTTGTACTTGCTTTCCTCTTCACCATGATAGTATTTCAGGTTGTATCCTATTCACGAGATAAATGTAAAATTCGTCTGAATGTCCCTTTGAAAGCGTTGGCAATGTTTTAATAGGCTTTCATTCGATTTGCAATCTTATATTGCGACTTACGCACTACTAACTAATAGTATGAGATTGCAAATTGCACCAAAATGTTGTACTTGCGCTCTTCTTCAGCATGGTAGTATTTTCAGCTTGTAACCTATTCGCGTTGGAAAGTTATAAAGCATCCAAGTCTGCAAAGTAGATGTAAGATTCGTCTGAAAGTCCCTTTGAAAGCGTTGGCAATGTTTTAATAGGTTTTTCATTCGATTTGCAATCTTATAATGCGACTTGCGCACTACTAACTAATAGTATGAAATTGCAAATTGCACCAAAATGATGTACTTGCTTTCCTCTTCACCATGATAGTATTTCAGGTTGTATCCTATTCACGAGATAAATGTAAAATTCGTCTAAATGTCCCATGAAAAGCGTTGGCAATGTATTACTAGGCTTTCATTCGATTTGCAATCTTATAATGCGACTACTGACTAATCAGATGAGGTTGTAAATTGCACCAAAATGTTGAACTTGCGCTCTTCTACAGCGCAAGTAATTTCAGCTTCTATCCTATTCGCGTTGGAAAGTTATAAAAGCATCCAAGTCTGCAAAGTAGATGTAAAATTCTTCTGAAAGTCCCTTTGAAAGCGTTGGCAATGTTTTAATAGGTTTTTCATTCGATTTGCAATCTTATAATGCGACTTGCGCACTACTAACTAATAGTATGAAATTGCAAATTGCACCAAAATGATGTACTTGCTTTCCTCTTCACCATGATAGTATTTCAGGTTGTATCCTATTCACGAGATAAATGTAAAATTCGTCTGAATGTCCCTTTGAAAGCGTTGGCAATGTTTTAATAGGTTTTTCATTCGATTTGCAATCTTATAACGCGACTTGCACACTACTAATTAATAGTATGAAATTGCAAATTGCACCAAAATGTTGTACTTGCTTTCCTCTTCACCATGATAGTATTTCAGGTTGTATCCTATTCACGAGATGAATGTAAAATTCGTCTAAATGTCCCATTGAAAAGCGTTGGCACTGTATTACTAGGCTTTCATTCGATTTGCAATCTTATAATGCGACTACTGACTAATCAGATGAGGTTGTAAATTGCACCAAAATGTTGAACTTGCGCTCTTCTACAGCGCAAGTAATTTCAGCTTCTATCCTATTCGCGTTGGAAAGTTATAAAAGCATCCAAGTCTGCAAAGTAGATGTAAAATTCTTCTGAAAGTCCCTTTGAAAGCGTTGGCAATGTTTTAATAGGTTTTTCATTCGATTTGCAATCTTATAACGCGACTTGCACACTACTAATTAATAGTATGAAATTGCAAATTGCACCAAAATGTTGTACTTGCTTTCCTCTTCACCATGATAGTATTTCAGGTTGTATCCTATTCACGAGATAAATGTAAAATTCGTCTGAATGTCCCTTTGAAAGCGTTGGCAATGTTTTAATAGGTTTTTCATTCGATTTGCAATCTTATAACGCGACTTGCACACTACTAATTAATAGTATGAAATTGCAAATTGCACCAAAATGATGTACTTGCTTTCCTCTTCACCATGATAGTATTTCAGGTTGTATCCTATTTACGAGATAAATGTAAAATTCGTCTGAAAGTCCCTTTGAAAGCGTTGGCAATGTTTTAATAGGTTTTTCATTCGATTTGCAATCTTATAATGCGACTTGCACACTACTAATTAATAGTATGAAATTGCAAATTGCACCAAAATGTTGTACTTGCTTTCCTCTTCACCATGATAGTATTTCAGGTTGTATCCTATTCACGAGATAAATGTAAAATTCGTCTGAATGTCCCTTTGAAAGCGTTGGCAATGTTTTAATAGGTTTTTCATTCGATTTGCAATCTTATAACGCGACTTGCACACTACTAATTAATAGTATGAAATTGCAAATTGCACCAAAATGTTGTACTTGCTTTCCTCTTCACCATGATAGTATTTCAGGTTGTATCCTATTCACGAGATGAATGTAAAATTCGTCTGAATGTCCCTTTGAAAGCGTTGGCAATGTTTTAATAGGCCTGGATTCGATTTGCAATCTTATAATGCGACTTACGCACTACTAACTAATAGTATGAGATTGTAAATTGTACCAAAATGTTGTACTTGCGCTCTTCTTCAGTATGGTAGTATTTTCAGCTTGTAACCTATTCGCGTTGGAAAGTTATAAAGCGCCCAAGTCTGCAAAGTAGATGTAAGATTCGTCTGAAAGTCCCTTTGAAAGCGTTGGCAATGTTTTAATAGGTTTTTCATTCGATTTGCAATCTTATAACGCGACTTGCACACTACTAATTAATAGTATGAAATTGCAAATTGCACAAAATGTTGTACTTGCTTTCCTCTTCACCATGATAGTATTTCAGGTTGTATCCTATTCACGAGATAAATGTAAAATTCGTCTGAATGTCCCTTTGAAAGCGTTGGCAATGTTTTAATAGGTTTTTCATTCGATTTGCAATCTTATAATGCGACTTGCGCACTACTAACTAATAGTATGAGATTGCAAATTGCACCAAAATGTTGTACTTGCTTTCCTCTTCACCATGATAGTATTTCAGGTTGTATCCTATTCACGAGATAAATGTAAAATTCGTCTGAATGTCCCTTTGAAAGCGTTGGCAATGTTTTAATAGGTTTTTCATTCGATTTGCAATCTTATAACGCGACTTGCACACTACTAATTAATAGTATGAAATTGCAAATTGCACCAAAATGTTGTACTTGCTTTCCTCTTCACCATGATAGTATTTCAGGTTGTATCCTATTCACGAGATGAATGTAAAATTCGTCTAAATGTCCCATGAAAAGCGTTGGCACTGTATTAATAGGCTTTCATTCGATTTGCAATCTTATAATGCGACTACTGACTAATCAGTATGAGGTTGCAAATTGCACCAAAATGTTGTACTTGCGCTCTTCTACAGCGCAAGTAATTTCAGCTTCTATCCTATTCGCGTTGGAAAGTTATAAAAGCATCCAAGTCTGCAAAGTAGATGTAAAATTCGTCTGAAAGTCCCTTTGAAAGCGTTGGCAATGTTTTAATAGGTTTTTCATTCGATTTGCAATCTTATAACGCGACTTGCACACTACTAATTAATAGTATGAAATTGCAAATTGCACCAAAATGATGTACTTGCTTTCCTCTTCACCATGATAGTATTTCAGGTTGTATCCTATTTACGAGATAAATGTAAAATTCGTCTGAATGTCCCTTTGAAAGCGTTGGCAATGTTTTAATAGGCCTGGATTCGATTTGCAATCTTATAATGCGACTTACGCACTACTAACTAATAGTATGAGATTGTAAATTGTACCAAAATGTTGTACTTGCGCTCTTCTACAGCATGGTAGTATTTTCAGCTTGTAACCTATTCGCGTTGGAAAGTTATAAAGCATCCAAGTCTGCAAAGTAGATGTAAGATTCGTCTGAAAGTCCCTTTGAAAGCGTTGGCAATGTTTTAATAGGTTTTTCATTCGATTTGCAATCTTATAATGCGACTTGCGCACTACTAATTAATAGTATGAAATTGCAAATTGCACCAAAATGTTGTACTTGCTTTCCTCTTCACCATGATAGTATTTCAGGTTGTATCCTATTCACGAGATGAATGTAAAATTCGTCTAAATGTCCCATGAAAAGCGTTGGCACTGTATTACTAGGCTTTCATTCGATTTGCAATCTTATAATGCGACTTACGCACTACTGACTAATAGTATGAAATTGCAAATTGCACCAAAATGTTGTACTTGCGCTCTTCTACAGCATGGTAGTATTTTCAGCTTGTAACCTATTCGCGTTGGAAAGTTATAAAGCATCCAAGTCTGCAAAGTAGATGTAAGATTCGTCTGAAAGTCCCTTTGAAAGCGTTGGCAATGTTTTAATAGGTTTTTCATTCGATTTGCAATCTTATAACGCGACTTGCACACTACTAATTAATAGTATGAAATTGCAAATTGCACCAAAATGATGTACTTGCTTTCCTCTTCACCATGATAGTATTTCAGGTTGTATCCTATTTACGAGATAAATGTAAAATTCGTCTGAATGTCCCTTTGAAAGCGTTGGCAATGTTTTAATAGGCCTTCATTCGATTTGCAATCTTATAATGCGACTTACGCACTACTAACTAATAGTATGAGATTGTAAATTGCACCAAAATGTTGTACTTGCGCTCTTCTACAGCATGGTAGTATTTTCAGCTTGTAACCTATTCGCGTTGGAAAGTTATAAAGCATCCAAGTCTGCAAAGTAGATGTAAGATTCGTCTGAAAGTCCCTTTGAAAGCGTTGGCAATGTTTTAATAGGTTTTTCATTCGATTTGCAATCTTATAATGCGACTTGCGCACTACTAACTAATAGTATGAGATTGCAAATTGCACCAAAATGATGTACTTGCTTTCCTCTTCACCATGATAGTATTTCAGGTTGTATCCTATTCACGAGATAAATGTAAAATTCGTCTGAATGTCCCTTTGAAAGCGTTGGCAATGTTTTAATAGGCCTTTCATTCGATTTGCAATCTTATAATGCGACTTACGCACTACTAACTAATAGTATGAGATTGTAAATTGTACCAAAATGTTGTACTTGCGCTCTTCTACAGCATGGTAGTATTTTCAGCTTGTAACCTATTCGCGTTGGAAAGTTATAAAGCATCCAAGTCTGCAAAGTAGATGTAAGATTCGTCTGAAAGTCCCTTTGAAAGCGTTGGCAATGTTTTAATAGGTTTTTCATTCGATTTGCAATCTTATAATGCGACTTGCGCACTACTAACTAATAGTATGAGATTGCAAATTGCACCAAAATGATGTACTTGCTTTCCTCTTCACCATGATAGTATTTCAGGTTGTATCCTATTCACGAGATAAATGTAAAATTCGTCTAAATGTCCCATGAAAAGCGTTGGCACTGTATTACTAGGCTTTCATTCGATTTGCAATCTTATAATGCGACTACTGACTAATCAGATGAGGTTGTAAATTGCACCAAAATGTTGTACTTGCGCTCTTCTACAGCGCAAGTAATTTCAGCTTCTATCCTATTCGCGTTGGAAAGTTATAAAAGCATCCAAGTCTGCAAAGTAGATGTAAAATTCTTCTGAAAGTCCCTTTGAAAGCGTTGGCAATGTTTTAATAGGTTTTTCATTCGATTTGCAATCTTATAATGCGACTTGCGCACTACTAACTAATAGTATGAGATTGCAAATTGCACCAAAATGATGTACTTGCTTTCCTCTTCACCATGATAGTATTTCAGGTTGTATCCTATTCACGAGATAAATGTAAAATTCGTCTGAATGTCCCTTTGAAAGCGTTGGCAATGTTTTAATAGGTTTTTCATTCGATTTGCAATCTTATAACGCGACTTGCACACTACTAATTAATAGTATGAAATTGCAAATTGCACCAAAATGTTGTACTTGCTTTCCTCTTCACCATGATAGTATTTCAGGTTGTATCCTATTCACGAGATGAATGTAAAATTCGTCTAAATGTCCCATGAAAAGCGTTGGCACTGTATTACTAGGCTTTCATTCGATTTGCAATCTTATAATGCGACTACTGACTAATCAGATGAGGTTGTAAATTGCACCAAAATGTTGAACTTGCGCTCTTCTACAGCGCAAGTAATTTCAGCTTCTATCCTATTCGCGTTGGAAAGTTATAAAAGCATCCAAGTCTGCAAAGTAGATGTAAAATTCTTCTGAAAGTCCCTTTGAAAGCGTTGGCAATGTTTTAATAGGTTTTTCATTCGATTTGCAATCTTATAACGCGACTTGCACACTACTAATTAATAGTATGAAATTGCAAATTGCACCAAAATGATGTACTTGCTTTCCTCTTCACCATGATAGTATTTCAGGTTGTATCCTATTCACGAGATAAATGTAAAATTCGTCTGAATGTCCCTTTGAAAGCGTTGGCAATGTTTTAATAGGTTTTTCATTCGATTTGCAATCTTATAACGCGACTTGCACACTACTAATTAATAGTATGAAATTGCAAATTGCACCAAAATGTTGTACTTGCTTTCCTCTTCACCATGATAGTATTTCAGGTTGTATCCTATTCACGAGATGAATGTAAAATTCGTCTAAATGTCCCATGAAAAGCGTTGGCACTGTATTACTAGGCTTTCATTCGATTTGCAATCTTATAATGCGACTACTGACTAATCAGATGAGGTTGTAAATTGCACCAAAATGTTGAACTTGCGCTCTTCTACAGCGCAAGTAATTTCAGCTTCTATCCTATTCGCGTTGGAAAGTTATAAAAGCATCCAAGTCTGCAAAGTAGATGTAAAATTCTTCTGAAAGTCCCTTTGAAAGCGTTGGCAATGTTTTAATAGGTTTTTCATTCGATTTGCAATCTTATAACGCGACTTGCACACTACTAATTAATAGTATGAAATTGCAAATTGCACCAAAATGATGTACTTGCTTTCCTCTTCACCATGATAGTATTTCAGGTTGTATCCTATTTACGAGATAAATGTAAAATTCGTCTGAATGTCCCTTTGAAAGCGTTGGCAATGTTTTAATAGGTTTTTCATTCGATTTGCAATCTTATAACGCGACTTGCACACTACTAATTAATAGTATGAAATTGCAAATTGCACCAAAATGTTGTACTTGCTTTCCTCTTCACCATGATAGTATTTCAGGTTGTATCCTATTCACGAGATGAATGTAAAGTTCGTCTGAATGTCCCTTTGAAAGCGTTGGCAATGTTTTAATAGGTTTTTCATTCGATTTGCAATCTTATAATGCGACTTACGCACTACTAACTAATAGTATGAGATTGTAAATTGTACCAAAATGTTGTACTTGCGCTCTTCTTCAGTATGGTAGTATTTTCAGCTTGTAACCTATTCGCGTTGGAAAGTTATAAAGCGCCCAAGTCTGCAAAGTAGATGTAAGATTCGTCTGAAAGTCCCTTTGAAAGCGTTGGCAATGTTTTAATAGGTTTTTCATTCGATTTGCAATCTTATAACGCGACTTGCACACTACTAATTAATAGTATGAAATTGCAAATTACACAAAAATGTTGTACTTGCTTTCCTCTTCACCATGATAGTATTTCAGGTTGTATCCTATTCACGAGATAAATGTAAAATTCGTCTGAATGTCCCTTTGAAAGCGTTGGCAATGTTTTAATAGGTTTTTCATTCGATTTGCAATCTTATAACGCGACTTGCACACTACTAATTAATAGTATGAAATTGCAAATTGCACCAAAATGATGTACTTGCTTTCCTCTTCACCATGATAGTATTTCAGGTTGTATCCTATTTACGAGATAAATGTAAAATTCGTCTGAATGTCCCTTTGAAAGCGTTGGCAATGTTTTAATAGGTTTTTCATTCGATTTGCAATCTTATAATGCGACTTGCACACTACTAATTAATAGTATGAAATTGCAAATTACACAAAAATGTTGTACTTGCTTTCCTCTTCACCATGATAGTATTTCAGGTTGTATCCTATTCACGAGATAAATGTAAAATTCGTCTGAATGTCCCTTTGAAAGCGTTGGCAATGTTTTAATAGGTTTTTCATTCGATTTGCAATCTTATAACGCGACTTGCACACTACTAATTAATAGTATGAAATTGCAAATTGCACCAAAATGTTGTACTTGCTTTCCTCTTCACCATGATAGTATTTCAGGTTGTATCCTATTCACGAGATGAATGTAAAATTCGTCTGAATGTCCCTTTGAAAGCGTTGGCAATGTTTTAATAGGCCTGGATTCGATTTGCAATCTTATAATGCGACTTACGCACTACTAACTAATAGTATGAGATTGTAAATTGTACCAAAATGTTGTACTTGCGCTCTTCTTCAGTATGGTAGTATTTTCAGCTTGTAACCTATTCGCGTTGGAAAGTTATAAAGCGCCCAAGTCTGCAAAGTAGATGTAAGATTCGTCTGAAAGTCCCTTTGAAAGCGTTGGCAATGTTTTAATAGGTTTTTCATTCGATTTGCAATCTTATAATGCGACTTGCGCACTACTAACTAATAGTATGAAATTGCAAATTGCACCAAAATGATGTACTTGCTTTCCTCTTCACCATGATAGTATTTCAGGTTGTATCCTATTCACGAGATAAATGTAAAATTCGTCTGAATGTCCCTTTGAAAGCGTTGGCAATGTTTTAATAGGTTTTTCATTCGATTTGCAATCTTATAATGCGACTTGCGCACTACTAACTAATAGTATGAGATTGCAAATTGCACCAAAATGTTGTACTTGCTTTCCTCTTCACCATGATAGTATTTCAGGTTGTATCCTATTCACGAGATAAATGTAAAATTCGTCTGAATGTCCCTTTGAAAGCGTTGGCAATGTTTTAATAGGTTTTTCATTCGATTTGCAATCTTATAACGCGACTTGCACACTACTAATTAATAGTATGAAATTGCAAATTACACCAAAATGTTGTACTTGCTTTCCTCTTCACCATGATAGTATTTCAGGTTGTATCCTATTCACGAGATGAATGTAAAATTCGTCTAAATGTCCCATGAAAAGCGTTGGCACTGTATTACTAGGCTTTCATTCGATTTGCAATCTTATAATGCGACTACTGACTAATCAGATGAGGTTGTAAATTGCACCAAAATGTTGAACTTGCGCTCTTCTACAGCGCAAGTAATTTCAGCTTCTATCCTATTCGCGTTGGAAAGTTATAAAAGCATCCAAGTCTGCAAAGTAGATGTAAAATTCTTCTGAAAGTCCCTTTGAAAGCGTTGGCAATGTTTTAATAGGTTTTTCATTCGATTTGCAATCTTATAACGCGACTTGCACACTACTAATTAATAGTATGAAATTGCAAATTGCACCAAAATGATGTACTTGCTTTCCTCTTCACCATGATAGTATTTCAGGTTGTATCCTATTCACGAGATAAATGTAAAGTTCGTCTGAATGTCCCTTTGAAAGCGTTGGCAATGTTTTAATAGGCCTGGATTCGATTTGCAATCTTATAATGCGACTTACGCACTACTAACTAATAGTATGAGATTGTAAATTGTACCAAAATGTTGTACTTGCGCTCTTCTTCAGTATGGTAGTATTTTCAGCTTGTAACCTATTCGCGTTGGAAAGTTATAAAGCGCCCAAGTCTGCAAAGTAGATGTAAGATTCGTCTGAAAGTCCCTTTGAAAGCGTTGGCAATGTTTTAATAGGTTTTTCATTCGATTTGCAATCTTATAATGCGACTTGCGCACTACTAACTAATAGTATGAGATTGCAAATTGCACCAAAATGTTGTACTTGCTTTCCTCTTCACCATGATAGTATTTCAGGTTGTATCCTATTCACGAGATAAATGTAAAATTCGTCTGAATGTCCCTTTGAAAGCGTTGGCAATGTTTTAATAGGTTTTTCATTCGATTTGCAATCTTATAATGCGACTTGCGCACTACTAACTAATAGTATGAGATTGCAAATTGCACCAAAATGATGTACTTGCTTTCCTCTTCACCATGATAGTATTTCAGGTTGTATCCTATTCACGAGATAAATGTAAAATTCGTCTGAATGTCCCTTTGAAAGCGTTGGCAATGTTTTAATAGGTTTTTCATTCGATTTGCAATCTTATAACGCGACTTGCACACTACTAATTAATAGTATGAAATTGCAAATTACACCAAAATGTTGTACTTGCTTTCCTCTTCACCATGATAGTATTTCAGGTTGTATCCTATTCACGAGATGAATGTAAAATTCGTCTAAATGTCCCATGAAAAGCGTTGGCACTGTATTACTAGGCTTTCATTCGATTTGCAATCTTATAATGCGACTACTGACTAATCAGATGAGGTTGTAAATTGCACCAAAATGTTGAACTTGCGCTCTTCTACAGCGCAAGTAATTTCAGCTTCTATCCTATTCGCGTTGGAAAGTTATAAAAGCATCCAAGTCTGCAAAGTAGATGTAAAATTCTTCTGAAAGTCCCTTTGAAAGCGTTGGCAATGTTTTAATAGGTTTTTCATTCGATTTGCAATCTTATAACGCGACTTGCACACTACTAATTAATAGTATGAAATTGCAAATTGCACCAAAATGATGTACTTGCTTTCCTCTTCACCATGATAGTATTTCAGGTTGTATCCTATTTACGAGATAAATGTAAAATTCGTCTGAATGTCCCTTTGAAAGCGTTGGCAATGTTTTAATAGGTTTTTCATTCGATTTGCAATCTTATAACGCGACTTGCACACTACTAATTAATAGTATGAAATTGCAAATTGCACCAAAATGTTGTACTTGCTTTCCTCTTCACCATGATAGTATTTCAGGTTGTATCCTATTCACGAGATGAATGTAAAGTTCGTCTGAATGTCCCTTTGAAAGCGTTGGCAATGTTTTAATAGGCCTTTCATTCGATTTGCAATCTTATAATGCGACTTACGCACTACTAACTAATAGTATGAGATTGTAAATTGTACCAAAATGTTGTACTTGCGCTCTTCTTCAGTATGGTAGTATTTTCAGCTTGTAACCTATTCGCGTTGGAAAGTTATAAAGCGCCCAAGTCTGCAAAGTAGATGTAAGATTCGTCTGAAAGTCCCTTTGAAAGCGTTGGCAATGTTTTAATAGGTTTTTCATTCGATTTGCAATCTTATAACGCGACTTGCACACTACTAATTAATAGTATGAAATTGCAAATTACACAAAAATGTTGTACTTGCTTTCCTCTTCACCATGATAGTATTTCAGGTTGTATCCTATTCACGAGATAAATGTAAAATTCGTCTGAATGTCCCTTTGAAAGCGTTGGCAATGTTTTAATAGGTTTTTCATTCGATTTGCAATCTTATAACGCGACTTGCACACTACTAATTAATAGTATGAAATTGCAAATTGCACCAAAATGTTGTACTTGCTTTCCTCTTCACCATGATAGTATTTCAGGTTGTATCCTATTCACGAGATGAATGTAAAATTCGTCTAAATGTCCCATGAAAAGCGTTGGCACTGTATTACTAGGCTTTCATTCGATTTGCAATCTTATAATGCGACTTACGCACTACTGACTAATCGTATGAAATTGCAAATTGCACCAAAATGTTGAACTTGTGCTCTTCTACAGCGCAAGTAATTTCAGCTTCTATCCTATTCGCGTTGGAAAGTTATAAAAGCATCCAAGTCTGCAAAGTAGATGTAAAATTCTTCTGAAAGTCCCTTTGAAAGCGTTGGCAATGTTTTAATAGGTTTTTCATTCGATTTGCAATCTTATAACGCGACTTGCACACTACTAATTAATAGTATGAAATTGCAAATTGCACCAAAATGATGTACTTGCTTTCCTCTTCACCATGATAGTATTTCAGGTTGTATCCTATTCACGAGATAAATGTAAAATTCGTCTGAATGTCCCTTTGAAAGCGTTGGCAATGTTTTAATAGGCCTGGATTCGATTTGCAATCTTATAATGCGACTTACGCACTACTAACTAATAGTATGAGATTGTAAATTGTACCAAAATGTTGTACTTGCGCTCTTCTTCAGCATGGTAGTATTTTCAGCTTGTAACCTATTCGCGTTGGAAAGTTATAAAGCATCCAAGTCTGCAAAGTAGATGTAAGATTCGTCTGAAAGTCCCTTTGAAAGCGTTGGCAATGTTTTAATAGGTTTTTCATTCGATTTGCAATCTTATAATGCGACTTGCGCACTACTAACTAATAGTATGAGATTGCAAATTGCACCAAAATGATTGTACTTGCTTTCCTCTTCACCATGATAGTATTTCAGGTTGTATCCTATTCACGAGATAAATGTAAAATTCGTCTGAATGTCCCTTTGAAAGCGTTGGCAATGTTTTAATAGGTTTTTCATTCGATTTGCAATCTTATAATGCGACTTGCGCACTACTAACTAATAGTATGAGATTGCAAATTGCATCAAAATGATGTACTTGCTTTCCTCTTCACCATGATAGTATTTCAGGTTGTATCCTATTCACGAGATAAATGTAAAATTCGTCTGAATGTCCCTTTGAAAGCGTTGGCAATGTTTTAATAGGTTTTTCATTCGATTTGCAATCTTATAACGCGACTTGCACACTACTAATTAATAGTATGAAATTGCAAATTACACCAAAATGTTGTACTTGCTTTCCTCTTCACCATGATAGTATTTCAGGTTGTATCCTATTCACGAGATGAATGTAAAATTCGTCTAAATGTCCCATGAAAAGCGTTGGCACTGTATTACTAGGCTTTCATTCGATTTGCAATCTTATAATGCGACTACTGACTAATCAGATGAGGTTGTAAATTGCACCAAAATGTTGAACTTGCGCTCTTCTACAGCGCAAGTAATTTCAGCTTCTATCCTATTCGCGTTGGAAAGTTATAAAAGCATCCAAGTCTGCAAAGTAGATGTAAAATTCTTCTGAAAGTCCCTTTGAAAGCGTTGGCAATGTTTTAATAGGTTTTTCATTCGATTTGCAATCTTATAACGCGACTTGCACACTACTAATTAATAGTATGAAATTGCAAATTGCACCAAAATGATGTACTTGCTTTCCTCTTCACCATGATAGTATTTCAGGTTGTATCCTATTTACGAGATAAATGTAAAGTTCGTCTGAATGTCCCTTTGAAAGCGTTGGCAATGTTTTAATAGGCCTGGATTCGATTTGCAATCTTATAATGCGACTTACGCACTACTAACTAATAGTATGAGATTGTAAATTGTACCAAAATGTTGTACTTGCGCTCTTCTACAGCATGGTAGTATTTTCAGCTTGTAACCTATTCGCGTTGGAAAGTTATAAAGCATCCAAGTCTGCAAAGTAGATGTAAGATTCGTCTGAAAGTCCCTTTGAAAGCGTTGGCAATGTTTTAATAGGTTTTTCATTCGATTTGCAATCTTATAATGCGACTTGCGCACTACTAACTAATAGTATGAAATTGCAAATTGCACCAAAATGTTGTACTTGCTTTCCTCTTCACCATGATAGTATTTCAGGTTGTATCCTATTCACGAGATGAATGTAAAATTCGTCTAAATGTCCCATGAAAAGCGTTGGCACTGTATTACTAGGCTTTCATTCGATTTGCAATCTTATAATGCGACTTACGCACTACTGACTAATCGTATGAAATTGCAAATTGCACCAAAATGTTGTACTTGCGCTCTTCTACAGCATGGTAGTATTTTCAGCTTGTAACCTATTCGCGTTGGAAAGTTATAAAGCATCCAAGTCTGCAAAGTAGATGTAAGATTCGTCTGAAAGTCCCTTTGAAAGCGTTGGCAATGTTTTAATAGGTTTTTCATTCGATTTGCAATCTTATAATGCGACTTGCGCACTACTAACTAATAGTATGAGATTGCAAATTGCATCAAAATGATGTACTTGCTTTCCTCTTCACCATGATAGTATTTCAGGTTGTATCCTATTTACGAGATAAATGTAAAATTCGTCTGAATGTCCCTTTGAAAGCGTTGGCAATGTTTTAATAGGCCTGGATTCGATTTGCAATCTTATATTGCGACTTACGCACTACTAACTAATAGTATGAGATTGTAAATTGTACCAAAATGTTGTACTTGCGCTCTTCTACAGCATGGTAGTATTTTCAGCTTGTAACCTATTCGCGTTGGAAAGTTATAAAGCATCCAAGTCTGCAAAGTAGATGTAAGATTCGTCTGAAAGTCCCTTTGAAAGCGTTGGCAATGTTTTAATAGGTTTTTCATTCGATTTGCAATCTTATAATGCGACTTGCGCACTACTAACTAATAGTATGAGATTGCAAATTGCATCAAAATGATGTACTTGCTTTCCTCTTCACCATGATAGTATTTCAGGTTGTATCCTATTCACGAGATAAATGTAAAATTCGTCTAAATGTCCCATGAAAAGCGTTGGCACTGTATTACTAGGCTTTCATTCGATTTGCAATCTTATAATGCGACTACTGACTAATCAGATGAGGTTGTAAATTGCACCAAAATGTTGAACTTGCGCTCTTCTACAGCGCAAGTAATTTCAGCTTCTATCCTATTCGCGTTGGAAAGTTATAAAAGCATCCAAGTCTGCAAAGTAGATGTAAAATTCTTCTGAAAGTCCCTTTGAAAGCGTTGGCAATGTTTTAATAGGTTTTTCATTCGATTTGCAATCTTATAATGCGACTTGCGCACTACTAACTAATAGTATGAGATTGCAAATTGCACCAAAATGATGTACTTGCTTTCCTCTTCACCATGATAGTATTTCAGGTTGTATCCTATTCACGAGATAAATGTAAAATTCGTCTGAATGTCCCTTTGAAAGCGTTGGCAATGTTTTAATAGGTTTTTCATTCGATTTGCAATCTTATAACGCGACTTGCACACTACTAATTAATAGTATGAAATTGCAAATTACACCAAAATGTTGTACTTGCTTTCCTCTTCACCATGATAGTATTTCAGGTTGTATCCTATTCACGAGATGAATGTAAAATTCGTCTAAATGTCCCATAAAAAGCGTTGGCACTGTATTACTAGGCTTTCATTCGATTTGCAATCTTATAATGCGACTACTGACTAATCAGATGAGGTTGTAAATTGCACCAAAATGTTGAACTTGCGCTCTTCTACAGCGCAAGTAATTTCAGCTTCTATCCTATTCGCGTTGGAAAGTTATAAAAGCATCCAAGTCTGCAAAGTAGATGTAAAATTCTTCTGAAAGTCCCTTTGAAAGCGTTGGCAATGTTTTAATAGGTTTTTCATTCGATTTGCAATCTTATAACGCGACTTGCACACTACTAATTAATAGTATGAAATTGCAAATTGCACAAAAATGTTGTACTTGCTTTCCTCTTCACCATGATAGTATTTCAGGTTGTATCCTATTCACGAGATAAATGTAAAATTCGTCTGAATGTCCCTTTGAAAGCGTTGGCAATGTTTTAATAGGTTTTTCATTCGATTTGCAATCTTATAACGCGACTTGCACACTATTAATTAATAGTATGAAATTGCAAATTGCACCAAAATGTTGTACTTGCTTTCCTCTTCACCATGATAGTATTTCAGGTTGTATCCTATTTACGAGATAAATGTAAAATTCGTCTGAAAGTCCCTTTGAAAGCGTTGGCAATGTTTTAATAGGTTTTTCATTCGATTTGCAATCTTATAACGCGACTTGCACACTACTAATTAATAGTATGAAATTGCAAATTACACAAAAATGTTGTACTTGCTTTCCTCTTCACCATGATAGTATTTCAGGTTGTATCCTATTCACGAGATAAATGTAAAATTCGTCTGAATGTCCCTTTGAAAGCGTTGGCAATGTTTTAATAGGTTTTTCATTCGATTTGCAATCTTATAACGCGACTTGCACACTACTAATTAATAGTATGAAATTGCAAATTGCACCAAAATGTTGTACTTGCTTTCCTCTTCACCATGATAGTATTTCAGGTTGTATCCTATTCACGAGATGAATGTAAAGTTCGTCTGAATGTCCCTTTGAAAGCGTTGGCAATGTTTTAATAGGCCTGGATTCGATTTGCAATCTTATAATGCGACTTACGCACTACTAACTAATAGTATGAGATTGTAAATTGTACCAAAATGTTGTACTTGCGCTCTTCTTCAGTATGGTAGTATTTTCAGCTTGTAACCTATTCGCGTTGGAAAGTTATAAAGCGCCCAAGTCTGCAAAGTAGATGTAAGATTCGTCTGAAAGTCCCTTTGAAAGCGTTGGCAATGTTTTAATAGGTTTTTCATTCGATTTGCAATCTTATAACGCGACTTGCACACTACTAATTAATAGTATGAAATTGCAAATTGCACAAAAATGTTGTACTTGCTTTCCTCTTCACCATGATAGTATTTCAGGTTGTATCCTATTCACGAGATAAATGTAAAATTCGTCTGAATGTCCCTTTGAAAGCGTTGGCAATGTTTTAATAGGTTTTTCATTCGATTTGCAATCTTATAACGCGACTTGCACACTACTAATTAATAGTATGAAATTGCAAATTGCACAAAAATGTTGTACTTGCTTTCCTCTTCACCATGATAGTATTTCAGGTTGTATCCTATTCACGAGATAAATGTAAAATTCGTCTGAATGTCCCTTTGAAAGCGTTGGCAATGTTTTAATAGGTTTTTCATTCGATTTGCAATCTTATAACGCGACTTGCACACTACTAATTAATAGTATGAAATTGCAAATTGCACCAAAATGTTGTACTTGCTTTCCTCTTCACCATGATAGTATTTCAGGTTGTATCCTATTCACGAGATGAATGTAAAATTCGTCTAAATGTCCCATGAAAAGCGTTGGCACTGTATTACTAGGCTTTCATTCGATTTGCAATCTTATAATGCGACTTACGCACTACTGACTAATCGTATGAAATTGCAAATTGCACCAAAATGTTGAACTTGTGCTCTTCTACAGCGCAAGTAATTTCAGCTTCTATCCTATTCGCGTTGGAAAGTTATAAAAGCATCCAAGTCTGCAAAGTAGATGTAAAATTCTTCTGAAAGTCCCTTTGAAAGCGTTGGCAATGTTTTAATAGGTTTTTCATTCGATTTGCAATCTTATAACGCGACTTGCACACTACTAATTAATAGTATGAAATTGCAAATTGCACCAAAATGATGTACTTGCTTTCCTCTTCACCATGATAGTATTTCAGGTTGTATCCTATTTACGAGATAAATGTAAAGTTCGTCTGAATGTCCCTTTGAAAGCGTTGGCAATGTTTTAATAGGCCTGGATTCGATTTGCAATCTTATAATGCGACTTACGCACTACTAACTAATAGTATGAGATTGTAAATTGTACCAAAATGTTGTACTTGCGCTCTTCTACAGCATGGTAGTATTTTCAGCTTGTAACCTATTCGCGTTGGAAAGTTATAAAGCATCCAAGTCTGCAAAGTAGATGTAAGATTCGTCTGAAAGTCCCTTTGAAAGCGTTGGCAATGTTTTAATAGGTTTTTCATTCGATTTGCAATCTTATAATGCGACTTGCGCACTACTAACTAATAGTATGAGATTGCAAATTGCACCAAAATGATGTACTTGCTTTCCTCTTCACCATGATAGTATTTCAGGTTGTATCCTATTCACGAGATAAATGTAAAATTCGTCTGAATGTCCCTTTGAAAGCGTTGGCAATGTTTTAATAGGTTTTTCATTCGATTTGCAATCTTATAATGCGACTTGCGCACTACTAACTAATAGTATGAGATTGCAAATTGCATCAAAATGATGTACTTGCTTTCCTCTTCACCATGATAGTATTTCAGGTTGTATCCTATTCACGAGATAAATGTAAAATTCGTCTGAATGTCCCTTTGAAAGCGTTGGCAATGTTTTAATAGGTTTTTCATTCGATTTGCAATCTTATAACGCGACTTGCACACTACTAATTAATAGTATGAAATTGCAAATTACACCAAAATGTTGTACTTGCTTTCCTCTTCACCATGATAGTATTTCAGGTTGTATCCTATTCACGAGATGAATGTAAAATTCGTCTAAATGTCCCATGAAAAGCGTTGGCACTGTATTACTAGGCTTTCATTCGATTTGCAATCTTATAATGCGACTACTGACTAATCAGATGAGGTTGTAAATTGCACCAAAATGTTGAACTTGCGCTCTTCTACAGCGCAAGTAATTTCAGCTTCTATCCTATTCGCGTTGGAAAGTTATAAAAGCATCCAAGTCTGCAAAGTAGATGTAAAATTCTTCTGAAAGTCCCTTTGAAAGCGTTGGCAATGTTTTAATAGGTTTTTCATTCGATTTGCAATCTTATAACGCGACTTCCACACTACTAATTAATAGTATGAAATTGCAAATTGCACCAAAATGATGTACTTGCTTTCCTCTTCACCATGATAGTATTTCAGGTTGTATCCTATTTACGAGATAAATGTAAAGTTCGTCTGAATGTCCCTTTGAAAGCGTTGGCAATGTTTTAATAGGCCTGGATTCGATTTGCAATCTTATATTGCGACTTACGCACTACTAACTAATAGTATGAGATTGTAAATTGTACCAAAATGTTGTACTTGCGCTCTTCTACAGCATGGTAGTATTTTCAGCTTGTAACCTATTCGCGTTGGAAAGTTATAAAGCATCCAAGTCTGCAAAGTAGATGTAAGATTCGTCTGAAAGTCCCTTTGAAAGCGTTGGCAATGTTTTAATAGGTTTTTCATTCGATTTGCAATCTTATAATGCGACTTGCGCACTACTAACTAATAGTATGAGATTGCAAATTGCATCAAAATGATGTACTTGCTTTCCTCTTCACCATGATAGTATTTCAGGTTGTATCCTATTCACGAGATGAATGTAAAATTCGTCTAAATGACCCATGAAAAGCGTTGGCACTGTATTACTAGGCTTTCATTCGATTTGCAATCTTATAATGCGACTTACGCACTACTGACTAATCGTATGAAATTGCAAATTGCACCAAAATGTTGTACTTGCGCTCTTCTACAGCATGGTAGTATTTTCAGCTTGTAACCTATTCGCGTTGGAAAGTTATAAAGCATCCAAGTCTGCAAAGTAGATGTAAGATTCGTCTGAAAGTCCCTTTGAAAGCGTTGGCAATGTTTTAATAGGTTTTTCATTCGATTTGCAATCTTATAATGCGACTTGCGCACTACTAACTAATAGTATGAGATTGCAAATTGCACCAAAATGATGTACTTGCTTTCCTCTTCACCATGATAGTATTTCAGGTTGTATCCTATTTACGAGATAAATGTAAAATTCGTCTGAATGTCCCTTTGAAAGCGTTGGCAATGTTTTAATAGGCCTGGATTCGATTTGCAATCTTATATTGCGACTTACGCACTACTAACTAATAGTATGAGATTGTAAATTGTACCAAAATGTTGTACTTGCGCTCTTCTACAGCATGGTAGTATTTTCAGCTTGTAACCTATTCGCGTTGGAAAGTTATAAAGCATCCAAGTCTGCAAAGTAGATGTAAGATTCGTCTGAAAGTCCCTTTGAAAGCGTTGGCAATGTTTTAATAGGTTTTTCATTCGATTTGCAATCTTATAATGCGACTTGCGCACTACTAACTAATAGTATGAAATTGCAAATTGCACAAAATGATGTACTTGCTTTCCTCTTCACCATGATAGTATTTCAGGTTGTATCCTATTCACGAGATAAATGTAAAATTCGTCTAAATGTCCCATGAAAAGCGTTGGCACTGTATTACTAGGCTTTCATTCGATTTGCAATCTTATAATGCGACTACTGACTAATCAGATGAGGTTGTAAATTGCACCAAAATGTTGAACTTGCGCTCTTCTACAGCGCAAGTAATTTCAGCTTCTATCCTATTCGCGTTGGAAAGTTATAAAAGCATCCAAGTCTGCAAAGTAGATGTAAAATTCTTCTGAAAGTCCCTTTGAAAGCGTTGGCAATGTTTTAATAGGTTTTTCATTCGATTTGCAATCTTATAATGCGACTTGCGCACTACTAACTAATAGTATGAGATTGCAAATTGCACCAAAATGATGTACTTGCTTTCCTCTTCACCATGATAGTATTTCAGGTTGTATCCTATTCACGAGATAAATGTAAAATTCGTCTGAATGTCCCTTTGAAAGCGTTGGCAATGTTTTAATAGGTTTTTCATTCGATTTGCAATCTTATAACGCGACTTGCACACTACTAATTAATAGTATGAAATTGCAAATTACACCAAAATGTTGTACTTGCTTTCCTCTTCACCATGATAGTATTTCAGGTTGTATCCTATTCACGAGATGAATGTAAAATTCGTCTAAATGTCCCATGAAAAGCGTTGGCACTGTATTACTAGGCTTTCATTCGATTTGCAATCTTATAATGCGACTACTGACTAATCAGATGAGGTTGTAAATTGCACCAAAATGTTGAACTTGCGCTCTTCTACAGCGCAAGTAATTTCAGCTTCTATCCTATTCGCGTTGGAAAGTTATAAAAGCATCCAAGTCTGCAAAGTAGATGTAAAATTCTCTGAAAGTCCCTTTGAAAGCGTTGGCAATGTTTTAATAGGTTTTTCATTCGATTTGCAATCTTATAACGCGACTTGCACACTACTAATTAATAGTATGAAATTGCAAATTACACAAAAATGTTGTACTTGCTTTCCTCTTCACCATGATAGTATTTCAGGTTGTATCCTATTCACGAGATAAATGTAAAATTCGTCTGAATGTCCCTTTGAAAGCGTTGGCAATGTTTTAATAGGTTTTTCATTCGATTTGCAATCTTATAACGCGACTTGCACACTATTAATTAATAGTATGAAATTGCAAATTGCACCAAAATGTTGTACTTGCTTTCCTCTTCACCATGATAGTATTTCAGGTTGTATCCTATTCACGAGATAAATGTAAAATTCGTCTGAAAGTCCCTTTGAAAGCGTTGGCAATGTTTTAATAGGTTTTTCATTCGATTTGCAATCTTATAACGCGACTTGCACACTACTAATTAATAGTATGAAATTGCAAATTACACAAAATGTTGTACTTGCTTTCCTCTTCACCATGATAGTATTTCAGGTTGTATCCTATTCACGAGATAAATGTAAAATTCGTCTGAATGTCCCTTTGAAAGCGTTGGCAATGTTTTAATAGGTTTTTCATTCGATTTGCAATCTTATAACGCGACTTGCACACTACTAATTAATAGTATGAAATTGCAAATTGCACCAAAATGTTGTACTTGCTTTCCTCTTCACCATGATAGTATTTCAGGTTGTATCCTATTCACGAGATGAATGTAAAGTTCGTCTGAATGTCCCTTTGAAAGCGTTGGCAATGTTTTAATAGGCCTGGATTCGATTTGCAATCTTATAATGCGACTTACGCACTACTAACTAATAGTATGAGATTGTAAATTGTACCAAAATGTTGTACTTGCGCTCTTCTTCAGTATGGTAGTATTTTCAGCTTGTAACCTATTCGCGTTGGAAAGTTATAAAGCGCCCAAGTCTGCAAAGTAGATGTAAGATTCGTCTGAAAGTCCCTTTGAAAGCGTTGGCAATGTTTTAATAGGTTTTTCATTCGATTTGCAATCTTATAACGCGACTTGCACACTACTAATTAATAGTATGAAATTGCAAATTACACAAAAATGTTGTACTTGCTTTCCTCTTCACCATGATAGTATTTCAGGTTGTATCCTATTCACGAGATAAATGTAAAATTCGTCTGAATGTCCCTTTGAAAGCGTTGGCAATGTTTTAATAGGTTTTTCATTCGATTTGCAATCTTATAATGCGACTTGCGCACTACTAACTAATAGTATGAGATTGCAAATTGCACCAAAATGATGTACTTGCTTTCCTCTTCACCATGATAGTATTTCAGGTTGTATCCTATTCACGAGATAAATGTAAAATTCGTCTGAATGTCCCTTTGAAAGCGTTGGCAATGTTTTAATAGGTTTTTCATTCGATTTGCAATCTTATAACGCGACTTGCACACTACTAATTAATAGTATGAAATTGCAAATTACACCAAAATGTTGTACTTGCTTTCCTCTTCACCATGATAGTATTTCAGGTTGTATCCTATTCACGAGATGAATGTAAAATTCGTCTAAATGTCCCATGAAAAGCGTTGGCACTGTATTACTAGGCTTTCATTCGATTTGCAATCTTATAATGCGACTACTGACTAATCAGATGAGGTTGTAAATTGCACCAAAATGTTGAACTTGCGCTCTTCTACAGCGCAAGTAATTTCAGCTTCTATCCTATTCGCGTTGGAAAGTTATAAAAGCATCCAAGTCTGCAAAGTAGATGTAAAATTCTTCTGAAAGTCCCTTTGAAAGCGTTGGCAATGTTTTAATAGGTTTTTCATTCGATTTGCAATCTTATAACGCGACTTGCACACTACTAATTAATAGTATGAAATTGCAAATTGCACCAAAATGATGTACTTGCTTTCCTCTTCACCATGATAGTATTTCAGGTTGTATCCTATTTACGAGATAAATGTAAAGTTCGTCTGAATGTCCCTTTGAAAGCGTTGGCAATGTTTTAATAGGCCTGGATTCGATTTGCAATCTTATAATGCGACTTACGCACTACTAACTAATAGTATGAGATTGTAAATTGTACCAAAATGTTGTACTTGCGCTCTTCTACAGCATGGTAGTATTTTCAGCTTGTAACCTATTCGCGTTGGAAAGTTATAAAGCATCCAAGTCTGCAAAGTAGATGTAAGATTCGTCTGAAAGTCCCTTTGAAAGCGTTGGCAATGTTTTAATAGGTTTTTCATTCGATTTGCAATCTTATAATGCGACTTGCGCACTACTAACTAATAGTATGAAATTGCAAATTGCACCAAAATGATGTACTTGCTTTCCTCTTCACCATGATAGTATTTCAGGTTGTATCCTATTCACGAGATGAATGTAAAATTCGTCTAAATGTCCCATGAAAAGCGTTGGCACTGTATTACTAGGCTTTCATTCGATTTGCAATCTTATAATGCGACTTACGCACTACTGACTAATAGTATGAAATTGCAAATTGCACCAAAATGTTGTACTTGCGCTCTTCTACAGCATGGTAGTATTTTCAGCTTGTAACCTATTCGCGTTGGAAAGTTATAAAGCATCCAAGTCTGCAAAGTAGATGTAAGATTCGTCTGAAAGTCCCTTTGAAAGCGTTGGCAATGTTTTAATAGGTTTTTCATTCGATTTGCAATCTTATAATGCGACTTGCGCACTACTAATTAATAGTATGAAATTGCAAATTGCACCAAAATGATGTACTTGCTTTCCTCTTCACCATGATAGTATTTCAGGTTGTATCCTATTTACGAGATAAATGTAAAGTTCGTCTGAATGTCCCTTTGAAAGCGTTGGCAATGTTTTAATAGGCCTGGATTCGATTTGCAATCTTATAATGCGACTTACGCACTACTAACTAATAGTATGAGATTGTAAATTGTACCAAAATGTTGTACTTGCGCTCTTCTACAGCATGGTAGTATTTTCAGCTTGTAACCTATTCGCGTTGGAAAGTTATAAAGCATCCAAGTCTGCAAAGTAGATGTAAGATTCGTCTGAAAGTCCCTTTGAAAGCGTTGGCAATGTTTTAATAGGTTTTTCATTCGATTTGCAATCTTATAATGCGACTTGCGCACTACTAACTAATAGTATGAGATTGCAAATTGCACCAAAATGATGTACTTGCTTTCCTCTTCACCATGATAGTATTTCAGGTTGTATCCTATTACGAGATAAATGTAAAATTCGTCTGAATGTCCCTTTGAAAGCGTTGGCAATGTTTTAATAGGCCTGGATTCGATTTGCAATCTTATATTGCGACTTACGCACTACTAACTAATAGTATGAGATTGTAAATTGTACCAAAATGTTGTACTTGCGCTCTTCTACAGCATGGTAGTATTTTCAGCTTGTAACCTATTCGCGTTGGAAAGTTATAAAGCATCCAAGTCTGCAAAGTAGATGTAAGATTCGTCTGAAAGTCCCTTTGAAAGCGTTGGCAATGTTTTAATAGGTTTTTCATTCGATTTGCAATCTTATAATGCGACTTGCGCACTACTAACTAATAGTATGAGATTGCAAATTGCACCAAAATGATGTACTTGCTTTCCTCTTCACCATGATAGTATTTCAGGTTGTATCCTATTCACGAGATAAATGTAAAATTCGTCTAAATGTCCCATGAAAAGCGTTGGCACTGTATTACTAGGCTTTCATTCGATTTGCAATCTTATAATGCGACTACTGACTAATCAGATGAGGTTGTAAATTGCACCAAAATGTTGAACTTGCGCTCTTCTACAGCGCAAGTAATTTCAGCTTCTATCCTATTCGCGTTGGAAAGTTATAAAAGCATCCAAGTCTGCAAAGTAGATGTAAAATTCTTCTGAAAGTCCCTTTGAAAGCGTTGGCAATGTTTTAATAGGTTTTTCATTCGATTTGCAATCTTATAATGCGACTTGCGCACTACTAACTAATAGTATGAGATTGCAAATTGCACCAAAATGATGTACTTGCTTTCCTCTTCACCATGATAGTATTTCAGGTTGTATCCTATTCACGAGATAAATGTAAAATTCGTCTGAATGTCCCTTTGAAAGCGTTGGCAATGTTTTAATAGGTTTTTCATTCGATTTGCAATCTTATAACGCGACTTGCACACTACTAATTAATAGTATGAAATTGCAAATTACACCAAAATGTTGTACTTGCTTTCCTCTTCACCATGATAGTATTTCAGGTTGTATCCTATTCACGAGATGAATGTAAAATTCGTCTAAATGTCCCATGAAAAGCGTTGGCACTGTATTACTAGGCTTTCATTCGATTTGCAATCTTATAATGCGACTACTGACTAATCAGATGAGGTTGTAAATTGCACCAAAATGTTGAACTTGCGCTCTTCTACAGCGCAAGTAATTTCAGCTTCTATCCTATTCGCGTTGGAAAGTTATAAAAGCATCCAAGTCTGCAAAGTAGATGTAAAATTCTTCTGAAAGTCCCTTTGAAAGCGTTGGCAATGTTTTAATAGGTTTTTCATTCGATTTGCAATCTTATAACGCGACTTGCACACTACTAATTAATAGTATGAAATTGCAAATTGCACCAAAATGATGTACTTGCTTTCCTCTTCACCATGATAGTATTTCAGGTTGTATCCTATTTACGAGATAAATGTAAAATTCGTCTGAATGTCCCTTTGAAAGCGTTGGCAATGTTTTAATAGGTTTTTCATTCGATTTGCAATCTTATAACGCGACTTGCACACTACTAATTAATAGTATGAAATTGCAAATTGCACCAAAATGTTGTACTTGCTTTCCTCTTCACCATGATAGTATTTCAGGTTGTATCCTATTCACGAGATGAATGTAAAATTCGTCTAAATGTCCCATGAAAAGCGTTGGCACTGTATTACTAGGCTTTCATTCGATTTGCAATCTTATAATGCGACTACTGACTAATCAGATGAGGTTGTAAATTGCACCAAAATGTTGAACTTGCGCTCTTCTACAGCGCAAGTAATTTCAGCTTCTATCCTATTCGCGTTGGAAAGTTATAAAAGCATCCAAGTCTGCAAAGTAGATGTAAAATTCTTCTGAAAGTCCCTTTGAAAGCGTTGGCAATGTTTTAATAGGTTTTTCATTCGATTTGCAATCTTATAACGCGACTTGCACACTACTAATTAATAGTATGAAATTGCAAATTGCACCAAAATGATGTACTTGCTTTCCTCTTCACCATGATAGTATTTCAGGTTGTATCCTATTTACGAGATAAATGTAAAATTCGTCTGAATGTCCCTTTGAAAGCGTTGGCAATGTTTTAATAGGTTTTTCATTCGATTTGCAATCTTATAACGCGACTTGCACACTATTAATTAATAGTATGAAATTGCAAATTGCACCAAAATGTTGTACTTGCTTTCCTCTTCACCATGATAGTATTTCAGGTTGTATCCTATTCACGAGATGAATGTAAAGTTCGTCTGAATGTCCCTTTGAAAGCGTTGGCAATGTTTTAATAGGCCTGGATTCGATTTGCAATCTTATAATGCGACTTACGCACTACTAACTAATAGTATGAGATTGTAAATTGTACCAAAATGTTGTACTTGCGCTCTTCTTCAGTATGGTAGTATTTTCAGCTTGTAACCTATTCGCGTTGGAAAGTTATAAAGCGCCCAAGTCTGCAAAGTAGATGTAAGATTCGTCTGAAAGTCCCTTTGAAAGCGTTGGCAATGTTTTAATAGGTTTTTCATTCGATTTGCAATCTTATAACGCGACTTGCACACTACTAATTAATAGTATGAAATTGCAAATTACACAAAAATGTTGTACTTGCTTTCCTCTTCACCATGATAGTATTTCAGGTTGTATCCTATTCACGAGATAAATGTAAAATTCGTCTGAATGTCCCTTTGAAAGCGTTGGCAATGTTTTAATAGGTTTTTCATTCGATTTGCAATCTTATAACGCGACTTGCACACTACTAATTAATAGTATGAAATTGCAAATTGCACCAAAATGTTGTACTTGCTTTCCTCTTCACCATGATAGTATTTCAGGTTGTATCCTATTTACGAGATAAATGTAAAATTCGTCTGAATGTCCCTTTGAAAGCGTTGGCAATGTTTTAATAGGTTTTTCATTCGATTTGCAATCTTATAACGCGACTTGCACACTACTAATTAATAGTATGAAATTGCAAATTACACAAAAATGTTGTACTTGCTTTCCTCTTCACCATGATAGTATTTCAGGTTGTATCCTATTCACGAGATAAATGTAAAATTCGTCTGAATGTCCCTTTGAAAGCGTTGGCAATGTTTTAATAGGTTTTTCATTCGATTTGCAATCTTATAACGCGACTTGCACACTACTAATTAATAGTATGAAATTGCAAATTGCACCAAAATGTTGTACTTGCTTTCCTCTTCACCATGATAGTATTTCAGGTTGTATCCTATTCACGAGATGAATGTAAAGTTCGTCTGAATGTCCCTTTGAAAGCGTTGGCAATGTTTTAATAGGCCTGGATTCGATTTGCAATCTTATAATGCGACTTACGCACTACTAACTAATAGTATGAGATTGTAAATTGTACCAAAATGTTGTACTTGCGCTCTTCTTCAGTATGGTAGTATTTTCAGCTTGTAACCTATTCGCGTTGGAAAGTTATAAAGCGCCCAAGTCTGCAAAGTAGATGTAAGATTCGTCTGAAAGTCCCTTTGAAAGCGTTGGCAATGTTTTAATAGGTTTTTCATTCGATTTGCAATCTTATAATGCGACTTGCGCACTACTAACTAATAGTATGAGATTGCAAATTGCACCAAAATGATGTACTTGCTTTCCTCTTCACCATGATAGTATTTCAGGTTGTATCCTATTCACGAGATAAATGTAAAATTCGTCTGAATGTCCCTTTGAAAGCGTTGGCAATGTTTTAATAGGTTTTTCATTCGATTTGCAATCTTATAATGCGACTTGCGCACTACTAACTAATAGTATGAGATTGCAAATTGCACCAAAATGTTGTACTTGCTTTCCTCTTCACCATGATAGTATTTCAGGTTGTATCCTATTCACGAGATAAATGTAAAATTCGTCTGAATGTCCCTTTGAAAGCGTTGGCAATGTTTTAATAGGTTTTTCATTCGATTTGCAATCTTATAACGCGACTTGCACACTACTAATTAATAGTATGAAATTGCAAATTACACCAAAATGTTGTACTTGCTTTCCTCTTCACCATGATAGTATTTCAGGTTGTATCCTATTCACGAGATGAATGTAAAATTCGTCTAAATGTCCCATGAAAAGCGTTGGCACTGTATTACTAGGCTTTCATTCGATTTGCAATCTTATAATGCGACTACTGACTAATCAGATGAGGTTGTAAATTGCACCAAAATGTTGAACTTGCGCTCTTCTACAGCGCAAGTAATTTCAGCTTCTATCCTATTCGCGTTGGAAAGTTATAAAAGCATCCAAGTCTGCAAAGTAGATGTAAAATTCTTCTGAAAGTCCCTTTGAAAGCGTTGGCAATGTTTTAATAGGTTTTTCATTCGATTTGCAATCTTATAACGCGACTTGCACACTACTAATTAATAGTATGAAATTGCAAATTGCACCAAAATGTTGTACTTGCTTTCCTCTTCACCATGATAGTATTTCAGGTTGTATCCTATTCACGAGATAAATGTAAAGTTCGTCTGAATGTCCCTTTGAAAGCGTTGGCAATGTTTTAATAGGCCTGGATTCGATTTGCAATCTTATAATGCGACTTACGCACTACTAACTAATAGTATGAGATTGTAAATTGTACCAAAATGTTGTACTTGCGCTCTTCTTCAGTATGGTAGTATTTTCAGCTTGTAACCTATTCGCGTTGGAAAGTTATAAAGCGCCCAAGTCTGCAAAGTAGATGTAAGATTCGTCTGAAAGTCCCTTTGAAAGCGTTGGCAATGTTTTAATAGGTTTTTCATTCGATTTGCAATCTTATAATGCGACTTGCGCACTACTAACTAATAGTATGAGATTGCAAATTGCATCAAAATGATGTACTTGCTTTCCTCTTCACCATGATAGTATTTCAGGTTGTATCCTATTCACGAGATAAATGTAAAATTCGTCTGAATGTCCCTTTGAAAGCGTTGGCAATGTTTTAATAGGTTTTTCATTCGATTTGCAATCTTATAATGCGACTTGCGCACTACTAACTAATAGTATGAGATTGCAAATTGCACCAAAATGATGTACTTGCTTTCCTCTTCACCATGATAGTATTTCAGGTTGTATCCTATTCACGAGATAAATGTAAAATTCGTCTGAATGTCCCTTTGAAAGCGTTGGCAATGTTTTAATAGGTTTTTCATTCGATTTGCAATCTTATAACGCGACTTGCACACTACTAATTAATAGTATGAAATTGCAAATTACACCAAAATGTTGTACTTGCTTTCCTCTTCACCATGATAGTATTTCAGGTTGTATCCTATTCACGAGATGAATGTAAAATTCGTCTAAATGTCCCATGAAAAGCGTTGGCACTGTATTACTAGGCTTTCATTCGATTTGCAATCTTATAATGCGACTACTGACTAATCAGATGAGGTTGTAAATTGCACCAAAATGTTGAACTTGCGCTCTTCTACAGCGCAAGTAATTTCAGCTTCTATCCTATTCGCGTTGGAAAGTTATAAAAGCATCCAAGTCTGCAAAGTAGATGTAAAATTCTTCTGAAAGTCCCTTTGAAAGCGTTGGCAATGTTTTAATAGGTTTTTCATTCGATTTGCAATCTTATAACGCGACTTGCACACTACTAATTAATAGTATGAAATTGCAAATTGCACCAAAATGATGTACTTGCTTTCCTCTTCACCATGATAGTATTTCAGGTTGTATCCTATTTACGAGATAAATGTAAAATTCGTCTGAATGTCCCTTTGAAAGCGTTGGCAATGTTTTAATAGGTTTTTCATTCGATTTGCAATCTTATAACGCGACTTGCACACTATTAATTAATAGTATGAAATTGCAAATTGCACCAAAATGTTGTACTTGCTTTCCTCTTCACCATGATAGTATTTCAGGTTGTATCCTATTCACGAGATGAATGTAAAGTTCGTCTGAATGTCCCTTTGAAAGCGTTGGCAATGTTTTAATAGGCCTGGATTCGATTTGCAATCTTATAATGCGACTTACGCACTACTAACTAATAGTATGAGATTGTAAATTGTACCAAAATGTTGTACTTGCGCTCTTCTTCAGTATGGTAGTATTTTCAGCTTGTAACCTATTCGCGTTGGAAAGTTATAAAGCGCCCAAGTCTGCAAAGTAGATGTAAGATTCGTCTGAAAGTCCCTTTGAAAGCGTTGGCAATGTTTTAATAGGTTTTTCATTCGATTTGCAATCTTATAACGCGACTTGCACACTACTAATTAATAGTATGAAATTGCAAATTACACAAAAATGTTGTACTTGCTTTCCTCTTCACCATGATAGTATTTCAGGTTGTATCCTATTCACGAGATAAATGTAAAATTCGTCTGAATGTCCCTTTGAAAGCGTTGGCAATGTTTTAATAGGTTTTTCATTCGATTTGCAATCTTATAACGCGACTTGCACACTATTAATTAATAGTATGAAATTGCAAATTGCACCAAAATGTTGTACTTGCTTTCCTCTTCACCATGATAGTATTTCAGGTTGTATCCTATTCACGAGATGAATGTAAAATTCGTCTAAATGTCCCATGAAAAGCGTTGGCACTGTATTACTAGGCTTTCATTCGATTTGCAATCTTATAATGCGACTTACGCACTACTGACTAATCGTATGAAATTGCAAATTGCACCAAAATGTTGAACTTGTGCTCTTCTACAGCGCAAGTAATTTCAGCTTCTATCCTATTCGCGTTGGAAAGTTATAAAAGCATCCAAGTCTGCAAAGTAGATGTAAAATTCTTCTGAAAGTCCCTTTGAAAGCGTTGGCAATGTTTTAATAGGTTTTTCATTCGATTTGCAATCTTATAACGCGACTTCCACACTACTAATTAATAGTATGAAATTGCAAATTGCACCAAAATGATGTACTTGCTTTCCTCTTCACCATGATAGTATTTCAGGTTGTATCCTATTTACGAGATAAATGTAAAGTTCGTCTGAATGTCCCTTTGAAAGCGTTGGCAATGTTTTAATAGGCCTGGATTCGATTTGCAATCTTATAATGCGACTTACGCACTACTAACTAATAGTATGAGATTGTAAATTGTACCAAAATGTTGTACTTGCGCTCTTCTACAGCATGGTAGTATTTTCAGCTTGTAACCTATTCGCGTTGGAAAGTTATAAAGCATCCAAGTCTGCAAAGTAGATGTAAGATTCGTCTGAAAGTCCCTTTGAAAGCGTTGGCAATGTTTTAATAGGTTTTTCATTCGATTTGCAATCTTATAATGCGACTTGCGCACTACTAACTAATAGTATGAGATTGCAAATTGCACCAAAATGATGTACTTGCTTTCCTCTTCACCATGATAGTATTTCAGGTTGTATCCTATTCACGAGATAAATGTAAAATTCGTCTGAATGTCCCTTTGAAAGCGTTGGCAATGTTTTAATAGGTTTTTCATTCGATTTGCAATCTTATAATGCGACTTGCGCACTACTAACTAATAGTATGAGATTGCAAATTGCATCAAAATGATGTACTTGCTTTCCTCTTCACCATGATAGTATTTCAGGTTGTATCCTATTCACGAGATAAATGTAAAATTCGTCTGAATGTCCCTTTCAAAGCGTTGGCAATGTTTTAATAGGTTTTTCATTCGATTTGCAATCTTATAACGCGACCTGCACACTACTAATTAATAGTATGAAATTGCAAATTACACCAAAATGTTGTACTTGCTTTCCTCTTCACCATGATAGTATTTCAGGTTGTATCCTATTCACGAGATGAATGTAAAATTCGTCTAAATGTCCCATGAAAAGCGTTGGCACTGTATTACTAGGCTTTCATTCGATTTGCAATCTTATAATGCGACTACTGACTAATCAGATGAGGTTGTAAATTGCACCAAAATGTTGAACTTGCGCTCTTCTACAGCGCAAGTAATTTCAGCTTCTATCCTATTCGCGTTGGAAAGTTATAAAAGCATCCAAGTCTGCAAAGTAGATGTAAAATTCTTCTGAAAGTCCCTTTGAAAGCGTTGGCAATGTTTTAATAGGTTTTTCATTCGATTTGCAATCTTATAACGCGACTTCCACACTACTAATTAATAGTATGAAATTGCAAATTGCACCAAAATGATGTACTTGCTTTCCTCTTCACCATGATAGTATTTCAGGTTGTATCCTATTTACGAGATAAATGTAAAGTTCGTCTGAATGTCCCTTTGAAAGCGTTGGCAATGTTTTAATAGGCCTGGATTCGATTTGCAATCTTATATTGCGACTTACGCACTACTAACTAATAGTATGAGATTGTAAATTGTACCAAAATGTTGTACTTGCGCTCTTCTACAGCATGGTAGTATTTTCAGCTTGTAACCTATTCGCGTTGGAAAGTTATAAAGCATCCAAGTCTGCAAAGTAGATGTAAGATTCGTCTGAAAGTCCCTTTGAAAGCGTTGGCAATGTTTTAATAGGTTTTTCATTCGATTTGCAATCTTATAATGCGACTTGCGCACTACTAACTAATAGTATGAGATTGCAAATTGCATCAAAATGATGTACTTGCTTTCCTCTTCACCATGATAGTATTTCAGGTTGTATCCTATTCACGAGATGAATGTAAAATTCGTCTAAATGACCCATGAAAAGCGTTGGCACTGTATTACTAGGCTTTCATTCGATTTGCAATCTTATAATGCGACTTACGCACTACTGACTAATCGTATGAAATTGCAAATTGCACCACGAGGTTGTACTTGCGCTCTTCTACAGCATGGTAGTATTTTCAGCTTGTAACCTATTCGCGTTGGAAAGTTATAAAGCATCCAAGTCTGCAAAGTAGATGTAAGATTCGTCTGAAAGTCCCTTTGAAAGCGTTGGCAATGTTTTAATAGGTTTTTCATTCGATTTGCAATCTTATAATGCGACTTGCGCACTACTAACTAATAGTATGAGATTGCAAATTGCATCAAAATGATGTACTTGCTTTCCTCTTCACCATGATAGTATTTCAGGTTGTATCCTATTTACGAGATAAATGTAAAGTTCGTCTGAATGTCCCTTTGAAAGCGTTGGCAATGTTTTAATAGGCCTGGATTCGATTTGCAATCTTATATTGCGACTTACGCACTACTAACTAATAGTATGAGATTGTAAATTGTACCAAAATGTTGTACTTGCGCTCTTCTACAGCATGGTAGTATTTTCAGCTTGTAACCTATTCGCGTTGGAAAGTTATAAAGCATCCAAGTCTGCAAAGTAGATGTAAGATTCGTCTGAAAGTCCCTTTGAAAGCGTTGGCAATGTTTTAATAGGTTTTTCATTCGATTTGCAATCTTATAATGCGACTTGCGCACTACTAACTAATAGTATGAGATTGCAAATTGCATCAAAATGATGTACTTGCTTTCCTCTTCACCATGATAGTATTTCAGGTTGTATCCTATTCACGAGATAAATGTAAAATTCGTCTAAATGTCCCATGAAAAGCGTTGGCACTGTATTACTAGGCTTTCATTCGATTTGCAATCTTATAATGCGACTACTGACTAATCAGATGAGGTTGTAAATTGCACCAAAATGTTGAACTTGCGCTCTTCTACAGCGCAAGTAATTTCAGCTTCTATCCTATTCGCGTTGGAAAGTTATAAAAGCATCCAAGTCTGCAAAGTAGATGTAAAATTCTTCTGAAAGTCCCTTTGAAAGCGTTGGCAATGTTTTAATAGGTTTTTCATTCGATTTGCAATCTTATAATGCGACTTGCGCACTACTAACTAATAGTATGAGATTGCAAATTGCACCAAAATGATGTACTTGCTTTCCTCTTCACCATGATAGTATTTCAGGTTGTATCCTATTCACGAGATAAATGTAAAATTCGTCTGAATGTCCCTTTGAAAGCGTTGGCAATGTTTTAATAGGTTTTTCATTCGATTTGCAATCTTATAACGCGACTTGCACACTACTAATTAATAGTATGAAATTGCAAATTACACCAAAATGTTGTACTTGCTTTCCTCTTCACCATGATAGTATTTCAGGTTGTATCCTATTCACGAGATGAATGTAAAATTCGTCTAAATGTCCCATGAAAAGCGTTGGCACTGTATTACTAGGCTTTCATTCGATTTGCAATCTTATAATGCGACTACTGACTAATCAGATGAGGTTGTAAATTGCACCAAAATGTTGAACTTGCGCTCTTCTACAGCGCAAGTAATTTCAGCTTCTATCCTATTCGCGTTGGAAAGTTATAAAAGCATCCAAGTCTGCAAAGTAGATGTAAAATTCTTCTGAAAGTCCCTTTGAAAGCGTTGGCAATGTTTTAATAGGTTTTTCATTCGATTTGCAATCTTATAACGCGACTTGCACACTACTAATTAATAGTATGAAATTGCAAATTACACAAAAATGTTGTACTTGCTTTCCTCTTCACCATGATAGTATTTCAGGTTGTATCCTATTCACGAGATAAATGTAAAATTCGTCTGAATGTCCCTTTGAAAGCGTTGGCAATGTTTTAATAGGTTTTTCATTCGATTTGCAATCTTATAACGCGACTTGCACACTATTAATTAATAGTATGAAATTGCAAATTGCACCAAAATGTTGTACTTGCTTTCCTCTTCACCATGATAGTATTTCAGGTTGTATCCTATTTACGAGATAAATGTAAAATTCGTCTGAAAGTCCCTTTGAAAGCGTTGGCAATGTTTTAATAGGTTTTTCATTCGATTTGCAATCTTATAACGCGACTTGCACACTACTAATTAATAGTATGAAATTGCAAATTACACAAAAATGTTGTACTTGCTTTCCTCTTCACCATGATAGTATTTCAGGTTGTATCCTATTCACGAGATAAATGTAAAATTCGTCTGAATGTCCCTTTGAAAGCGTTGGCAATGTTTTAATAGGTTTTTCATTCGATTTGCAATCTTATAACGCGACTTGCACACTACTAATTAATAGTATGAAATTGCAAATTGCACCAAAATGTTGTACTTGCTTTCCTCTTCACCATGATAGTATTTCAGGTTGTATCCTATTCACGAGATGAATGTAAAGTTCGTCTGAATGTCCCTTTGAAAGCGTTGGCAATGTTTTAATAGGCCTGGATTCGATTTGCAATCTTATAATGCGACTTACGCACTACTAACTAATAGTATGAGATTGTAAATTGTACCAAAATGTTGTACTTGCGCTCTTCTTCAGTATGGTAGTATTTTCAGCTTGTAACCTATTCGCGTTGGAAAGTTATAAAGCGCCCAAGTCTGCAAAGTAGATGTAAGATTCGTCTGAAAGTCCCTTTGAAAGCGTTGGCAATGTTTTAATAGGTTTTTCATTCGATTTGCAATCTTATAACGCGACTTGCACACTACTAATTAATAGTATGAAATTGCAAATTACACAAAAATGTTGTACTTGCTTTCCTCTTCACCATGATAGTATTTCAGGTTGTATCCTATTCACGAGATAAATGTAAAATTCGTCTGAATGTCCCTTTGAAAGCGTTGGCAATGTTTTAATAGGTTTTTCATTCGATTTGCAATCTTATAATGCGACTTGCGCACTACTAACTAATAGTATGAGATTGCAAATTGCATCAAAATGATGTACTTGCTTTCCTCTTCACCATGATAGTATTTCAGGTTGTATCCTATTCACGAGATAAATGTAAAATTCGTCTGAATGTCCCTTTGAAAGCGTTGGCAATGTTTTAATAGGTTTTTCATTCGATTTGCAATCTTATAACGCGACTTGCACACTACTAATTAATAGTATGAAATTGCAAATTACACCAAAATGTTGTACTTGCTTTCCTCTTCACCATGATAGTATTTCAGGTTGTATCCTATTCACGAGATGAATGTAAAATTCGTCTAAATGTCCCATGAAAAGCGTTGGCACTGTATTACTAGGCTTTCATTCGATTTGCAATCTTATAATGCGACTACTGACTAATCAGATGAGGTTGTAAATTGCACCAAAATGTTGAACTTGCGCTCTTCTACAGCGCAAGTAATTTCAGCTTCTATCCTATTCGCGTTGGAAAGTTATAAAAGCATCCAAGTCTGCAAAGTAGATGTAAAATTCTTCTGAAAGTCCCTTTGAAAGCGTTGGCAATGTTTTAATAGGTTTTTCATTCGATTTGCAATCTTATAACGCGACTTCCACACTACTAATTAATAGTATGAAATTGCAAATTGCACCAAAATGATGTACTTGCTTTCCTCTTCACCATGATAGTATTTCAGGTTGTATCCTATTTACGAGATAAATGTAAAGTTCGTCTGAATGTCCCTTTGAAAGCGTTGGCAATGTTTTAATAGGCCTGGATTCGATTTGCAATCTTATATTGCGACTTACGCACTACTAACTAATAGTATGAGATTGTAAATTGTACCAAAATGTTGTACTTGCGCTCTTCTACAGCATGGTAGTATTTTCAGCTTGTAACCTATTCGCGTTGGAAAGTTATAAAGCATCCAAGTCTGCAAAGTAGATGTAAGATTCGTCTGAAAGTCCCTTTGAAAGCGTTGGCAATGTTTTAATAGGTTTTTCATTCGATTTGCAATCTTATAATGCGACTTGCGCACTACTAACTAATAGTATGAGATTGCAAATTGCATCAAAATGATGTACTTGCTTTCCTCTTCACCATGATAGTATTTCAGGTTGTATCCTATTCACGAGATGAATGTAAAATTCGTCTAAATGACCCATGAAAAGCGTTGGCACTGTATTACTAGGCTTTCATTCGATTTGCAATCTTATAATGCGACTTACGCACTACTGACTAATCGTATGAAATTGCAAATTGCACCACGAGGTTGTACTTGCGCTCTTCTACAGCATGGTAGTATTTTCAGCTTGTAACCTATTCGCGTTGGAAAGTTATAAAGCATCCAAGTCTGCAAAGTAGATGTAAGATTCGTCTGAAAGTCCCTTTGAAAGCGTTGGCAATGTTTTAATAGGTTTTTCATTCGATTTGCAATCTTATAATGCGACTTGCGCACTACTAACTAATAGTATGAGATTGCAAATTGCATCAAAATGATGTACTTGCTTTCCTCTTCACCATGATAGTATTTCAGGTTGTATCCTATTTACGAGATAAATGTAAAGTTCGTCTGAATGTCCCTTTGAAAGCGTTGGCAATGTTTTAATAGGCCTGGATTCGATTTGCAATCTTATATTGCGACTTACGCACTACTAACTAATAGTATGAGATTGTAAATTGTACCAAAATGTTGTACTTGCGCTCTTCTACAGCATGGTAGTATTTTCAGCTTGTAACCTATTCGCGTTGGAAAGTTATAAAGCATCCAAGTCTGCAAAGTAGATGTAAGATTCGTCTGAAAGTCCCTTTGAAAGCGTTGGCAATGTTTTAATAGGTTTTTCATTCGATTTGCAATCTTATAATGCGACTTGCGCACTACTAACTAATAGTATGAGATTGCAAATTGCATCAAAATGATGTACTTGCTTTCCTCTTCACCATGATAGTATTTCAGGTTGTATCCTATTCACGAGATAAATGTAAAATTCGTCTAAATGTCCCATGAAAAGCGTTGGCACTGTATTACTAGGCTTTCATTCGATTTGCAATCTTATAATGCGACTACTGACTAATCAGATGAGGTTGTAAATTGCACCAAAATGTTGAACTTGCGCTCTTCTACAGCGCAAGTAATTTCAGCTTCTATCCTATTCGCGTTGGAAAGTTATAAAAGCATCCAAGTCTGCAAAGTAGATGTAAAATTCTTCTGAAAGTCCCTTTGAAAGCGTTGGCAATGTTTTAATAGGTTTTTCATTCGATTTGCAATCTTATAATGCGACTTGCGCACTACTAACTAATAGTATGAGATTGCAAATTGCACCAAAATGATGTACTTGCTTTCCTCTTCACCATGATAGTATTTCAGGTTGTATCCTATTCACGAGATAAATGTAAAATTCGTCTGAATGTCCCTTTGAAAGCGTTGGCAATGTTTTAATAGGTTTTTCATTCGATTTGCAATCTTATAACGCGACTTGCACACTACTAATTAATAGTATGAAATTGCAAATTACACCAAAATGTTGTACTTGCTTTCCTCTTCACCATGATAGTATTTCAGGTTGTATCCTATTCACGAGATGAATGTAAAATTCGTCTAAATGTCCCATAAAAAGCGTTGGCACTGTATTACTAGGCTTTCATTCGATTTGCAATCTTATAATGCGACTACTGACTAATCAGATGAGGTTGTAAATTGCACCAAAATGTTGAACTTGCGCTCTTCTACAGCGCAAGTAATTTCAGCTTCTATCTTATTCGCGTTGGAAAGTTATAAAAGCATCCAAGTCTGCAAAGTAGATGTAAAATTCTTCTGAAAGTCCCTTTGAAAGCGTTGGCAATGTTTTAATAGGTTTTTCATTCGATTTGCAATCTTATAACGCGACTTGCACACTACTAATTAATAGTATGAAATTGCAAATTGCACCAAAATGATGTACTTGCTTTCCTCTTCACCATGATAGTATTTCAGGTTGTATCCTATTTACGAGATAAATGTAAAATTCGTCTGAATGTCCCTTTGAAAGCGTTGGCAATGTTTTAATAGGTTTTTCATTCGATTTGCAATCTTATAACGCGACTTGCACACTACTAATTAATAGTATGAAATTGCAAATTGCACCAAAATGTTGTACTTGCTTTCCTCTTCACCATGATAGTATTTCAGGTTGTATCCTATTCACGAGATGAATGTAAAATTCGTCTAAATGTCCCATGAAAAGCGTTGGCACTGTATTACTAGGCTTTCATTCGATTTGCAATCTTATAATGCGACTACTGACTAATCAGATGAGGTTGTAAATTGCACCAAAATGTTGAACTTGCGCTCTTCTACAGCGCAAGTAATTTCAGCTTCTATCCTATTCGCGTTGGAAAGTTATAAAAGCATCCAAGTCTGCAAAGTAGATGTAAAATTCTTCTGAAAGTCCCTTTGAAAGCGTTGGCAATGTTTTAATAGGTTTTTCATTCGATTTGCAATCTTATAACGCGACTTGCACACTACTAATTAATAGTATGAAATTGCAAATTGCACCAAAATGATGTACTTGCTTTCCTCTTCACCATGATAGTATTTCAGGTTGTATCCTATTTACGAGATAAATGTAAAATTCGTCTGAATGTCCCTTTGAAAGCGTTGGCAATGTTTTAATAGGTTTTTCATTCGATTTGCAATCTTATAACGCGACTTGCACACTATTAATTAATAGTATGAAATTGCAAATTGCACCAAAATGTTGTACTTGCTTTCCTCTTCACCATGATAGTATTTCAGGTTGTATCCTATTCACGAGATGAATGTAAAGTTCGTCTGAATGTCCCTTTGAAAGCGTTGGCAATGTTTTAATAGGCCTTCATTCGATTTGCAATCTTATAATGCGACTTACGCACTACTAACTAATAGTATGAGATTGTAAATTGTACCAAAATGTTGTACTTGCGCTCTTCTTCAGTATGGTAGTATTTTCAGCTTGTAACCTATTCGCGTTGGAAAGTTATAAAGCGCCAAGTCTGCAAAGTAGATGTAAGATTCGTCTGAAAGTCCCTTTGAAAGCGTTGGCAATGTTTTAATAGGTTTTTCATTCGATTTGCAATCTTATAACGCGACTTGCACACTACTAATTAATAGTATGAAATTGCAAATTGCACCAAAATGTTGTACTTGCTTTCCTCTTCACCATGATAGTATTTCAGGTTGTATCCTATTTACGAGATAAATGTAAAATTCGTCTGAATGTCCCTTTGAAAGCGTTGGCAATGTTTTAATAGGCCTGGATTCGATTTGCAATCTTATATTGCGACTTACGCACTACTAACTAATAGTATGAGATTGTAAATTGTACCAAAATGTTGTACTTGCGCTCTTCTACAGCATGGTAGTATTTTCAGCTTGTAACCTATTCGCGTTGGAAAGTTATAAAGCATCCAAGTCTGCAAAGTAGATGTAAGATTCGTCTGAAAGTCCCTTTGAAAGCGTTGGCAATGTTTTAATAGGTTTTTCATTCGATTTGCAATCTTATAATGCGACTTGCGCACTACTAACTAATAGTATGAGATTGCAAATTGCATCAAAATGATGTACTTGCTTTCCTCTTCACCATGATAGTATTTCAGGTTGTATCCTATTCACGAGATGAATGTAAAATTCGTCTAAATGTCCCATGAAAAGCGTTGGCACTGTATTACTAGGCTTTCATTCGATTTGCAATCTTATAATGCGACTTACGCACTACTGACTAATCGTATGAAATTGCAAATTGCACCAAAATGTTGTACTTGCGCTCTTCTACAGCATGGTAGTATTTTCAGCTTGTAACCTATTCGCGTTGGAAAGTTATAAAGCATCCAAGTCTGCAAAGTAGATGTAAGATTCGTCTGAAAGTCCCTTTGAAAGCGTTGGCAATGTTTTAATAGGTTTTTCATTCGATTTGCAATCTTATAATGCGACTTGCGCACTACTAACTAATAGTATGAAATTGCAAATTGCACCAAAATGATGTACTTGCTTTCCTCTTCACCATGATAGTATTTCAGGTTGTATCCTATTTACGAGATAAATGTAAAATTCGTCTGAATGTCCCTTTGAAAGCGTTGGCAATGTTTTAATAGGCCTGGATTCGATTTGCAATCTTATATTGCGACTTACGCACTACTAACTAATAGTATGAGATTGTAAATTGTACCAAAATGTTGTACTTGCGCTCTTCTACAGCATGGTAGTATTTTCAGCTTGTAACCTATTCGCGTTGGAAAGTTATAAAGCATCCAAGTCTGCAAAGTAGATGTAAGATTCGTCTGAAAGTCCCTTTGAAAGCGTTGGCAATGTTTTAATAGGTTTTTCATTCGATTTGCAATCTTATAATGCGACTTGCGCACTACTAACTAATAGTATGAAATTGCAAATTGCATCAAAATGATGTACTTGCTTTCCTCTTCACCATGATAGTATTTCAGGTTGTATCCTATTCACGAGATAAATGTAAAATTCGTCTAAATGTCCCATGAAAAGCGTTGGCACTGTATTACTAGGCTTTCATTCGATTTGCAATCTTATAATGCGACTACTGACTAATCAGATGAGGTTGTAAATTGCACCAAAATGTTGAACTTGCGCTCTTCTACAGCGCAAGTAATTTCAGCTTCTATCCTATTCGCGTTGGAAAGTTATAAAAGCATCCAAGTCTGCAAAGTAGATGTAAAATTCTTCTGAAAGTCCCTTTGAAAGCGTTGGCAATGTTTTAATAGGTTTTTCATTCGATTTGCAATCTTATAATGCGACTTGCGCACTACTAACTAATAGTATGAGATTGCAAATTGCACCAAAATGATGTACTTGCTTTCCTCTTCACCATGATAGTATTTCAGGTTGTATCCTATTCACGAGATAAATGTAAAATTCGTCTGAATGTCCCTTTGAAAGCGTTGGCAATGTTTTAATAGGTTTTTCATTCGATTTGCAATCTTATAACGCGACTTGCACACTACTAATTAATAGTATGAAATTGCAAATTACACCAAAATGTTGTACTTGCTTTCCTCTTCACCATGATAGTATTTCAGGTTGTATCCTATTCACGAGATGAATGTAAAATTCGTCTAAATGTCCCATAAAAAGCGTTGGCACTGTATTACTAGGCTTTCATTCGATTTGCAATCTTATAATGCGACTACTGACTAATCAGATGAGGTTGTAAATTGCACCAAAATGTTGAACTTGCGCTCTTCTACAGCGCAAGTAATTTCAGCTTCTATCCTATTCGCGTTGGAAAGTTATAAAAGCATCCAAGTCTGCAAAGTAGATGTAAAATTCTTCTGAAAGTCCCTTTGAAAGCGTTGGCAATGTTTTAATAGGTTTTTCATTCGATTTGCAATCTTATAACGCGACTTGCACACTACTAATTAATAGTATGAAATTGCAAATTGCACCAAAATGATGTACTTGCTTTCCTCTTCACCATGATAGTATTTCAGGTTGTATCCTATTTACGAGATAAATGTAAAATTCGTCTGAATGTCCCTTTGAAAGCGTTGGCAATGTTTTAATAGGTTTTTCATTCGATTTGCAATCTTATAACGCGACTTGCACACTACTAATTAATAGTATGAAATTGCAAATTGCACCAAAATGTTGTACTTGCTTTCCTCTTCACCATGATAGTATTTCAGGTTGTATCCTATTCACGAGATGAATGTAAAATTCGTCTAAATGTCCCATAAAAAGCGTTGGCACTGTATTACTAGGCTTTCATTCGATTTGCAATCTTATAATGCGACTACTGACTAATCAGATGAGGTTGTAAATTGCACCAAAATGTTGAACTTGCGCTCTTCTACAGCGCAAGTAATTTCAGCTTCTATCCTATTCGCGTTGGAAAGTTATAAAAGCATCCAAGTCTGCAAAGTAGATGTAAAATTCTTCTGAAAGTCCCTTTGAAAGCGTTGGCAATGTTTTAATAGGTTTTTCATTCGATTTGCAATCTTATAACGCGACTTGCACACTACTAATTAATAGTATGAAATTGCAAATTGCACCAAAATGATGTACTTGCTTTCCTCTTCACCATGATAGTATTTCAGGTTGTATCCTATTTACGAGATAAATGTAAAATTCGTCTGAATGTCCCTTTGAAAGCGTTGGCAATGTTTTAATAGGTTTTTCATTCGATTTGCAATCTTATAACGCGACTTCCACTATTAATTAATAGTATGAAATTGCAAATTGCACCAAAATGTTGTACTTGCTTTCCTCTTCACCATGATAGTATTTCAGGTTGTATCCTATTCACGAGATGAATGTAAAGTTCGTCTGAATGTCCCTTTGAAAGCGTTGGCAATGTTTTAATAGGCCTTCATTCGATTTGCAATCTTATAATGCGACTTACGCACTACTAACTAATAGTATGAGATTGTAAATTGTACCAAAATGTTGTACTTGCGCTCTTCTTCAGTATGGTAGTATTTTCAGCTTGTAACCTATTCGCGTTGGAAAGTTATAAAGCGCCCAAGTCTGCAAAGTAGATGTAAGATTCGTCTGAAAGTCCCTTTGAAAGCGTTGGCAATGTTTTAATAGGTTTTTCATTCGATTTGCAATCTTATAACGCGACTTGCACACTACTAATTAATAGTATGAAATTGCAAATTACACAAAAATGTTGTACTTGCTTTCCTCTTCACCATGATAGTATTTCAGGTTGTATCCTATTCACGAGATAAATGTAAAATTCGTCTGAATGTCCCTTTGAAAGCGTTGGCAATGTTTTAATAGGTTTTTCATTCGATTTGCAATCTTATAACGCGACTTGCACACTATTAATTAATAGTATGAAATTGCAAATTGCACCAAAATGTTGTACTTGCTTTCCTCTTCACCATGATAGTATTTCAGGTTGTATCCTATTTACGAGATAAATGTAAAATTCGTCTGAAAGTCCCTTTGAAAGCGTTGGCAATGTTTTAATAGGTTTTTCATTCGATTTGCAATCTTATAACGCGACTTGCACACTACTAATTAATAGTATGAAATTGCAAATTACACAAAAATGTTGTACTTGCTTTCCTCTTCACCATGATAGTATTTCAGGTTGTATCCTATTCACGAGATAAATGTAAAATTCGTCTGAATGTCCCTTTGAAAGCGTTGGCAATGTTTTAATAGGTTTTTCATTCGATTTGCAATCTTATAACGCGACTTGCACACTATTAATTAATAGTATGAAATTGCAAATTGCACCAAAATGTTGTACTTGCTTTCCTCTTCACCATGATAGTATTTCAGGTTGTATCCTATTCACGAGATGAATGTAAAGTTCGTCTGAATGTCCCTTTGAAAGCGTTGGCAATGTTTTAATAGGCCTGGATTCGATTTGCAATCTTATAATGCGACTTACGCACTACTAACTAATAGTATGAGATTGTAAATTGTACCAAAATGTTGTACTTGCGCTCTTCTTCAGTATGGTAGTATTTTCAGCTTGTAACCTATTCGCGTTGGAAAGTTATAAAGCGCCCAAGTCTGCAAAGTAGATGTAAGATTCGTCTGAAAGTCCCTTTGAAAGCGTTGGCAATGTTTTAATAGGTTTTTCATTCGATTTGCAATCTTATAACGCGACTTGCACACTACTAATTAATAGTATGAAATTGCAAATTACACAAAAATGTTGTACTTGCTTTCCTCTTCACCATGATAGTATTTCAGGTTGTATCCTATTCACGAGATAAATGTAAAATTCGTCTGAATGTCCCTTTGAAAGCGTTGGCAATGTTTTAATAGGTTTTTCATTCGATTTGCAATCTTATAATGCGACTTGCGCACTACTAACTAATAGTATGAGATTGCAAATTGCATCAAAATGATGTACTTGCTTTCCTCTTCACCATGATAGTATTTCAGGTTGTATCCTATTCACGAGATAAATGTAAAATTCGTCTGAATGTCCCTTTGAAAGCGTTGGCAATGTTTTAATAGGTTTTTCATTCGATTTGCAATCTTATAACGCGACTTGCACACTACTAATTAATAGTATGAAATTGCAAATTACACCAAAATGTTGTACTTGCTTTCCTCTTCACCATGATAGTATTTCAGGTTGTATCCTATTCACGAGATGAATGTAAAATTCGTCTAAATGTCCCATGAAAAGCGTTGGCACTGTATTACTAGGCTTTCATTCGATTTGCAATCTTATAATGCGACTACTGACTAATCAGATGAGGTTGTAAATTGCACCAAAATGTTGAACTTGCACTCTTCTACAGCGCAAGTAATTTCAGCTTCTATCCTATTCGCGTTGGAAAGTTATAAAAGCATCCAAGTCTGCAAAGTAGATGTAAAATTCTTCTGAAAGTCCCTTTGAAAGCGTTGGCAATGTTTTAATAGGTTTTTCATTCGATTTGCAATCTTATAACGCGACTTCCACACTACTAATTAATAGTATGAAATTGCAAATTGCACCAAAATGATGTACTTGCTTTCCTCTTCACCATGATAGTATTTCAGGTTGTATATTATTTACGAGATAAATGTAAAATTCGTCTGAATGTCCCTTTGAAAGCGTTGGCAATGTTTTAATAGGTTTTTCATTCGATTTGCAATCTTATAACGCGACTTGCACACTACTAATTAATAGTATGAAATTGCAAATTGCACCAAAATGATGTACTTGCTTTCCTCTTCACCATGATAGTATTTCAGGTTGTATCCTATTCCGAGATAAATGTAAAGTTCGTCTGAATGTCCCTTTGAAAGCGTTGGCAATGTTTTAATAGGCCTTCATTCGATTTGCAATCTTATAATGCGACTTACGCACTACTAACTAATAGTATGAGATTGTAAATTGTACCAAAATGTTGTACTTGCGCTCTTCTACAGCATGGTAGTATTTTCAGCTTGTAACCTATTCGCGTTGGAAAGTTATAAAGCATCCAAGTCTGCAAAGTAGATGTAAGATTCGTCTGAAAGTCCCTTTGAAAGCGTTGGCAATGTTTTAATAGGTTTTTCATTCGATTTGCAATCTTATAATGCGACTTGCGCACTACTAACTAATAGTATGAAATTGCAAATTGCACCAAAATGATGTACTTGCTTTCCTCTTCACCATGATAGTATTTCAGGTTGTATCCTATTCACGAGATAAATGTAAAATTCGTCTAAATGTCCCATGAAAAGCGTTGGCACTGTATTACTAGGCTTTCATTCGATTTGCAATCTTATAATGCGACTACTGACTAATCAGATGAGGTTGTAAATTGCACCAAAATGTTGAACTTGCGCTCTTCTACAGCGCAAGTAATTTCAGCTTCTATCCTATTCGCGTTGGAAAGTTATAAAAGCATCCAAGTCTGCAAAGTAGATGTAAAATTCTTCTGAAAGTCCCTTTGAAAGCGTTGGCAATGTTTTAATAGGTTTTTCATTCGATTTGCAATCTTATAACGCGACTTGCACACTACTAATTAATAGTATGAAATTGCAAATTGCACCAAAATGATGTACTTGCTTTCCTCTTCACCATGATAGTATTTCAGGTTGTATCCTATTTACGAGATAAATGTAAAGTTCGTCTGAATGTCCCTTTGAAAGCGTTGGCAATGTTTTAATAGGCCTGGATTCGATTTGCAATCTTATATTGCGACTTACGCACTACTAACTAATAGTATGAGATTGTAAATTGTACCAAAATGTTGTACTTGCGCTCTTCTACAGCATGGTAGTATTTTCAGCTTGTAACCTATTCGCGTTGGAAAGTTATAAAGCATCCAAGTCTGCAAAGTAGATGTAAGATTCGTCTGAAAGTCCCTTTGAAAGCGTTGGCAATGTTTTAATAGGTTTTTCATTCGATTTGCAATCTTATAATGCGACTTGCGCACTACTAACTAATAGTATGAGATTGCAAATTGCACCAAAATGATGTACTTGCTTTCCTCTTCACCATGATAGTATTTCAGGTTGTATCCTATTCACGAGATGAATGTAAAATTCGTCTAAATGTCCCATGAAAAGCGTTGGCACTGTATTACTAGGCTTTCATTCGATTTGCAATCTTATAATGCGACTTACGCACTACTGACTAATAGTATGAGATTGCAAATTGCACCAAAATGTTGTACTTGCGCTCTTCTACAGCATGGTAGTATTTTCAGCTTGTAACCTATTCGCGTTGGAAAGTTATAAAGCATCCAAGTCTGCAAAGTAGATGTAAGATTCGTCTGAAAGTCCCTTTGAAAGCGTTGGCAATGTTTTAATAGGTTTTTCATTCGATTTGCAATCTTATAATGCGACTTGCGCACTACTAACTAATAGTATGAGATTGCAAATTGCACCAAAATGATGTACTTGCTTTCCTCTTCACCATGATAGTATTTCAGGTTGTATCCTATTTACGAGATAAATGTAAAGTTCGTCTGAATGTCCCTTTGAAAGCGTTGGCAATGTTTTAATAGGCCTGGATTCGATTTGCAATCTTATAATGCGACTTACGCACTACTAACTAATAGTATGAGATTGTAAATTGTACCAAAATGTTGTACTTGCGCTCTTCTACAGCATGGTAGTATTTTCAGCTTGTAACCTATTCGCGTTGGAAAGTTATAAAGCATCCAAGTCTGCAAAGTAGATGTAAGATTCGTCTGAAAGTCCCTTTGAAAGCGTTGGCAATGTTTTAATAGGTTTTTCATTCGATTTGCAATCTTATAACGCGACTTGCACACTACTAATTAATAGTATGAAATTGCAAATTGCACCAAAATGATGTACTTGCTTTCCTCTTCACCATGATAGTATTTCAGGTTGTATCCTATTCACGAGATGAATGTAAAATTCGTCTAAATGTCCCATGAAAAGCGTTGGCACTGTATTACTAGGCTTTCATTCGATTTGCAATCTTATAATGCGACTACTGACTAATCAGATGAGGTTGTAAATTGCACCAAAATGTTGAACTTGCGCTCTTCTACAGCGCAAGTAATTTCAGCTTCTATCCTATTCGCGTTGGAAAGTTATAAAAGCATCCAAGTCTGCAAAGTAGATGTAAAATTCTTCTGAAAGTCCCTTTGAAAGCGTTGGCAATGTTTTAATAGGTTTTTCATTCGATTTGCAATCTTATAACGCGACTTGCACACTACTAATTAATAGTATGAAATTGCAAATTGCACCAAAATGATGTACTTGCTTTCCTCTTCACCATGATAGTATTTCAGGTTGTATCCTATTTACGAGATAAATGTAAAATTCGTCTGAATGTCCCTTTGAAAGCGTTGGCAATGTTTTAATAGGTTTTTCATTCGATTTGCAATCTTATAACGCGACTTGCACACTATTAATTAATAGTATGAAATTGCAAATTGCACCAAAATGTTGTACTTGCTTTCCTCTTCACCATGATAGTATTTCAGGTTGTATCCTATTCACGAGATGAATGTAAAGTTCGTCTGAATGTCCCTTTGAAAGCGTTGGCAATGTTTTAATAGGCCTGGATTCGATTTGCAATCTTATAATGCGACTTACGCACTACTAACTAATAGTATGAGATTGTAAATTGTACCAAAATGTTGTACTTGCGCTCTTCTTCAGTATGGTAGTATTTTCAGCTTGTAACCTATTCGCGTTGGAAAGTTATAAAGCGCCCAAGTCTGCAAAGTAGATGTAAGATTCGTCTGAAAGTCCCTTTGAAAGCGTTGGCAATGTTTTAATAGGTTTTTCATTCGATTTGCAATCTTATAACGCGACTTGCACACTACTAATTAATAGTATGAAATTGCAAATTACACAAAAATGTTGTACTTGCTTTCCTCTTCACCATGATAGTATTTCAGGTTGTATCCTATTCACGAGATAAATGTAAAATTCGTCTGAATGTCCCTTTGAAAGCGTTGGCAATGTTTTAATAGGTTTTTCATTCGATTTGCAATCTTATAACGCGACTTGCACACTATTAATTAATAGTATGAAATTGCAAATTGCACCAAAATGTTGTACTTGCTTTCCTCTTCACCATGATAGTATTTCAGGTTGTATCCTATTCACGAGATGAATGTAAAATTCGTCTAAATGTCCCATGAAAAGCGTTGGCACTGTATTACTAGGCTTTCATTCGATTTGCAATCTTATAATGCGACTTACGCACTACTGACTAATAGTATGAAATTGCAAATTGCACCAAAATGTTGAACTTGTGCTCTTCTACAGCGCAAGTAATTTCAGCTTCTATCCTATTCGCGTTGGAAAGTTATAAAAGCATCCAAGTCTGCAAAGTAGATGTAAAATTCTTCTGAAAGTCCCTTTGAAAGCGTTGGCAATGTTTTAATAGGTTTTTCATTCGATTTGCAATCTTATAACGCGACTTGCACACTACTAATTAATAGTATGAAATTGCAAATTGCACCAAAATGATGTACTTGCTTTCCTCTTCACCATGATAGTATTTCAGGTTGTATCCTATTCCGAGATAAATGTAAAGTTCGTCTGAATGTCCCTTTGAAAGCGTTGGCAATGTTTTAATAGGCCTGGATTCGATTTGCAATCTTATAATGCGACTTACGCACTACTAACTAATAGTATGAGATTGTAAATTGTACCAAAATGTTGTACTTGCGCTCTTCTACAGCATGGTAGTATTTTCAGCTTGTAACCTATTCGCGTTGGAAAGTTATAAAGCATCCAAGTCTGTAAAGTAGATGTAAGATTCGTCTGAAAGTCCCTTTGAAAGCGTTGGCAATGTTTTAATAGGTTTTTCATTCGATTTGCAATCTTATAATGCGACTTGCGCACTACTAACTAATAGTATGAGATTGCAAATTGCACCAAAATGATGTACTTGCTTTCCTCTTCACCATGATAGTATTTCAGGTTGTATCCTATTCACGAGATAAATGTAAAATTCGTCTAAATGTCCCATGAAAAGCGTTGGCACTGTATTACTAGGCTTTCATTCGATTTGCAATCTTATAATGCGACTACTGACTAATCAGATGAGGTTGTAAATTGCACCAAAATGTTGAACTTGCGCTCTTCTACAGCGCAAGTAATTTCAGCTTCTATCCTATTCGCGTTGGAAAGTTATAAAAGCATCCAAGTCTGCAAAGTAGATGTAAAATTCTTCTGAAAGTCCCTTTGAAAGCGTTGGCAATGTTTTAATAGGTTTTTCATTCGATTTGCAATCTTATAACGCGACTTGCACACTACTAATTAATAGTATGAAATTGCAAATTGCACCAAAATGATGTACTTGCTTTCCTCTTCACCATGATAGTATTTCAGGTTGTATCCTATTTACGAGATAAATGTAAAGTTCGTCTGAATGTCCCTTTGAAAGCGTTGGCAATGTTTTAATAGGCCTGGATTCGATTTGCAATCTTATATTGCGACTTACGCACTACTAACTAATAGTATGAGATTGTAAATTGTACCAAAATGTTGTACTTGCGCTCTTCTACAGCATGGTAGTATTTTCAGCTTGTAACCTATTCGCGTTGGAAAGTTATAAAGCATCCAAGTCTGCAAAGTAGATGTAAGATTCGTCTGAAAGTCCCTTTGAAAGCGTTGGCAATGTTTTAATAGGTTTTTCATTCGATTTGCAATCTTATAATGCGACTTGCGCACTACTAACTAATAGTATGAGATTGCAAATTGCATCAAAATGATGTACTTGCTTTCCTCTTCACCATGATAGTATTTCAGGTTGTATCCTATTCACGAGATGAATGTAAAATTCGTCTAAATGTCCCATGAAAAGCGTTGGCACTGTATTACTAGGCTTTCATTCGATTTGCAATCTTATAATGCGACTTACGCACTACTGACTAATAGTATGAGATTGCAAATTGCACCAAAATGTTATACTTGCGCTCTTCTACAGCATGGTAGTATTTTCAGCTTGTAACCTATTCGCGTTGGAAAGTTATAAAGCATCCAAGTCTGCAAAGTAGATGTAAGATTCGTCTGAAAGTCCCTTTGAAAGCGTTGGCAATGTTTTAATAGGTTTTTCATTCGATTTGCAATCTTATAATGCGACTTGCGCACTACTAACTAATAGTATGAGATTGCAAATTGCACCAAAATGATGTACTTGCTTTCCTCTTCACCATGATAGTATTTCAGGTTGTATCCTATTTACGAGATAAATGTAAAATTCGTCTGAATGTCCCTTTGAAAGCGTTGGCAATGTTTTAATAGGCCTGGATTCGATTTGCAATCTTATATTGCGACTTACGCACTACTAACTAATAGTATGAGATTGTAAATTGTACCAAAATGTTGTACTTGCGCTCTTCTACAGCATGGTAGTATTTTCAGCTTGTAACCTATTCGCGTTGGAAAGTTATAAAGCATCCAAGTCTGCAAAGTAGATGTAAGATTCGTCTGAAAGTCCCTTTGAAAGCGTTGGCAATGTTTTAATAGGTTTTTCATTCGATTTGCAATCTTATAATGCGACTTGCGCACTACTAACTAATAGTATGAGATTGCAAATTGCACCAAAATGATGTACTTGCTTTCCTCTTCACCATGATAGTATTTCAGGTTGTATCCTATTCACGAGATAAATGTAAAATTCGTCTAAATGTCCCATGAAAAGCGTTGGCACTGTATTACTAGGCTTTCATTCGATTTGCAATCTTATAATGCGACTACTGACTAATCAGATGAGGTTGTAAATTGCACCAAAATGTTGAACTTGCGCTCTTCTACAGCGCAAGTAATTTCAGCTTCTATCCTATTCGCGTTGGAAAGTTATAAAAGCATCCAAGTCTGCAAAGTAGATGTAAAATTCTTCTGAAAGTCCCTTTGAAAGCGTTGGCAATGTTTTAATAGGTTTTTCATTCGATTTGCAATCTTATAATGCGACTTGCGCACTACTAACTAATAGTATGAGATTGCAAATTGCACCAAAATGATGTACTTGCTTTCCTCTTCACCATGATAGTATTTCAGGTTGTATCCTATTCACGAGATAAATGTAAAATTCGTCTGAATGTCCCTTTGAAAGCGTTGGCAATGTTTTAATAGGTTTTTCATTCGATTTGCAATCTTATAACGCGACTTGCACACTACTAATTAATAGTATGAAATTGCAAATTACACCAAAATGTTGTACTTGCTTTCCTCTTCACCATGATAGTATTTCAGGTTGTATCCTATTCACGAGATGAATGTAAAATTCGTCTAAATGTCCCATAAAAAGCGTTGGCACTGTATTACTAGGCTTTCATTCGATTTGCAATCTTATAATGCGACTACTGACTAATCAGATGAGGTTGTAAATTGCACCAAAATGTTGAACTTGCGCTCTTCTACAGCGCAAGTAATTTCAGCTTCTATCCTATTCGCGTTGGAAAGTTATAAAAGCATCCAAGTCTGCAAAGTAGATGTAAAATTCTTCTGAAAGTCCCTTTGAAAGCGTTGGCAATGTTTTAATAGGTTTTTCATTCGATTTGCAATCTTATAATGCGACTTGCGCACTACTAACTAATAGTATGAGATTGCAAATTGCACCAAAATGATGTACTTGCTTTCCTCTTCACCATGATAGTATTTCAGGTTGTATCCTATTCACGAGATAAATGTAAAATTCGTCTGAATGTCCCTTTGAAAGCGTTGGCAATGTTTTAATAGGTTTTTCATTCGATTTGCAATCTTATAACGCGACTTGCACACTACTAATTAATAGTATGAAATTGCAAATTACACCAAAATGTTGTACTTGCTTTCCTCTTCACCATGATAGTATTTCAGGTTGTATCCTATTCACGAGATGAATGTAAAATTCGTCTAAATGTCCCATAAAAAGCGTTGGCACTGTATTACTAGGCTTTCATTCGATTTGCAATCTTATAATGCGACTACTGACTAATCAGATGAGGTTGTAAATTGCACCAAAATGTTGAACTTGCGCTCTTCTACAGCGCAAGTAATTTCAGCTTCTATCCTATTCGCGTTGGAAAGTTATAAAAGCATCCAAGTCTGCAAAGTAGATGTAAAATTCTTCTGAAAGTCCCTTTGAAAGCGTTGGCAATGTTTTAATAGGTTTTTCATTCGATTTGCAATCTTATAACGCGACTTGCACACTACTAATTAATAGTATGAAATTGCAAATTGCACCAAAATGATGTACTTGCTTTCCTCTTCACCATGATAGTATTTCAGGTTGTATCCTATTTACGAGATAAATGTAAAATTCGTCTGAATGTCCCTTTGAAAGCGTTGGCAATGTTTTAATAGGTTTTTCATTCGATTTGCAATCTTATAACGCGACTTGCACACTATTAATTAATAGTATGAAATTGCAAATTGCACCAAAATGTTGTACTTGCTTTCCTCTTCACCATGATAGTATTTCAGGTTGTATCCTATTCACGAGATGAATGTAAAGTTCGTCTGAATGTCCCTTTGAAAGCGTTGGCAATGTTTTAATAGGCCTGGATTCGATTTGCAATCTTATAATGCGACTTACGCACTACTAACTAATAGTATGAGATTGTAAATTGTACCAAAATGTTGTACTTGCGCTCTTCTTCAGTATGGTAGTATTTTCAGCTTGTAACCTATTCGCGTTGGAAAGTTATAAAGCGCCCAAGTCTGCAAAGTAGATGTAAGATTCGTCTGAAAGTCCCTTTGAAAGCGTTGGCAATGTTTTAATAGGTTTTTCATTCGATTTGCAATCTTATAACGCGACTTGCACACTACTAATTAATAGTATGAAATTGCAAATTACACAAAAATGTTGTACTTGCTTTCCTCTTCACCATGATAGTATTTCAGGTTGTATCCTATTCACGAGATAAATGTAAAATTCGTCTGAATGTCCCTTTGAAAGCGTTGGCAATGTTTTAATAGGTTTTTCATTCGATTTGCAATCTTATAACGCGACTTGCACACTATTAATTAATAGTATGAAATTGCAAATTGCACCAAAATGATGTACTTGCTTTCCTCTTCACCATGATAGTATTTCAGGTTGTATCCTATTTACGAGATAAATGTAAAATTCGTCTGAAAGTCCCTTTGAAAGCGTTGGCAATGTTTTAATAGGTTTTTCATTCGATTTGCAATCTTATAACGCGACTTGCACACTACTAATTAATAGTATGAAATTGCAAATTACACAAAAATGTTGTACTTGCTTTCCTCTTCACCATGATAGTATTTCAGGTTGTATCCTATTCACGAGATAAATGTAAAATTCATCTGAATGTCCCTTTGAAAGCGTTGGCAATGTTTTAATAGGTTTTTCATTCGATTTGCAATCTTATAACGCGACTTGCACACTATTAATTAATAGTATGAAATTGCAAATTGCACCAAAATGTTGTACTTGCTTTCCTCTTCACCATGATAGTATTTCAGGTTGTATCCTATTCACGAGATGAATGTAAAGTTCGTCTGAATGTCCCTTTGAAAGCGTTGGCAATGTTTTAATAGGCCTGGATTCGATTTGCAATCTTATAATGCGACTTACGCACTACTAACTAATAGTATGAGATTGTAAATTGTACCAAAATGTTGTACTTGCGCTCTTCTTCAGTATGGTAGTATTTTCAGCTTGTAACCTATTCGCGTTGGAAAGTTATAAAGCGCCCAAGTCTGCAAAGTAGATGTAAGATTCGTCTGAAAGTCCCTTTGAAAGCGTTGGCAATGTTTTAATAGGTTTTTCATTCGATTTGCAATCTTATAACGCGACTTGCACACTACTAATTAATAGTATGAAATTGCAAATTACACAAAAATGTTGTACTTGCTTTCCTCTTCACCATGATAGTATTTCAGGTTGTATCCTATTCACGAGATAAATGTAAAATTCGTCTGAATGTCCCTTTGAAAGCGTTGGCAATGTTTTAATAGGTTTTTCATTCGATTTGCAATCTTATAATGCGACTTGCGCACTACTAACTAATAGTATGAGATTGCAAATTGCATCAAAATGATGTACTTGCTTTCCTCTTCACCATGATAGTATTTCAGGTTGTATCCTATTCACGAGATAAATGTAAAATTCGTCTGAATGTCCCTTTGAAAGCGTTGGCAATGTTTTAATAGGTTTTTCATTCGATTTGCAATCTTATAACGCGACTTGCACACTACTAATTAATAGTATGAAATTGCAAATTACACCAAAATGTTGTACTTGCTTTCCTCTTCACCATGATAGTATTTCAGGTTGTATCCTATTCACGAGATGAATGTAAAATTCGTCTAAATGTCCCATGAAAAGCGTTGGCACTGTATTACTAGGCTTTCATTCGATTTGCAATCTTATAATGCGACTACTGACTAATCAGATGCGGTTGTAAATTGCACCAAAATGTTGAACTTGCGCTCTTCTACAGCGCAAGTAATTTCAGCTTCTATCCTATTCGCGTTGGAAAGTTATAAAAGCATCCAAGTCTGCAAAGTAGATGTAAAATTCTTCTGAAAGTCCCTTTGAAAGCGTTGGCAATGTTTTAATAGGTTTTTCATTCGATTTGCAATCTTATAACGCGACTTCCACACTACTAATTAATAGTATGAAATTGCAAATTGCACCAAAATGATGTACTTGCTTTCCTCTTCACCATGATAGTATTTCAGGTTGTATATTATTTACGAGATAAATGTAAAATTCGTCTGAATGTCCCTTTGAAAGCGTTGGCAATGTTTTAATAGGTTTTTCATTCGATTTGCAATCTTATAACGCGACTTGCACACTATTAATTAATAGTATGAAATTGCAAATTGCACCAAAATGTTGTACTTGCTTTCCTCTTCACCATGATAGTATTTCAGGTTGTATCCTATTCACGAGATGAATGTAAAGTTCGTCTGAATGTCCCTTTGAAAGCGTTGGCAATGTTTTAATAGGCCTGGATTCGATTTGCAATCTTATAATGCGACTTACGCACTACTAACTAATAGTATGAGATTGTAAATTGTACCAAAATGTTGTACTTGCGCTCTTCTTCAGTATGGTAGTATTTTCAGCTTGTAACCTATTCGCGTTGGAAAGTTATAAAGCGCCCAAGTCTGCAAAGTAGATGTAAGATTCGTCTGAAAGTCCCTTTGAAAGCGTTGGCAATGTTTTAATAGGTTTTTCATTCGATTTGCAATCTTATAACGCGACTTGCACACTACTAATTAATAGTATGAAATTGCAAATTGCACCAAAATGTTGTACTTGCTTTCCTCTTCACCATGATAGTATTTCAGGTTGTATCCTATTCACGAGATGAATGTAAAATTCGTCTAAATGTCCCATGAAAAGCGTTGGCACTGTATTACTAGGCTTTCATTCGATTTGCAATCTTATAATGCGACTTACGCACTACTGACTAATCGTATGAAATTGCAAATTGCACCAAAATGTTGAACTTGTGCTCTTCTACAGCGCAAGTAATTTCAGCTTCTATCCTATTCGCGTTGGAAAGTTATAAAAGCATCCAAGTCTGCAAAGTAGATGTAAAATTCTTCTGAAAGTCCCTTTGAAAGCGTTGGCAATGTTTTAATAGGTTTTTCATTCGATTTGCAATCTTATAACGCGACTTCCACACTACTAATTAATAGTATGAAATTGCAAATTGCACCAAAATGATGTACTTGCTTTCCTCTTCACCATGATAGTATTTCAGGTTGTATCCTATTTACGAGATAAATGTAAAGTTCGTCTGAATGTCCCTTTGAAAGCGTTGGCAATGTTTTAATAGGCCTGGATTCGATTTGCAATCTTATATTGCGACTTACGCACTACTAACTAATAGTATGAGATTGTAAATTGTACCAAAATGTTGTACTTGCGCTCTTCTACAGCATGGTAGTATTTTCAGCTTGTAACCTATTCGCGTTGGAAAGTTATAAAGCATCCAAGTCTGCAAAGTAGATGTAAGATTCGTCTGAAAGTCCCTTTGAAAGCGTTGGCAATGTTTTAATAGGTTTTTCATTCGATTTGCAATCTTATAATGCGACTTGCGCACTACTAACTAATAGTATGAGATTGCAAATTGCACCAAAATGATGTACTTGCTTTCCTCTTCACCATGATAGTATTTCAGGTTGTATCCTAATCACGAGATAAATGTAAAATTCGTCTAAATGTCCCTTTCCTGGATTCGATTTGCAATCTTATAATGCGACTTACGCACTACTAACTAATAGTATGAGATTGCAAATTGTACCAAAATGTTGTACTTGCGCTCTTCTTCAGTATGGTAGTATTTTCAGCTTGTAACCTATTCGCGTTGGAAAGTTATAAAGCGCCCAAGTCTGCAAAGTAGATGTAAGATTCGTCTGAAAGTCCCTTTGAAAGCGTTGGCAATGTTTTAATAGGTTTTTCATTCGATTTGCAATCTTATAACGCGACTTGCACACTACTAATTAATAGTATGAAATTGCAAATTGCACCAAAATGATGTACTTGCTTTCCTCTTCACCATGATAGTATTTCAGGTTGTATCCTATTTACGAGATAAATGTAAAATTCGTCTGAATGTCCCTTTGAAAGCGTTGGCAATGTTTTAATAGGCCTGGATTCGATTTGCAATCTTATAATGCGACTTACGCACTACTATGAGATTGCAAATTGTACCAAAATGTTGTACTTGCGCTCTTCTTCAGTATGGTAGTATTTTCAGCTTGTAACCTATTCGCGTTGGAAAGTTATAAAGCGCCCAAGTCTGCAAAGTAGATGTAAGATTCGTCTGAAAGTCCCTTTGAAAGCGTTGGCAATGTTTTAATAGGTTTTTCATTCGATTTGCAATCTTATAACGCGACTTGCACACTACTAATTAAATAGTATGAAATTGCAAATTGCACCAAAATGTTGTACTTGCTTTCCTCTTCACCATGATAGTATTTCAGGTTGTATCCTATTCACGAGATGATTGTAAAATTCGTCTAAATGACCCATGAAAAGCGTTGGCACTGTATTACTAGGCTTTCATTCGATTTGCAATCTTATAATGCGACTTACGCACTACTAACTAATAGTATGAGATTGCAAATTGCACCAAAATGATGTACTTGCTTTCCTCTTCACCATGATAGTATTTCAGGTTGTATCCTATTTACGAGATAAATGTAAAATTCGTCTGAATGTCCCTTTGAAAGCGTTGGCAATGTTTTAATAGGCCTGGATTCGATTTGCAATCTTATAATGCGACTTACGCACTACTAACTAATAGTATGAGATTGCAAATTGTACCAAAATGTTGTACTTGCGCTCTTCTTCAGTATGGTAGTATTTTCAGCTTGTAACCTATTCGCGTTGGAAAGTTATAAAGCGCCCAAGTCTGCAAAGTAGAGGTAAGATTCGTCTGAAAGTCCCTTTGAAAGCGTTGGCAATGTTTTAATAGGCCTGGATTCGATTTGCAATCTTATAATGCGACTTACGCACTACTAACTAATAGTATGAGATTGCAAATTGCACCAAAATGTTGTACTTGCTTTCCTCTTCACCATGATAGTATTTCAGGTTGTATCCTATTCACGAGATAAATGTAAAATTCGTCTGAATGTCCCTTTGAAAGCGTTGGCAATGTTTTAATAGGTTCTTCATTCGATTAGCAATCTTATAATGCGACTTGCGCACTACTAATTAATAATATGAAATTGCAAATTACACAAAAATGTTGTACTTGCTTTCTTCTTCACCATGATAGTATTTCAGGTCAGTAAAATCAGAACTGATTTTATTATTTGCTAGATAAATCTATGTACCTACCTATTTTGCTAGTCTTCCGACTAAGCAAGCCATTCGAGTAATTTAAGTCACGAAAGTGCATATACCCCTCTCGGGACCCCGTCTTCCTCTGTGCTCGTATGCATGACGCACGCACACAATCATCCTCTTTACGAGCAGCCTCAGACAAGCCTTGACATGTTGCTGGGCAAGGAGTGGGGTAGGAGGGTGGGACATAGGTAGGTACATAGATTTATCTAGCAAATAATAAAATCAGTTCTGATTTTACTGATTTACTACAATAAATCAATGTACCTACCTATTATGCTAGACAAGCACAGAATTAACTGGGGGGCATGTCCCAAGAGGAAGGTTAACGGGAAACCAAAGAGGACGTTGCAGCTTGCAACGTCCTGATAGAAAAAGACTCTTCACTTGATAGAATGTCCTTTAAATAAAAGGATGTAAAAGAAGTGGAGGAGCGCCAATAAGCCGCCCTCATAATATCCACTAGGGGCACCCCCTGGAAAAGAGCCCATGAAGCACTGATGCCCCTGGTATCGTGAGCACGGGGCTTCCCATCCGACACTAGGGCCTCCGGCCCAGCTGCCTGGATTGTTTCGACTATCCATCTAGAGATGGATTCTCTGGAAGCAGGGGAAAAGGGCTCTCGAGTGATGACAAAGAGCTGATCACCCTTACGGAGAGTCTTAGTTCTATCCAAATACCATTTCAAGGCCCTCACCGGACACCAGACCTTGTCCTCCTGTACTGAGGAATGGTCCGAAAGCGGTCTAAGACAAATCTCAACTGGTCCAGAGGAAGCAGTCTGATTTTTGGCAGTAAATGAGGGCTTAGGTATAAGTCGCACACCACGGTTCTCCCAACGGATGTGACCCGGGGTGATACAAAGAGCATGGAGAGTACTCCTCCTCTGCCCTGAAGCAATATCGACTAAAAACAGCGTCTTGACCGTCAAATGATGAAGAGACGCATTACCCAACGGTTCAAAAGGTGGCTTAGCAAGTGCATCAAGGACCTTGGGTAGACTCCAAGACGGAGTCAGACTACGAGTTGACGGACGCTGTAAAAAGAAGGAGCGAGTCAACCTAGTCAAGAGAGGGGAGTTGGAGACTCCCGAACCGTCAGCAAAACCAATGTGGATGGCGGCAATAGCCGAACGATAGCCACGGATGGTTGAAATCGATCTACCCTTATCGAAAAGGGAGATAAAAAAATACTTCGAATGGAGTTTGCGAGGTGAACACGTGCATCGGTGGCTCTCTCTCTCTTCCCCCTATAGCGGTATTGTAACTCGGCCGCGCCCGGGCCGCGCCCAGCAGCAATTAATCAAAATGTATAACACCGCAAAATCTACGAGTGGCTCGGGTGGAAAGAAAAATAGTCAGCAAGCTAAGAGACAGCGGCCGAGTCTCAGCGGCCCAGAACTTGATCTGATACCAGCTATTAGAAGTATGATGGATATGCAACTGGAAAAAATAAGTGAGAGATTCTCTAGTTTTGAAGTGAACATGAAAGAACAGATTAGTCAATTTGAGGCCACATTTAGCGACATCAAGGAAGCGCTATCATTCCAAGGAAAAGAAACTGAAGAAGTAAAAAGGAAGGTAACACGTTTGGAAAGGAACATCATGGAAAAAGAAATTGAGCTTCAGAAAGAAATAGACAGACTTGCAGTGTATGTGGCCCGTGAAAACATCGTGTTTTTCGGTATTCCAGAGAAAGGAGAAGAAGAAGACGTGAGAGAAGTGCTTCTTGAATTTTACATCAATAGCATGAAATTGTCACCGGATGAAGCTAGTCATATCGAATATCAGTGTGTTCATAGAGTTCCTGCTAAGTCTAAGCCACGCCCCATTAAGGCACGCCTGGTGCGATATCAAGACAAAGAGAGGATCATTCGGAATGCGCGGAATCTGAAGAGTACGCGAATGTACGTAACGGAGGATTATCCACTACGAATTCGCAAGCAACGGGAAGCACAAATGCCCGCCCTGAAAGCCGCCAGGAGAGCTGGAAAAAGCTAGCATATTTTTCACAGAGTGAACCATCTAAGTTATATATCGACAGAGTATGGATGCCTCAAGCTAATCAAGCGAATTTTGTACAGAGCCTCGAGGAAGGAGCAAACAGCCCGCGTAGAAGCTGCTAGGGCTGAGTGCTAGCACCCAGGTTGTAAGAGTTTCATCTATGGAGCAGTGAAATATTTGGAAGTAGGAATTGGCAATCTAAAAATATTGTTTAATAATAGCGTTTAATAATAGTCGTCTGCTAATCAAAGACACGCCCCTTTTAGGCACGTGTGGTATGATATAAATACAAAGACAGTATCCTTCGGAATGTGCGAATTATACGCGTAGGTACAACAGAGGATTATCAAGCACTACGAGCTCACAAGCGACATGAAACGCATAGTTAAGCTCTTAAAAAGTGGTCAGGAGAGCTGGAAAGCTAGCCCATTTCTTATGAAACAAACCATTCTTATTTATGAAATATGGATGCATCAAGCGATTCAAGAAAATTGTATGTAGAGCGTGATCTGAGAAAAGGAAGGAGCAACAACCAACGCAGAAGCTGCTGAGTGCAACAACCATGTTGTAAGGGTATTTTTCATCGTCATCAGTGGTAGCAGAAATTGGTAATGTCAGAATACAGTCTATGAACTTCATTTTGATCATATCCAGAATAAGAATGATCTGAATAGATAAGATTTAAGGAGAAAGAGGAAGAGAAAAAGGAAAATCAAGGAAACAAGATACCGACAAAATAGAAAGCTGAATAAGATGGACAATCTGTTGTTGTGTTGTATTTTTATTTCTACTTATCGTGACATGTTACTTCATAACTCCGACACAAAAGAATGAAGGCTGAAAGTAGCGATGCTTTTTAAGAATTTTAGATCTCATTCATGTGACTTGCAGTTGGAATCAATATAAATTGTGTTATAGAGTACATGTATATTAATTAAGAATTTTAGTACATGTATATTACATGTACATGTATATTAATTAAGAATTTTAGATCTCATTCATGTGACTTGCAGTTGGAATCAATATAAATTGTGTTATAGAGTACATGTATATTAATGCAACTCCATTTAATGAGTATTACTCTGATAGAATTTGATTTGATAGACCCACTGTTGGTGATGCTACACAAAATACAAATCAATAAGATCCATCGGGTCAGAAGGATGAATAACATGGCTCATAATCATACATGTATATGTATTTTGCATCGGATGATGTTAAATTAGAAATATAATACTGTAAATATTTCAGGGATTAATTGTCTTAAGGCAAAGCCTTATGTCAATGAAGTATTGTTTGTGGTTGGCAGCACTTGGTTTTACTAGACTGTTTGAAAAGGAAGGGGGGGGGGGGGAAAGAAGGGAAAAGAGAAAAAAGAAGAGAGGAGGAAAGGTGAAAAGAAAGCACAAAGGCAGGGTTAATAGAAATAGTCAATTTTGACTACTCATATAATCTGTCCTTATAATTACGAATGACTTAGAATGAATTCTCAACTTTTGCCTGGATAGTGTAGTGTCACAATTCTATACAAATTCGTCTTGATTCAGGTATACGAGATGTTTATGGATAAATTGTGAAATCTATATCTTGAACATAAGTTCTCTCTCTCTCTCTCTCTCTCTCTCTCTCAATCTGATTATTTTTGAAAAATTGCAAACTCAGCCAACTCATTGCAGTGTGGTAAAGTGAAGTATGATCTGCACTTGCTCTTTTGTTGTAGCTTAAGAATGGAAAGTATTGACAACTTCGGAAGTGGTATTTGTACATTGCGAGGAGTTGTGGGAGGTTTGTCGTTGGTAGGGAGTGGGAGGGAGAGGGGGAGAGAGAGGGAATGAGGTCAGGCCGTAAAAGCTTCGCTTTTAAAGGTATATAAAGGAAGGGGGAAAATAGAAAGTTTTTTTTCTTTTCTTTTCTTCTTCTTCTTCTTTCTTTAAGGTTTTTTTTTTTTTTTTTTTTTTTTTTTTTGGGGGGGGGGCATTGAGAAGATATCTTCCCCCTTGCTTGCTTAAAAGTCAGCAGAAAAGAAGGAAAAGAAATTGCACTGTCATGGTGTCAGTATTGCTTCGATTTGCTTTGAATTGTGTAATAGAGTACATGTATATTAATGCAACCCTATTTAATAGAATTACTCTGATAGAATTTGACTTGTTGAACCCACAGTAAGTGATGGCCGTGGAACAGATGTTTTCTGTTGTTGTTGTTGTTTTTTTTGGTATATATATATATATATATATATAGCTGCTGCACAAAATACAAATAAGATCCATCATGTCAGAAGGATGAATTACATGGCTCATAATCATACATGTATATATATATATATATATATATATATATATATAGATATACATGTATTTTGCATCGGATAATGTTAAATTAGAAATATAATATTGTCAATATTTCAGGGATTAATTGTCTTAAGGCAAAGCTTTATGTCAATGAAGCATTGTTTGTGGTTGGCAGCATTTGGTTTTACTGGACTGTTTGAAAAGGAAAAAAAAAGACAAAAGAGAAGAGGAAAGGAAAAAGCAAAAGAAATCACAAAGGCAGAGTTAATAGATATAATCAGTTTTGACAATTCATAATCTGGAAAAGAACAATAAAAAAAAAAAAAGGACGATAAAAAGACCTTGATCACTACTACTATTATTATAAAGTTAGAAATATGTCTCAAATATAGTTTGATTTTATTTTTTCCCTTTTTATCATAAGAAAAAAATTAATAATGAAAGGTTGATTTTATACGAAGCAAACTGCTTGATGTTGGAAAGAAAAAAAAAAAGTTCTTCACATATTTTGAAATTGTGAATTAATAGTTCTAATAAGATCAAGTGGGCCAGTTAAAGAATTTGTTTGGCATTAAGGATGTCTTAGAATGAATTTTTAATTTTTGCCTGACAAGTAGAGTGTCACAATTCTATACTAATTCTTACTGATTCAGGTATACAAGATGTTTATGGTTAAAATTTGGAATCTATATCTTGTACATAAGTTAGATTCTATTGTCTTGTTTCTCTCTCTCTCTTTCAATCTGATTTTTTTTTTTTTGTTGTTGAAAATAGCAAACTCAACCAACTCATTGCAGTGTGGTAATGTGAAGTATAATCTGCACCTGCTCTTTTGTTGCAGCTTAGAATGGAAAGTATTGACAAGTTCGGAAGTGGCATTTTGTACATGTAAATCGCCGCAGGAGTTGTGGAATTAGTTTTGTCGTTGGCTGAGGGTAGGGAGGGAGAGGGAGAGATGGAATAAGGTCAGGCCACACTTAAAATAATGTACATGCATGGGCATTTGAAAGTGAAGCTTGTAAAGGTATGTATAAGAAGGAGAAAAATGGAAGAATTTTTTTTTTTTTTGATGGGGCATCTATATTGAAAAGATATCTCCCCCCTTGCTTTGAAAGTCAGCAGAAAAGAATGAAAGGAAATTACATTGTCATGATTGCGTGGTCAGTATTGCTTCGAGTTGCTTTTGTCCCCCCTGTGGATTATAGGGATTTATGGTATACATATATGAGAGGAGTTGTTTTGTTTCCCTAATATGATCAGATAAGGAAGGTTTGAAGTTGAATTTTATATTTCTTCGTTATTATGTTTTACTGTTGGAAGAAGAAAAAAAATAGATTACGGTACATATCTTATGGTATATGAGGAGTAACTTGTACAAGTACAGTTATAATTTCAATCCTGTCCATTAATGTATTGATAACTCTGGTTTTCAAGTATTCTATTGGTCCTTTTTTTGGGGGGGGGGGGGGGGTTGATATAGTAAATTAAACTAAGGCAGGTAGTTTCACTTCTAACTTGCCCTGTCACTGTTCAGCTACACAATATATACTTTAGTTTCCAAGTTGAAGTACTGAGTTCAATATTTCACGACAGGTACTAAATGTGGTATACGGAGGTTATATGATATTATAGAAAATTGAAAGTGGTTGATCATTATCATGTCTTTAGGGGGAATGGGAGGGAACTGTCATGCAACGTTTGCTACGCGAACTCCGTTGTTTGTCCGTTTCATGTTGTCTTTCCATGTTCCTTTGTTTTCTTTGTTTTCTCTGTTTTCTCTTATTTCTTCGTTCTTGGTTCCTCATTTGTAAGTTCTTGACTGTTTGCAGTATGCACATTTTGTCTTTTTTAGCTCTTCTTCTTTTAGGGTAGAGGGCCGTGAAGTTATTTCTTCGAAAAGATTTATTTGCGAAAAGAGATTATTTAAGTGTTTTAATTTGCTCCCCATATCAGGGGGTCAGACACTGTTGGGATACTTTGGGTGTCCCTTCTTATATATAGATAAATGTTTAATCCTAAAGGGATCCAATGGATAATATTAGAAACCGTTTTTCATGTAATTTTCTCACACTGAATGTGAGGGGAATAAGAGATAGGAGTAAACGAGACAAAATGTTTAATTGGTTCAGGACAAAATCTACAGATATAGTATATTTACAGAGAAACATATAGTACACCTGATATAGAGAAGAAATGGCAATTAGAGTGGGGCGGAAAATGTATCTTTAGTCATGGTACCAGCCACAGTAGAGGAGTTCTGGTGTTGATAAATAGTAAGTTAGACATTCAGATTAGTGATATCTGTGTAGACGTAAATGGTAGATATATATTGATTAAATGTAGTATACAAGGTCAGAAGATGTTGCTTGGAAATGTTTATTTTCCCACTGGTAGTAATGAAGGAGAGCAAATAAAATGTTTAAATGATTTAAGTCAATTGTTGTATAGGAACAATCCTGAAGGGAATCCAGTAGTACTTGGGGGTGACTTTAATGTTATTAGAGACACGAACTTAGATTATTTTGGACAAGTTTCAAAGAAGCAATCAAAATTCAGTAGCAAATTGGAAGAGTTCATGGATAGTTTTAGATTAATAGATGTATGGAGAAATAAAAATAAAGATAAAAAGCAATATACATATAGACAAGGGAATCCATTTATGCAAAGTCGTTTAGATTATTGGATTATATCAGAGAATCTAGAACAAATAACATCCAAATGTGACATTATTCCCTCCATAGCCTCTGACCATTCAGCTGTTAATTTGGTTCTGTATAACAGAATATTGTTAAAATGTCAAAATAAAAGAGCTTATTGGAAGTTCAATAATAGTTTGTTAAATGATAGGGAATATGTTTTGAAGATGAGAGAAGAAATACAGACTTTAAAGAATAAACTGTCTTGTGAGATAAAAGATAAAAGAGTATTATCGGACTATATGAAAATGGAAATACGCAGGTTTACAAGTAATTTTCAAAGAAAAGGGCAAAAGAAAGGAAAGAAAAAATTGAAAACTTAGAGAAAGAAATTGAAGACTTAGAAGAGAATTTACTATCAATCAGTAATGTACGTTATAATGTTATCCTTGAAAAATTGAAAGCTAAGAGACAACAACTAAGTGTATTCTATGACTATATAAATGAAGGTTTGAAAATACGGTCAAGATCCTCGTGGTATGAATGCGGAGAGAAAAATACATTTTTTAAACAATTAATGGTATCAAATAGAAAAAAAAGTGTAATACAGAAATTAAATGTAAATGGAAAAATTATTTTTGAGGAAAATGAAATTGTTAAGGGAATAAAATCATTTTACAGTCAGTTATATAAAAAAACAGTAAAATCATACCTGATTTTGTTATTTGCTAAATAAATTTATGTATCTACCTATTATTGCTAGTTTGGTCCAAACTACGCTACCACCGAGAAACTAAAAGTCACATTCGCGCACGCCCCACCCCCGTATGACGCCTTCCCATAGTCACATGCGCGAGCGCACGCCCGCCATCTTCCTCTAACGAGCTGCCAGAGACAACGTTTAGGACATGTTGCTGGGCAAGGAGAGGGGACGGAGGGAGGGACATAGGTAGATACATAAATTTATTTAGCAAATAACAAAATCAGGTATGATTTTACTGATTTACTACAATAAATTAATGTATCTACCTATTATTGTTAGACTAGCACGGATAAAAATCCGGGGTGGCATGTCCCAAGGGAAGAAGACTAACGGGGGTCAACGACAGAAGATGCCGCCCTCAAAGACGAAGTTGCAAACTGCACTTCTCCTGAAGGAATGTCCTTCAGATAAAAAGAAGTGAAAGAGTTAGGAGACCGCCAAAAAGCGGCCCTCAAGATGTCTTCTAGGGCAATGCCCTGAAAAAGCGCCCAAGAAGTACTAATGCTTCTGGTATCATGCGCTCTAGGTTTGCTATCCGCGAGAAGGGCCTCTGGGCCAGCGGCCTGGATGGCCTCGACAATCCACCTAGAGATGGATTCTCTAGAAGCAGGGGAGAAAGGTTCGCGAGTAATGAGAAAAAGTTGCTCGTCCGAGCGGCAATCTTTGGTTCTGTCTAAGTACCATTTTAGCGCCCTCATCGGACACCAGACTTTGTCCTCCTTGACTGAGGAGAAGTCTGACAGGGGGCTGAGAAACACCTCAACCGATCCGGAGGAAGCCGTCTGGTTTTTGGCTACAAAGGAGGGCTTGGGGATAAGGCGAACACCTTGCCTTTTCTCAACGGATATGACCAGGAGAGGTACAAAGAGCATGAAGAGAGCTTCTTCTTTGCCCTGAAGCTATGGCGATAAGAAAAATGGTCTTGACAGTCACATGATGGAGAGAAGCCTTGCTCATCGGTTCAAAGGGAGGCTTTGATAGCGCGTCCAGAACCTTAGGAAGGCTCCAAGCAGGAGACAGCTTTGGATTTGCTGGTCGTTGTAGGAAAAACGATCTCAGCAACTTAGTCAGGTAATGGGAGCTAGAAACTCCCGAGCCGTCCGGAAAGCCAACATGAATGGCAGCAATGGCAGAGCGGTATCCACGGATAGTGGAAAGAGATCTACCCTTATCAAATAAGGAGATCAGAAAATCTGCAATAGTGCCCACAGAAGCCTCACGGGGTGAAACCCCGAGGTCTTCACACCAAACTGAAAAGGCCTCCAGACGGGAGTTGTAAAGAGATCTAGTGGAATCTCTACGACTCTGGACTATAAACTGAGAGGCTCTCTCAGAGAGTCCCGAAGCTCTAGCGTCTCCCCCGATAACGGCCAAGCGGTCAAGTGAAGGACCTCGGGCCGATGATGGAGGATCCCGGACAGAGGCTGGGACACAAGGTCCGGCCTCAGTGGAAGTGGAAACGGCTGTCCCACCAGGAGGGACAGGAGTAGAGGAAACCAAGGTCTCCTCGGCCAGCGCGGGGCTACTAACAGGACCTACGCTCGATCCTCCTTGATCTTTCTCAGAACCTGAGGGATCAAAGGAAACGGAGGGAAAGCATACCCTCGAAAATGTCCCCAATGGAGAGCGAAGGCATCGAGTGCCCAAGCCTCCGGGTCCCGTACCCGAGAACAGTACCTCGGAAGACGGTGGTTGAGAGTGGTCGCAAACAGATCGATCTCTAGCGGCGCCCAAGTAGCGCGGAGAAGATCGAAAACCTCCTGATGGAGGGACCACTCGGATGGGAGACACTTGCCCCGGGACAGAAAGTCTGCTATAAGATTCTCTTGTCCGGGAATGTAAGAGGCTATCGGGACAATGTTGTTTGTCCGACACCACCTCCATAACTGGGCGGTAAGAGAGTTCAGGGAAACTGAACGAGTTCCACCCTGACGATTGATGTAGGCAGCAACCGTGGTGTTGTTCGTAAGGATAAGCACGGAGTGCCCCACAATCGTGCGCCTGAAATGGCGGAGCGACATGAATGCCGCCAGCATTTCCAGTACATTGATATGGGGAAGAGTGTGCAGATGAGACCAGTCCCCCGAAATCATCTCGTCCCCACAATGGCCGCCCCAGCCCAGAAGGGACGCATCCGTCGAGATGGACACTGACGGAAGAGGGGTGCGGAGAGGCTTGCCTCGCGCAAGAAATGTCTCGTCTGCCCAGGGGGCGAGAAGACGTCTGATCTCCCTCGGTAATGGAATCCATACTCTGAGGGAGTCTACGCTCGGCGAAAAGAACTTCAAAAGGTGCCACTGGAAGGGCCTCATCAGAAGTCTGCAGTTTGGCAGTACCTCCACTAGACTTGCGAGGTAGCCCAGAAATTGAAGCCAGCGCTTGGCCCGTACCTTGCGAGAAAGACGCAAGGACCGAGCAGCTGACGTAATCGTCCGAATCCTGTCGCGGCTGGGGCGGGCGACCTGATTCGGGATGTCTATCTCCGCACCTAAGTACACTGGGGTACGAGTGGGAGACAGCTCCTACTTCTCCCAGTTGACTATAAATCCTAGCTCCTGAGTAGTCTGGAGCAGGAGGTGCAACTGGTCTCGGAGCACAGGCTCTGAATGTGCTACCAGGAGCCAATCGTCCAGGTAGACAAAGAGTCGGAGATTCCTTAGGAAGGCGGCTAGAGCTGACACTATCCGGGTGAAGACACGGGGAGCTGGTCTCAGCCCGAATGGTAGGGCACGAAACCTGAAAGTTTCGCCTTGGAAGGCGAATCCCAATAGATCCCGTGAGCGTGGATGTATCGGGATATGGAAATATGCGTCCTTCAAATCTAGCGAAATCGCCAAATCTGTCCGCTCGATTGTCGACAGAATGGACGCTAGTGTCTCCATCCGGAAGTGTTCCGGAGGGATAAAGGTGTTGATGACCTTCATATTGAGGATCATTCTCAGCTTCCCCGAGCGTTTTGGGATCACAAAGATCGGGGAGAGACAGAGATGTGGGTGGTCTCTCACCTTCTCTATAGCGCCCTTCTCCAGCAGTAATCGTATCTCGGCCGAGATATGCTGCTGATGAAGAGCGGACGAGACTGGCGGGCGGATACGGATGGCGCCGTGCGGGACGGGCTCTGCAAGTTCTATGAAGAAGCCGTCTCGCACGACTGAGAGAACGAAGCCGTCCTCGGTAATTGCTTCCCAAGCGGGAAGGAAATACCGTAGTCGTCCGCCTACCTGGTGATCCACTGCTCGGGGCGCACCCTCAAAAGGCCTGCTTGGGCTTGGCCGGAGCCTTGCCGCGGGCCCTATTACTCCCCTTACCTCTGGGAGAGTCCCTACCTCGAGCAGACTTGGGCTGCTGACCGGTAGGTAACGCCACGCGAGGTGGAGCCGAGCTCACCCGCTGATGGCGTGGAAGGGGGGGGGGGGGCACCGACGTCCTAGCCTTCGGCTTAGGAGGTTGAGCCGGCTGACGTGGACGGAATTGCCTCGACAATTCAGCCGCCTGCTTACGGGAGTCGATCTCGCGCTGAAGAACAGCGGCGAACTGACCCCCAAACAGATGCTCCCCCGACTGGGGAATCCCCGCCAAAAGGGAGGGGATATCCCTCTCCAGAACCCCTAAGGACGAGAGAGCAATCTCTCTCCTAGAGTTCGTGGCCTGGACAGCTGCAGCAGTCAGCTGCGACCACAGAGATCCTGTCAAAACAAGCAGGATCTCGTCCAAAACCAAGCCGTCAGACTCGGAAATCTGAAGTTCCCGAGACCTGACCCTGAGGCTGATTAAAGAGCCCAGGTAGGCCATGAGCCGCAGGCCAGATCTGGCGTGGGTCTCAAAGTCACGTGCCTGCCTATCCTTGGCTGTGTAACTCCTATTCTTGAAGTTCACGCCAAGTCTCGCCCCGACATGCCCGATGTCAGGCGAGAATTTCTTCGGTTGGAAAAAACCAACTGAATCTTGGGGTCGGAAAGCGTATTCCTTGGCAAAGGGACGCTTCCTACCAATTGAAGCCCCAGGCAGCGACGACTGTTCAGCTATGCCCTCATAGGCAGTCTTGAAATCGTCAGTAAGGGGTATCCCCGATGAAGGGGCCCTTTGCCTGAAGAGAAGAGAAGCCTGAGCCGAGTCCGGCTGGGCCGGCGGGAAAGTCTCAGGTAAGTATCTCTCCAAAAGAGCCTGCGCGTCAGCTGCCAAACCACAAGGGGTTTGGGGGACCGCACTGGCTTGTGACTCGGAATCAGAGTCAACATCAGGGTCGGCTATGTGGGAAACCTGGCCCCAGGGGGGCGGGTGCATCCACGAGCCGTAAGTCTCCTCACCGGGAGGGGCGCCAAGCGCCGCCGGAGTAGGAGCAGCTCTGACCGGGCGGCTCTGGGCCTGCCGGGATCGAGCATGACCCTCAAGGGGCCAATCATGACCGGATAGTATTGATCTGTCATGAGCAAGAGGCTTTTGACAGCCTGGAACCTGTAAATTAGGACCGGATATCGGCAAACCGGGGCCGGATACCGACAAACCGAGACCGGAAACCGGTAACTCGGGATCTGATCTAGTCGAACCGGAACCGGGTATAACCGGGTCAAGGTTCGGATCACCCAAGTCCACGGACTGGTCAGGGTCCTAGGGTGGGTCCGTGCCACCCGCGGTCGGCTGGGAGGTAGCGGGTAACCACCCGCTCTTTTCCACAACTATCTTCAAGAAACGAAGAAGTTCCGCCTGATCGACCGCCGAAGGAGAAGGGTCTGGCGTCTTAGAAGAGGCCTTGCACTTCTTCCTAGTCGTAGTCATAGGTGTACCCGAGGCAACCTTGGACTTTGACTTAGAGAGAGACTTGGCCGAATGGTGCCCTTTGGTGGACTTCTTGCAAGGGGGGGGGGGGGGGGCAGAGCCCTCCGGCAAAGAAGTCGGCACCTCGGCCGTACCCGAGAGGCCGTGCTTGGCAGGGCGCTCGGATGATCTCTCACGGCTACACTTGGCCCGTTTAGAACGGGGGGTAGCCGTCTCCGTGGTGACTAGGGCTGAGTCAGGGCTAGCCGAGTCACTAAGAGTATATAGAACACTGGAAGGAGAAACTCCAGCGTCTTTGCTCAGGTGGGAGCCAGTGGTCGGTGCCCCGACGGCTCCCCCTGAGCGGACATGAGTGCCAGTGGCCGGTAATCCGGCGACACTCACGCCCTGAGATCGGGGGCCGAGTCCCCCCGAGTCCCGACTGTTGTTGTAAAGCCGAGCCCGGCCGCTGCCGGGCTAGCAAACAACGAGGTGCTTGTCCCTGTCCGAGACCCACTGATCGCAGGGGTCCCTAACTTACCTTTCGTCGACAAGCCTGGGAAAATAATCCCTGAACAAGACGACGATTTCACGCCCGTACCCCCGGTAGTTAGTGTACTGCGTATCATCGGAGATGAAACCGTGAAACTAACTTCCGCCGTGTCAGCCTGCACACTGGCGGGGCCGGTACGGGTAACAGGATTCAAAGAAACAGACGAATTCATACTGATCCTGAAATGATAAGAAATAAGAGACAAGAACGTAAGGGTGTAAATACATAATTAGCACGTAGTATTTCTAAAGAAAATACAAGTACAACTAAAAGCGTTACCTACGAAGGGAACAAAAAACAACACCCCGGGGGCTATGCACGAACAGCCAACAAGGGAACACCCTAACGAAAGTAAACAAAGCGCTAAGCAGCGGATTGCTAGCCCAGCGAACGTGCGTAAAGCTATGTCGCCGGGAGGAACGAAAGGGGAAGAAAAGCGAGACAGAAAATGAACTAATTTCCTGTCTTACAAAAAAAAAAAAATGACTGGGAAGTCCGTTCCACCAAATTAATAAGGATTAAAAGGAGAATGGAATTATTTGTCAAGCAGTATCAAAAAGCGCAAATTAGAGAAGAATCTCAAATTTTGGCGCAGTGACTTATCTTGATGTGTTTATTCTACGGCAGCGAGAATGAAAAGAGGAAGATGGCGGGCGTGCGCTCGCGCATGTGACTATGGGAAGGCGTCATACGGGGTGGGGCGTGCGCGAATGTGACTTTTAGTTTCTCGGTGGTAGCGTAGTTTGGACCAAACTAGCAATAATAGGTAGATACATTAATTTATTGTTGTAGTAAATATAGAACTTTAGAATTTTTTCCGAGTAACCTGCCAAAATTAAACGATGCCTTACGAGATTTAGGTGAAGAAAAGATTGTAGAAAGGGAATGTATAGATATATAAAAAAATATGAAATTAAATAAATCACCAGGGAATGATGGTTTAAGCGAAGAATTCTATCTTAAATTTTGGCCAGTAATTGGAGATCTAATTCTTGCATCTTTTAATGAAGCTTTTGAACAGGGGGAACTATCTGCCTCTCAGAGGCAAGCAGTTATCACCTTGATACATAAAGAGGGCAAAGATCCAGACTTTATTAAGAATTATAGACCAATCTCTCTGTTAAACGTGGATTATAAAATTTTATCAAAGATACTTTCAAAGAGATTACAAGAAGTTATTCCTGAAATCGTGTCTTCTGATCAACTTGGTTATGTTAAGAATAGAAATATTGGAGAAGCAATAAGGATAATAGATGATATGGTTTTTCATACTACTATTTATAAAGTAAATGCTTTTCTGATGGCCATAGATTTTGAAAAGGCATTTGATTCTGTTTCTCATTCATTCTTATACAGAGTCTTAAAATCTTTTGGTTTTGGACCATTATTTTGTAAATGGGTGAATATATTATATACAAATGCTGAAAGCTGTGTTATGAACGGATATACATCAACAGGTTACTTTAAAGTTGAAAGAGGAGTAAGGCAGGGAGATCCATTATCGCCATACTTATTTATTTTATGCATTGAAATTCTAGCTCATATGATTATAAATAATCACTTGGTAAAAGGAATTTGTTTTGGAAATATAGAAATGAAGCAGGTGTTGTATGCAGATGACATAACACTCTTCATCAAAGATATGGATTCAGTTAAGGAAATAGAACATATTTTTGAAGGCTTTTATAAAATATCAGGATTAAAGTTAAACAAGGATAAGACATATATTATCCCATTAGGTCCGCAGGTGTCTAAGTATACATTTCCATTTGGGAAGCTAGTAGATGTTGTTAAAATATTAGGCATTTATTTTTCAGTTCATGCAGATATCAAGGAAAAAATGAATTTTAAGGAAATATTAAGCAAAATTAAAAAAAACTGTTGACGTGGTGGAAACAGCGTGATCTAACTCTAATGGGAAAAATTCAATTAATGAAAATATATGGATATATTCTAAATTGATATATGCAACATCACTTATGCCAGTTCCAGAGTGGGTATATAAGGAAATTGAAGAAATTTGCTTTGATTTCTTGTGGAGAGGTAAAGATAAAATTAAAAAGAGTACAGTGATTTTAGATTATCAGCAGGGTGGGCTCAAAATGATGAATTTTAGATTCTTTGTAAAAGCACAAAGAATAATGTGGATAAAAAGGCTTATAACAGGAACTCAAACTATCAAATGGAAACTTTATTTTAAATATTTAATGAGACCGATGGGAGGAAATTTGATATTTTATTGCAATTATTGGAGGGATACAGTGGAAATCACGTTACCTACCTTTTATCAGAGTCTATTGAAAGCTTGGATAGATATGAAAGACTATGTTAAGATAGAAGAGAGATATAGAGGAAATGAACTTTTGTATAATAATAAGTGTATCCAATTAGAAGGTCAAACTCTATTTGAGGAGGAGTTGTTTTTAAAGAATATTTATCGACTTCATCATATTTGTGATGAACATGGAGAATTAAAACCTGAGGCTTATTTTGTAGCTTTGGGTTTAAGTACAGAAGAAATTGTAAAAGTAAACAAAATTTATGCAACAACCCCTCATGAATGGAAAAAAAGTTCAACCTTTAAGAAAGGCCATTCACTGTGGCCTCAGTTTAGAATTTATGTTTTCAAAGAAAGTTTTTAAATTTGAAGAAATAACTGCAAAGATGGTGTATAAGAGTCAAATTAAAAAGAATGTAGAAACAAACACAGCATTTTGCAATTTAATGTCACTTTATAATATTTCACAACGAGATGTAGAAAAGATATTTGTTCAACCAAGGATGTGTACCTTAAACAGTAAACTAAGACCCCGTTCTCACTCACTTTGAAAGTGGACTTTTGGAGCGGTCTATTTAAGACCCGTTCCTCAGGAACGGTTCTTAGGTGAGTGTGAACGGTCAAAGTGGTCCAGGAAGTGGTCTTCTGGACCGCTCCAGAAGACCACCTCGGGAGGTGGTCTTGAGGAACGGGTCTTATTAAGAGCGGTATGGACCGCTCTAAACGTGCAATGTGAACGAAAGCGTACTTCAACCGGAAGTGAGCCAGTGACGTTCCGCGCACAAAACAAAGCAAAAGCAATCGATCGGGCAGCCGGCAGGCACGCTACGGTACATCAGTTTGTATTCCGCGCGAAAAATTTGACCCGCTGAACTGAGCTGCCATAGCAACAAGGCCACTTTGAATCGTGGAGCGGTTTGAGCGAGAAAAACTGCTCGGAGTGTGAACGCTAGCAAACCGTTCCTCAAGACCCGTTCCTCTGGAGCGGTCTAACTAAGACCACTTTCAAAAGTGAGTGAGAACGGGGTCTAAGAGAATTCCAATTCAAACTGTTACATAAGATTATATATACAAACCATCATCTACATAGATTTAAGTTTCGTGAAAATGAATTGTGCTCATATTGCAAAAAATTTGAAGAAACTTATCAACATGTGTTCTTTGAATGTAACAAGATAAAGGAAGTGTGGGGAAAATGTGCTGACAAGCTCAATCTACCAATTCTGAAGAAGTTATCTTGGAAAGAAATTCATATTGGAATAATAGACAACACTATAAAAGCAGGGCAATTACTGAACCATATTTCGATTTTGATTAAATTTACGATTTTTCATAATAGAGAGAAAGGAGATCCCCCCAATGCAAAAGAAATTATAGATAGACTAATTGAAAATAGAAATGAAGAGAAAAAACTTGCAATGGAAAGGGATACTCTTTCAATCCATTTAAAGAAATGGGAAGCTTTGGAAGGTTGTCCGTGATCTTTTTTTTTTTTTTTTTTTTTTTAGTGCCGAGGTGTTGGTGTCGTATTCGCTCGTCGTCCGGGGTGCTGGTTCCAGACAACAGAGCCTGTGCGTGAGGTTCGCCGTGAAACCATTCAAGCGGCGGGCTAAAGCAGGGCAAATTTAGTGTTTGGCCCTGTTGTGATCGCCGCGCCATTGTTTAGCTTAAATTGTTTGGAGCCGGTAACCTTGACGACTGGGCGGGTGTGGCTTCGCGCTTCGGTGATGACTTTAGTTTCTCACAATGATAGAGGCATAGCTTCTGGACCCTCTGCCCTACCCCTTTCTTTTCCTTTCTCTTTTCTCCCCCTTTGTTCGTTTATGTCTCTGTGCTGTCGGTGTGACCGTTCCCTTTTTTTTTGTTTTTTGTTTTTTGTTTTGTTTTGTTTTGTTTGTTTTTTTTGTTTTGTGTCTTCCTTCTCTTTGTTTTATCTGTTTGTTCGTTTGTGGTTGTTCCTTGTGTTGTGGGATGGGGGGGGGGGGGGGGAGGGGGGCGTGATGGTCTATGTTCTCTAATCTTTTTTTTTTCTCTCTCTTTCTTTATTCTTATCTTCTTTCTATCCTCTTTTTTTTCTTCTCTTAATTTAATTCTTTCTCTAAGAAGGAAATTGGAAAAGGATTTTTTTTGTTTTTTGAAAATTGTTTGTAACGAAATGGGTAACTTAAATATGTGAATCTTATTCTTTATGAAATATTTATTTCTGTTCGCAAATATATGTTAGATGAAAGTTTGTTTGTATTATCGTTTGAAATGTGAAATTGCAGTTGGCAATTATATTTATGTCAAGATTTGTTGTTGTTGTTGTTGTTGTAATATTATATGAAATGTTTCAAATTATGTTCAATTTTCTTTTATGAGAGAAAATAATAAAAACTTATGAAAAAAAAAATCAAAAAAAAATCGGCAATAACACCGATGGGGGCTTCACGCGGCGAGACACCCTGGTTCTCGCACCAAGAAAAGAAAGCCCCTAAACGAGAATTGTAGAGATCTCTAGTGGAGTCTCTACGGCTTCTCATCACAAACTGGGAGGCTCTCTCGGAGAGTCCTGAGTTTCTGGCGTCTTCCCCAACAACGGCCAGGCAGTCAAGTGGAGAACTGCTGGGCGTTAATGAACAATCCCCGACAGGGGTTGAATAATCAAATCCTCTCTGAGAGGAAGGGGAAACGGCTGGCCGGCCAGGAGACTCAGCAGGTCTGGGAACCAAGGTCTCGCTGGCCAATGTGGGCCTATCAACAAGAGCCAAGCCCCGTCCTCCTTGACCTTTCTCAGGACCTGAGGGATCAGAGGAATGGGGGGGGGGGGGGGGGGGGGAAGCGTACCCCCGGAGAGCTCCCCAATGGAGGGAGAAGGCATCCAGTGCCCATGCCTCCTGATCCCGAACTCGCGAGCAATACCTCGGGAGTCAGTGATTTAGGGTGGAGGCAAAAAGATCGATCTCCAGAGGACCCCATACCTCTTGGAGAAGAGTCCACTCTGACGGGAGGTATCTGCCCCGAGACAGAAAATCCGCGATCAGATTGTCGTGACCGGGAATGTAGGAGGCCACCTGTCCGGTATAATGTTCATGGACCGGCACCACCTCCGTAACTGGGCAGCTAAGGTGTTCAGAGAGCTTCCTCTCCGCGTGCCGCCTTGGCGATTGATGTAAGCAGCTACTGTGACATTGTCCGAAAGAACGAGTACAGTGCGACCAACAAGAGCGGGCCTGAAATGATGAAGAGACAGGCTGACTGTCATCATTTCCAAAACATTGATATGGGGAATAACTCTCAAGTGAGACCAGTCCCCGGAAATCATCTCGCCCCGACAATGACCGCCCCAACCGAGAAGGGAGGAGTCTGTCGTCAGAGAAATTGACGGAAGAGGGGTGCTGAGAGGCTTGCCTTGGGCAAGAAACGAGCTGTTCGACCATGGGGCGAGAAGGAGCTTGATATCTCTTGGGATCGGAATCCACCCCAAAGGAGAATCTCTGCCGGTTTGAAAAACTTGAGGAAGTGCCTCTGAAAGGGTCTCATCAACAGCCTGCCGTCTGGTAAGACGTTCACTAGGCTGGCCAGATAGCCCAGGAATTGAAGCCATTGTCTGGCTCTGACCTTGCGGGCCACCCGCAATGACCGTGCGGTCATGATGATAGTCCGAATTCTGTCCCGACTGGGGCGGGCAAGCTGATTCGGGATGTCTATCTCCACCCCAAAGGAGAATCTCTGCCCGGTTTGAAAAACTTGAGGAAGTGCCTCTGAAAGGGTCTCATCAACAGCCTGCAGTCTGGTAAGACGTTCACTAGGCTGGCCAGATAGCCCAGGAATTGAAGCCATTGTCTGGCTCTGACCCTGCGGGCCACCCGCAATGACTGTGCGGTCATGATGATAGTCCGAATTCTGTCCCGACTGGGGCGGGCAAGCTGATTCGGGATGTCTATCTCCGCACCTAAGTACACTGGGGTACGTGTGGGAGATAATTCCGATTTCTCCCAGTTTATCAGAAAGCCTAAGTCTTGCGTTCGACGCAGTAAAAGGCGTAACTGATCCAACAAGAGGGACTCTGAGTTTGCAACTAGGAGCCAATCGTCTAGATATACGAGCAATCGGAGGCCGCGGTTCCGTAAAAACGCGGCCAGGGCCGACACTATTCGAGTGAAGACTCGAGGGGCCGGTCTCAGCCCGAACGGCAGGGCACGAAATCGGAAAGTTTTGCCCTGGAACGCGAATCCCAGCAAATCTCTCGACAGAGAATGAATGGGAATGTGAAAGTATGCGTCTTTGAGATCGAGGGAGATCGCGAGGTCGTCCCGTTTGATCAAGGGCAGAATACATGCCAAGGTCTCCATGCGGAAATGCACTGGAGGGATGTTGATCCTTTTCATATTTAGGATCATTCTTAGACTTCCCGAGCGCTTGGGAATAAATAGGGGAGAGACAGAGATGAGGATGATCTCTCACCCTTTCTATGGCGCCCTTTTCCAGCAGCGTGCCGATCTCAAGCACTCGGGGCAAGGCAATCAAAAGGCCGACCTAGGCCGGGCCGGGGCCCTGGCGGCGGACTTATGCCCCCCTCTTCCTCTCGCCGAGCCTCTACCACGACTGCCCCGTGACGGCGCCTGGGTAGAGGTCACAACCCGAGGGACAGTCACAGTCACTCGACGATCTGAGCGCTTAACGCCTGTCGAGACTGACTTAGCCTTCGACTCAAAGGGCGGTTTGGCCAAAGCGTCCAAAACCAGAGGAAGACTCCACGCAGGAGTCAATTGGCAATTCGCTGGTCGTTTCAAGAAAAACGACGTCAGCAAATGTGTCAAGAAAGGAGAATTTGAAACTCCCGAACCATCAGAAAAACCAAGGTGAATGGCGGCGATAGCCGACCGGTATCCACGAATGGTAGAGAGAGATCTACCCTTATCGAAAAGGGAGATCAAAAAGTCTGCAATAACACCCACTGAGGCAGAACGGGGAGCAACTCCCTTCTCCTCACACCAAGCATAGAAGGCTTCTAATTTCGAGTTGTAAACAGCTCGGGTAGATTCTCTTCTACTCTGGACTATGAACTGGGAGGCTCTCTCTGAGAGACCTGCAGTTCTCGCATCCTCCCCGATAGAGGCCAGGTGGTCAAATGTAGAGCCGCTGGACGAAGGTGGGGGATCTCCGACAGGGGTTGAGTAATAAGGTCTGCCCTCCGTGGAAGGGAGAGTGGCCGACCGTCCAGAAGAGAGAGAAGAAGAGGAAACCAAGGTCTCCTCGGCCAACAAGGTGCTATGAGCAGAACCCACGCCTGATCTTCCTGAATTTTCCTCAAGACCTGAGGAATTAAGGAGATTGGCGGAAAGGCGTATCCTCGAAAGTTCTTCCAGTGAAGAGAGAACGCATCGAGGGCCCAAGCTTCCCGATCTCACACTCGAGAGCAATATCTCGGAAGGCGATGGTTGAGAGATCTATCAGATCTATCTCTAGAGGGACCCAGACTGAACTGAGGTAATCGAAGACCTCTGGTTCAGTGTCCACTCGGAGGGAAGACACTTGCCACGGGACAGAAAATCTGCAATCAAATTGTCTTGGCCGGGAATGTAGGAGGCTATCGGAAAAACTTGGTGAGACCGACACCACCTCCAAAGTTTGGCGGTCAGATCGTTCAGGGTTCTGGAACGAGTCCCGCCTTGTTTGTTGATGTAAGCAGCAACAGTGGTATTGTCCGTCAAAATCGGAACGGAACAACCCACAATCATGTTCTCGAAGTGACGGAGAGACATGAAAACTGTCATTAACTCCAACACATTGATATGGGGGATGGTGCACAGGTGTGACCAATCCCCCGAGACCACCTGGTTCAAGCAATGGCCGCCCCACCCCAGAAGAGAGGCATCAGTCGAGATGGAGATCGACGGAAGGGGCGTGCGAAGAGGTTTTCCTTCAAGAAGGAATGCCTCTTTTGTCCAGGGGATAAGAAGACGTTTGATTTCTCCGGAGAGAGGAATCCACATCTTGAGAGAGTCTACACTGGGCTTGTAAAACTTCAGAAGATGAAGTTGGAATGGCCTCATAAGAAGCCGACAGTCTTGGAGGATGTCCACAAGGCTCGATAAATGGCCCAGGAATTGAAGCCATCGGCCTGCGCGAACTCGACGTAAGAGACGAAGAGTTCGGGCCAGTAAGACAATCGCTCGAACCCTCTCCCGACTGGGGCGGGCAACTTGGTTCACGATGTCTATTTCCGCACCCAGGTAAATGGGCTTGCGGGTAGGAGTCAACTCCGACTAGTAACTGCTAACCTTATGTAGAAGCCTCCTCGCACTATGGAGAGCACGAATCCGTCTTCGGTAACTTCTTCCCAGGCGGGTAGAAAGTACTGAAGACGGCCGCCAACCCTCTTCTCCAACGCTCGGGGCGCACCTTCAAACACGCCGCGATTCGTGGGCCAAACCACGGCCACGACCACGACCTTTGGCCTTCTTCCTACCACAAGGAGAAGGGCCTGCCTTGGCTCCGATCGACTGTGGGGCACTGGGCAGAACTTGCGGTGAGCGAGACTGGGCTACACCGCGACGAGGAGGTGGAACACTAGCCTGAAGCCTGCAACTTAGGAGCCGAGGACTTAAGGCGTTTAGATAGTTCCGCCACCTGCTTGCGAGATTCAACTTCACGATGGATTATCTCGGCCACCTTACCTCCAAAGAGGTGTTGACCGGAGTGGGGAACGCTGGCCAAAAGGTCAGGAATGTCCCCCTCCGCAATGCCCAAAAAGGAAAGAGCAAGTTTCCTTCTAGCATTGGTCACCAGAGCTGAGGTAATAGACAGCTCCGACCACAACGAGCCCGTAAAAGACAGAAGGGCTTCGTCAAGAAGCAAAATGTCTGAAGCAGACATCTGGAGTTCTTGGCACCTAGCCCGGAGGGAAAGGAGCGAACCCAGGTAGGCTGTCAGCCTCAGGCCAGACCTGGAATGGGTTTCCATCAGGTTCGGGAACTTCTCCGCTTTGGTGTAAGTAGTACTCTTAAAGTTGACACCAAGCCTTCCACCAAAATGAATTAGGTCATTGGAAAAGGACTTTCTCGAAAAAAAAAGTCGAGAGTGTCCTGCTGGGAGAAGGTAAAATCCCTGGCCGAGGGACGAGCCTTACCAAGGAGAGAAGGAGGCTGTAGACTTTCTTGAAATCCTCCGTAAGAGGTATGCCCTTAGAAGGACGCTCACCTTTAAAAAGGAGAGATGCATGTCCCGTATCTACCTGACTAGGTATATACGTGTCGGGAAGATATTTCTCCAACAGGGCTTGAGCGTCTGCCGCCAGGGACCGAAAGGTTTGGGGCGTTACGTCAGCCTGAGAAGAGGCATCATCCTCTGAGAATCTCGACTGCGAAGCCTGATCCCAAGAAGGGCAGTTTAGGCAGTCCCAAGATTCCTCCCCAGGTGGAGCACCAAGTACCTCAGGTAGGGGAGTAGCCCCGACCTGACGATCAAAAGCCGAACGTGGTCGGGAGAAGCCCGAAGAAGGGCGACAAGACTCATGTCTGTTGGGACCCAACAGCAAAGAGTCGGATACCTGAATAGATGAACCGGAACCCAGCCCACTAGACTCAGTGGTGGAAAACAAAGGAATTCCAGTGTTCCTAACCGAATAACCGGAAAAACCGGATTCGGGAACCCAAAATCCGGTATCCGAATCCGAAACCGGATCCGGAACCAGGTGGGTTCGGGTATCCCCCCCCCCCCCCTCCCCCAAGGGGGTTGGAGTCAGGCGTGGTGGAGGGTACAGGCATAGAGTCTGACCAGCCACTCTTCTCTACAATGATCTTAAGAAATTTCAAAAGTTCATTAGAGACGCTTGACTCAGAAGTAGTAGTAGACCGCGGAGGGTTACCACGTTTCTTCTTAGTTTCCCCTGACACAGTCGGTAAAGACACGGTCCATGTTGAGGGGAAAGGATCTGCCCCGCCGGCCGGCTGGGCAGAACCTAGGCGCTTACGTTTCTTAGACAGGTGAGCCTGTTTACCGCTCCCTTTAACACTCGAAATGAGCACCGCTTCCGTAGTAACCCCACTGGGTACGTTAGGAAGATCACGACTTCTCTTTCTCTTACCCGTCTTGCTTGGATTAGAAGCAGGCGGAGAGACAAAAGAAGCCGACCCCTGAGCGAATGAATCTAAAGCAGTCAAGCTAGAAAGTTCACTCAAGTGAGACGAACTGTAGGTTGGGGTGCTGCCCACAGTTATTTAGAGGTACGGTATTGGCCTAGTGCGGCACTCACTCTCCCCGTTGCCTCGTATTGTGTGTAACGACAATACGCTGCTCGTCTCTAAACCGGATGAGTTTATCGTCTTAGATGACGTCAAACTCATCACGGGGCGGGCCTCACTCGAGGTGGGCCCTAACTTACCTACTGCCGAAGCTCCGGGAAAGATAACGTTCGTGCGAGAAGAAGATCTCGCACCCAATCCTCCCAAGGCTAAGCGAGTCCCCGCAGGGGGGAATACACTAGCTGTACTGGACGGAGACTTCGACATAGTACCTGAAACAAATAAGACAATAAGAATACAAGTCTTAAAGTAAGCGTAAACAAAGCAGACTTTAACAAGCCAAAAACCAACTCACAAATACTGAGTGGAAAAATAAACTCCTAATAACGGAGAAAAAAAACTGCTCTGACTAAACCGCTTACTAAAGCGCGTGAAAACAAACCACCTACAGACAAAGGGCAACCCGGGGACAAACCTACAGGGAAAAGCTCGACGTGAGTGTTCTAGACACCGTCTGTGGGGAAAGCCCAGAACGGGAAGAAAAACCGCAAAATAATTTGATTAAAATACCGTTTACGAAAATTGACTTAGAAAAAACCGTGAAACCAAAATGAGAAAACAAGATTGGTGAACGTAATTTTTTGATCAATAAGCAACCAAAATAGCTTTGAGAGTAAAAACTCGCAATTTAAGCTAAGACTTAGCTATATTGATGTGAATTCTCTGACGGCGAGAAAGGAAGAGGAAGATCATGGCGGCTGCGCGTTCACTATTGGTGGACGGGGAAGGTACTACTCAGGCGGGGCATGCGCGTTTTGACTTAGCTTTTCTCGATTGACGGCATAGTTTGGGAAACTAGCATAGAGGTAGATACATTGATTTATTGCGGTAAATCAAGGTTGTACGCCAGTGTTTAGTGGACAATGATAGTTGGAAGGACTAAACATCGTTGAACACTGACCAGGGGCCTGTAACATAAAGAGATTAATCAATCTTACGATTGATATCAATCGTAAGTCTATGGCAAACCATGTACTGAAGAGTTACAATTGATCGTAAGATTGATTGTATCTCTTTATGTTACAGGCCCCAGATCGTAGAAGCAGTGTCCACAATGTCCACACGACATATTTCTCATTCCAAGGGAAATACTACATTCAACAACATGGATGTGCTATGGGTTCTCCTATATCCTCGATAGTAGCCAACCTGTATATGCAAGATTTTGAACTGAGAGCACTTTCCAGTTTCAAGGGCAACAAACCACGCATTTCATCCACATATCATCCACGTCAGGTACATGGATGACACTTTTGTCATCATCCACAAGTCTGAACTTCAAGCCTTTTTTTGACATATCAATCAACAGGACAGCATTGTCCAGTTTACACAAGAACCGTGTAAAGACAACAAACTTGCATTTCTGGACTGCGAAGTTCGTATCGTAGAAGGTGGTACCTTGGACTTTTGTGTGTATAGGAAACCGACACACACACGAACCAGTATCTTCATTTCAACTCACACCACCCATTGGTCCACAAACTCTCAGTGATAAGGACACTTTTCCACCGAGCCGACACTGTAGTGAGCAACCCGGATGAGGTTAAAACAGAGAAGGACACCATCACTAAGTCTTTAGAAAAGTGTGGTTGCCCTCGTTGGGCCTTCCAGAAGGCGGCACGTCCCAAACAACCTCATCAGAATAGCACACCGGTAGCTCATAACTCTCAGTTCCAGAAAAGAACCTTACGTTGCAGGCTTATCTGAGTGGATCAGTCGAGTCTTCAGCCGGTTTGGAATATCGACATCTCACAAACCACATAGAACAGTGAGACAGCTACTCGTCCACGTCAAAGATCAACCTCCCAAAGACAAGAAACGCAACATTGTCTGTGTGGAATTAGATGTGACCAAAAAGAGTGTCAATTTTACGTCGGTGAAACCCAACAGACACTGAACGCACGGATGTTCCAACACCGCAAATCTAGTGGATGTATCGCAATTCCTGAATCAGCTGTATTTCACATCTTAACTCGACGGGACACTCTTTCCAGAACAAAGAAGTCATCATTTTGGACCGAGAAGCTAGGTGGTTTGAACATGGTGTTAAGGAAGCGATCTGGGAGAGGGTGGAAGCTCCCACCCTCAATAAGAAAGGAGGTCTCCGTTTTAACTTATCGCATGCATGGGACCGGAGCCTTCGGGAAGTTAGCAGCCATCTATCCCGTTCCAATTTTCCCGCTGAAAGTTCACGTGTACTTCACGGTTCAACTAACAGACGTAAACGACGAGGTCCCCCAGAACGGGATTCAGAACGCCTGAAGAAGCCAGAAGTAACTGGTGAAACGTTGCGAAGAAACAGAGTAGCTTATGTCCAGTATTTGATTTATAATTTTACCTCCTGTGATTTCATTCTCGTAATCTGCATAATTTCTGCAAATTGTGAAATTTTGTAGATCTCATATCTTATGAGATCTTATGAGCATGGCATTTCATTACTTCCTAAAGGTAATCAACATTGTACATGTTGTATGATTAGCATTGTTCAATATGTAAAATGTATTTTCGACAAATAATAAATGAGATAAACTTCATAGCAGACATAGCGTACACAACCTTTCCATCTTTGGAAGCGTGTCATCTTCTGTTATTCGCTGCTTGAACATGCTAACATCTGAAGACTTGTAAGAGTATTATGTAATAGAATTCCTAAATTATACAAATAAAAATGAAGTATGATTAGAATTCTATGTAATAATAAGAAGAAGTACAAGTCGACGAGGTCCCTCCCTATCGCGGTTGATGGTCTATTTGCAATCACTTCGCTTCCCCTCCCTCATTCATAGAAGCTGACGATCTGCTTATTGTGTATCTTCACAGTTCCTTTAAAGGCATTGATTAACTTTGCCCAGGATTGAAAAAAAAAATCACTGTTCCAGCTAATGCTGTAATCATAATTGCAAACCTTTAGCTCACACAGGAATCGCCTGAGTTTTATAAGCTGATCGGTCGTTTATATATCAAGATATTTACGATTGAACATTGATGTCGGGATAGAGTACCACCGAACCCTAAAGAACTCTTACGGTTGGCATACCTCGCTCTATCACAGAATACCGTACGGGCTGGAAACCCGCTCTGAAATCGCCAAGCGCTGGTGCTTGGTTTTTGTGACTGCAGCGCAGCGAAGAAGCCGAGCGACTTGCGCTAGCGATTGATCGCGATTTTCTCTTTTTTAGGACAGTAAACGGGTTCCATTTTCTCTCATACTTTCACATATCCTTAATTATATATGTAGTTAGAGGACTGCACACAATTCACTGGCATTTGAGCTGATTTTACAATTTTTCACAAAGTTAATCAATCACTTTAAGCATGCACAATATTTATATAATATTGAATGGCCTTGAGAGAGATACAAGAGTATATCGCACGAGCTATGAGCATATTTCACGAGTCGGCACGAGTGAAATATTTTCAAAGCGAGTGCGATATACCCTTGTGTTCCACGAAAGAAAAGTCATTCAATATTATTATTATTAATTGTATGAAACATAGTTCCTTTAATGTTCACCATTACATGTGCTTAAGTTTTTGTATTAACTTCAACATAAAACACAGGTAGAAAAACATTATTTTGTCCTGACCAAAGCATCTTGCAAAGGCTGCGCGCATTCCATTGTCTTAACCTTTGCTTATTAAACGCGTATTCACTGTTTTACGCATCACGCGCATCTCAAACCATGAGATATGGAGATTTATAAAACGGGTTCAAGAATGTAGCCATCCTGATTGGTCAAATAACACCACGTGACCGTGCAAAAAAAAAGTATTATATACCTCATACATAGATTCTTATTCACCGATTGGTCAAAACTATATCACATGACACGGCGCATCTCGATTTATCATTGCGTCAGAGGGTTTTGGCGTTCTATCAATTGACCCAAGGTCAAATGATAGAAGGCCAAAACCCTGTGATAGAACAGGTAACCCCTCCGCGACTTTTGTACACAAAATTTGGTTCAGGTTTTAAGAGCGTTTTCGCGAGTTGCTAGGCTACGTGACTGCGTTCAATATACGCGCAGCGCGTAAGAATTCAACATGGCGAGTGACTTAACTGAATCAATAAAAAGGATGAGGTATATAAAACAAATATGGACTGCTCTCTAATTGGATGGTGGTGGAATTATCGCTCCCTCGGTGGTGTTCATACCGGCCCTTCTATCACCCCCTCGGCTTCGCCTCGGGGATGATAGAAGGACCGGTATGAACACCACCTTGGGAGTGATAATTTCCACCATCATCCTCATGAGACCACCTGGTTCAAGCAATGGCCGCCCCACCCCAGAAGAGAGGCATCAGTCGAGATGGAGATCGACGGAAGGGGCGTGCGAAGAGGTTTTCCTTCAAGAAGGAATGCCTCTTTTGTCCAGGGGATAAGAAGACGTTTGATTTCTCCGGAGAGAGGAATCCACATCTTGAGAGAGTCTACACTGGGCTTGTAAAACTTCAGAAGATGAAGTTGGAATGGCCTCATAAGAAGCCGACAGTCTTGGAGGATGTCCACAAGGCTCGATAAATGGCCCAGGAATTGAAGCCATCGGCCTGCGCGAACTCGACGTAAGAGACGAAGAGTTCGGGCCAGTAAGACAATCGCTCGAACCCTCTCCCGACTGGGGCGGGCAACTTGGTTCACGATGTCTATTTCCGCACCCAGGTAAATGGGCTTGCGGGTAGGAGTCAACTCCGACTAGTAACTGCTAACCTTATGTAGAAGCCTCCTCGCACTATGGAGAGCACGAATCCGTCTTCGGTAACTTCTTCCCAGGCGGGTAGAAAGTACTGAAGACGGCCGCCAACCCTCTTCTCCAACGCTCGGGGCGCACCTTCAAACACGCCGCGATTCGTGGGCCAAACCACGGCCACGACCACGACCTTTGGCCTTCTTCCTACCACAAGGAGAAGGGCCTGCCTTGGCTCCGATCGACTGTGGGGCACTGGGCAGAACTTGCGGTGAGCGAGACTGGGCTACACCGCGACGAGGAGGTGGAACACTAGCCTGAAGCCTGCAACTTAGGAGCCGAGGACTTAAGGCGTTTAGATAGTTCCGCCACCTGCTTGCGAGATTCAACTTCACGATGGATTATCTCGGCCACCTTACCTCCAAAGAGGTGTTGACCGGAGTGGGGAACGCTGGCCAAAAGGTCAGGAATGTCCCCCTCCGCAATGCCCAAAAAGGAAAGAGCAAGTTTCCTTCTAGCATTGGTCACCAGAGCTGAGGTAATAGACAGCTCCGACCACAACGAGCCCGTAAAAGACAGAAGGGCTTCGTCAAGAAGCAAAATGTCTGAAGCAGACATCTGGAGTTCTTGGCACCTAGCCCGGAGGGAAAGGAGCGAACCCAGGTAGGCTGTCAGCCTCAGGCCAGACCTGGAATGGGTTTCCATCAGGTTCGGGAACTTCTCCGCTTTGGTGTAAGTAGTACTCTTAAAGTTGACACCAAGCCTTCCACCAAAATGAATTAGGTCATTGGAAAAGGACTTTCTCGAAAAAAAAAGTCGAGAGTGTCCTGCTGGGAGAAGGTAAAATCCCTGGCCGAGGGACGAGCCTTACCAAGGAGAGAAGGAGGCTGTAGACTTTCTTGAAATCCTCCGTAAGAGGTATGCCCTTAGAAGGACGCTCACCTTTAAAAAGGAGAGATGCATGTCCCGTATCTACCTGACTAGGTATATACGTGTCGGGAAGATATTTCTCCAACAGGGCTTGAGCGTCTGCCGCCAGGGACCGAAAGGTTTGGGGCGTTACGTCAGCCTGAGAAGAGGCATCATCCTCTGAGAATCTCGACTGCGAAGCCTGATCCCAAGAAGGGCAGTTTAGGCAGTCCCAAGATTCCTCCCCAGGTGGAGCACCAAGTACCTCAGGTAGGGGAGTAGCCCCGACCTGACGATCAAAAGCCGAACGTGGTCGGGAGAAGCCCGAAGAAGGGCGACAAGACTCATGTCTGTTGGGACCCAACAGCAAAGAGTCGGATACCTGAATAGATGAACCGGAACCCAGCCCACTAGACTCAGTGGTGGAAAACAAAGGAATTCCAGTGTTCCTAACCGAATAACCGGAAAAACCGGATTCGGGAACCCAAAATCCGGTATCCGAATCCGAAACCGGATCCGGAACCAGGTGGGTTCGGGTATCCCCCCCCCCCTCCCCCAAGGGGGTTGGAGTCAGGCGTGGTGGAGGGTACAGGCATAGAGTCTGACCAGCCACTCTTCTCTACAATGATCTTAAGAAATTTCAAAAGTTCATTAGAGACGCTTGACTCAGAAGTAGTAGTAGACCGCGGAGGGTTACCACGTTTCTTCTTAGTTTCCCCTGACACAGTCGGTAAAGACACGGTCCATGTTGAGGGGAAAGGATCTGCCCCGCCGGCCGGCTGGGCAGAACCTAGGCGCTTACGTTTCTTAGACAGGTGAGCCTGTTTACCGCTCCCTTTAACACTCGAAATGAGCACCGCTTCCGTAGTAACCCCACTGGGTACGTTAGGAAGATCACGACTTCTCTTTCTCTTACCCGTCTTGCTTGGATTAGAAGCAGGCGGAGAGACAAAAGAAGCCGACCCCTGAGCGAATGAATCTAAAGCAGTCAAGCTAGAAAGTTCACTCAAGTGAGACGAACTGTAGGTTGGGGTGCTGCCCACAGTTATTTAGAGGTACGGTATTGGCCTAGTGCGGCACTCACTCTCCCCGTTGCCTCGTATTGTGTGTAACGACAATACGCTGCTCGTCTCTAAACCGGATGAGTTTATCGTCTTAGATGACGTCAAACTCATCACGGGGCGGGCCTCACTCGAGGTGGGCCCTAACTTACCTACTGCCGAAGCTCCGGGAAAGATAACGTTCGTGCGAGAAGAAGATCTCGCACCCAATCCTCCCAAGGCTAAGCGAGTCCCCGCAGGGGGGAATACACTAGCTGTACTGGACGGAGACTTCGACATAGTACCTGAAACAAATAAGACAATAAGAATACAAGTCTTAAAGTAAGCGTAAACAAAGCAGACTTTAACAAGCCAAAAACCAACTCACAAATACTGAGTGGAAAAATAAACTCCTAATAACGGAGAAAAAAAACTGCTCTGACTAAACCGCTTACTAAAGCGCGTGAAAACAAACCACCTACAGACAAAGGGCAACCCGGGGACAAACCTACAGGGAAAAGCTCGACGTGAGTGTTCTAGACACCGTCTGTGGGGAAAGCCCAGAACGGGAAGAAAAACCGCAAAATAATTTGATTAAAATACCGTTTACGAAAATTGACTTAGAAAAAACCGTGAAACCAAAATGAGAAAACAAGATTGGTGAACGTAATTTTTTGATCAATAAGCAACCAAAATAGCTTTGAGAGTAAAAACTCGCAATTTAAGCTAAGACTTAGCTATATTGATGTGAATTCTCTGACGGCGAGAAAGGAAGAGGAAGATCATGGCGGCTGCGCGTTCACTATTGGTGGACGGGGAAGGTACTACTCAGGCGGGGCATGCGCGTTTTGACTTAGCTTTTCTCGATTGACGGCATAGTTTGGGAAACTAGCATAGAGGTAGATACATTGATTTATTGCGGTAAATCAAGGTTGTACGCCAGTGTTTAGTGGACAATGATAGTTGGAAGGACTAAACATCGTTGAACACTGACCAGGGGCCTGTAACATAAAGAGATTAATCAATCTTACGATTGATATCAATCGTAAGTCTATGGCAAACCATGTACTGAAGAGTTACAATTGATCGTAAGATTGATTGTATCTCTTTATGTTACAGGCCCCAGATCGTAGAAGCAGTGTCCACAATGTCCACACGACATATTTCTCATTCCAAGGGAAATACTACATTCAACAACATGGATGTGCTATGGGTTCTCCTATATCCTCGATAGTAGCCAACCTGTATATGCAAGATTTTGAACTGAGAGCACTTTCCAGTTTCAAGGGCAACAAACCACGCATTTCATCCACATATCATCCACGTCAGGTACATGGATGACACTTTTGTCATCATCCACAAGTCTGAACTTCAAGCCTTTTTTTGACATATCAATCAACAGGACAGCATTGTCCAGTTTACACAAGAACCGTGTAAAGACAACAAACTTGCATTTCTGGACTGCGAAGTTCGTATCGTAGAAGGTGGTACCTTGGACTTTTGTGTGTATAGGAAACCGACACACACACGAACCAGTATCTTCATTTCAACTCACACCACCCATTGGTCCACAAACTCTCAGTGATAAGGACACTTTTCCACCGAGCCGACACTGTAGTGAGCAACCCGGATGAGGTTAAAACAGAGAAGGACACCATCACTAAGTCTTTAGAAAAGTGTGGTTGCCCTCGTTGGGCCTTCCAGAAGGCGGCACGTCCCAAACAACCTCATCAGAATAGCACACCGGTAGCTCATAACTCTCAGTTCCAGAAAAGAACCTTACGTTGCAGGCTTATCTGAGTGGATCAGTCGAGTCTTCAGCCGGTTTGGAATATCGACATCTCACAAACCACATAGAACAGTGAGACAGCTACTCGTCCACGTCAAAGATCAACCTCCCAAAGACAAGAAACGCAACATTGTCTGTGTGGAATTAGATGTGACCAAAAAGAGTGTCAATTTTACGTCGGTGAAACCCAACAGACACTGAACGCACGGATGTTCCAACACCGCAAATCTAGTGGATGTATCGCAATTCCTGAATCAGCTGTATTTCACATCTTAACTCGACGGGACACTCTTTCCAGAACAAAGAAGTCATCATTTTGGACCGAGAAGCTAGGTGGTTTGAACATGGTGTTAAGGAAGCGATCTGGGAGAGGGTGGAAGCTCCCACCCTCAATAAGAAAGGAGGTCTCCGTTTTAACTTATCGCATGCATGGGACCGGAGCCTTCGGGAAGTTAGCAGCCATCTATCCCGTTCCAATTTTCCCGCTGAAAGTTCACGTGTACTTCACGGTTCAACTAACAGACGTAAACGACGAGGTCCCCCAGAACGGGATTCAGAACGCCTGAAGAAGCCAGAAGTAACTGGTGAAACGTTGCGAAGAAACAGAGTAGCTTATGTCCAGTATTTGATTTATAATTTTACCTCCTGTGATTTCATTCTCGTAATCTGCATAATTTCTGCAAATTGTGAAATTTTGTAGATCTCATATCTTATGAGATCTTATGAGCATGGCATTTCATTACTTCCTAAAGGTAATCAACATTGTACATGTTGTATGATTAGCATTGTTCAATATGTAAAATGTATTTTCGACAAATAATAAATGAGATAAACTTCATAGCAGACATAGCGTACACAACCTTTCCATCTTTGGAAGCGTGTCATCTTCTGTTATTCGCTGCTTGAACATGCTAACATCTGAAGACTTGTAAGAGTATTATGTAATAGAATTCCTAAATTATACAAATAAAAATGAAGTATGATTAGAATTCTATGTAATAATAAGAAGAAGTACAAGTCGACGAGGTCCCTCCCTATCGCGGTTGATGGTCTATTTGCAATCACTTCGCTTCCCCTCCCTCATTCATAGAAGCTGACGATCTGCTTATTGTGTATCTTCACAGTTCCTTTAAAGGCATTGATTAACTTTGCCCAGGATTGAAAAAAAAAATCACTGTTCCAGCTAATGCTGTAATCATAATTGCAAACCTTTAGCTCACACAGGAATCGCCTGAGTTTTATAAGCTGATCGGTCGTTTATATATCAAGATATTTACGATTGAACATTGATGTCGGGATAGAGTACCACCGAACCCTAAAGAACTCTTACGGTTGGCATACCTCGCTCTATCACAGAATACCGTACGGGCTGGAAACCCGCTCTGAAATCGCCAAGCGCTGGTGCTTGGTTTTTGTGACTGCAGCGCAGCGAAGAAGCCGAGCGACTTGCGCTAGCGATTGATCGCGATTTTCTCTTTTTTAGGACAGTAAACGGGTTCCATTTTCTCTCATACTTTCACATATCCTTAATTATATATGTAGTTAGAGGACTGCACACAATTCACTGGCATTTGAGCTGATTTTACAATTTTTCACAAAGTTAATCAATCACTTTAAGCATGCACAATATTTATATAATATTGAATGGCCTTGAGAGAGATACAAGGGTATATCGCACGAGCTATGAGCATATTTCACGAGTCGGCACGAGTGAAATATTTTCAAAGCGAGTGCGATATACCCTTGTGTTCCACGAAAGAAAAGTCATTCAATATTATTATTATTAATTGTATGAAACATAGTTCCTTTAATGTTCACCATTACATGTGCTTAAGTTTTTGTATTAACTTCAACATAAAACACAGGTAGAAAAACATTATTTTGTCCTGACCAAAGCATCTTGCAAAGGCTGCGCGCATTCCATTGTCTTAACCTTTGCTTATTAAACGCGTATTCACTGTTTTACGCATCACGCGCATCTCAAACCATGAGATATGGAGATTTATAAAACGGGTTCAAGAATGTAGCCATCCTGATTGGTCAAATAACACCACGTGACCGTGCAAAAAAAAAGTATTATATACCTCATACATAGATTCTTATTCACCGATTGGTCAAAACTATATCACATGACACGGCGCATCTCGATTTATCATTGCGTCAGAGGGTTTTGGCGTTCTATCAATTGACCCAAGGTCAAATGATAGAAGGCCAAAACCCTGTGATAGAACGGGTAACCCCTCCGCGACTTTTGTACACAAAATTTGGTTCAGGTTTTAAGAGCGTTTTCGCGAGTTGCTAGGCTACGTGACTGCGTTCAATATACGCGCAGCGCGTAAGAATTCAACATGGCGAGTGACTTAACTGAATCAATAAAAAGGATGAGGTATATAAAACAAATATGGACTGCTCTCTAATTGGATGGTGGTGGAATTATCGCTCCCTCGGTGGTGTTCATACCGGCCCTTCTATCACCCCCTCGGCTTCGCCTTGGGGATGATAGAAGGACCGGTATGAACACCACCTTGGGAGTGATAATTTCCACCATCATCCTCATGAGCAGTCAATATTTGTATACTAACGCACGGCGAGGGGACTAACGCACGGCTAATCCGGATCAAACACTAAGCATATAAGAAAACACTAAGATTGTAGACCCGTTTTATAAAACTTTTAATACATGGTTGTGAGTTCGTGCATTAGTGCGATCCAGCAACACGCAGGTTTTTATCGTGTCTAACACACTCGGCTACGCCTCGTGCGTTAGTACACCACGATAAAAACCTGCGTGTTGCTGGATCGCACTAATGCACGAACTCACGAACATGTATTGTGTTGCCAGATCGCACTAACGCACTCCCAACCATGTATTAATAGTATAATATTGCACGGTCATCCGGGTACTTTTGCGCAAACCATGAGATACGCCAATTTTTCTGGTCGCCTAAAAACCCTACATACAAATAATAATCGTTTATATTGTTGGCAAATACATGTTTCTAGAGCATTCAAACAATACACAGTGTACACTATGCACCTCGTGTGTGTTCTACCTATTAGAATTTTACAGTGAGCCAATGATTGCCTGTTTGTGAAGGTGTGAAAGAAATAAGAGTCATGAGGAATAAATATTGTTCTTTCACACAAAGTAATCATTCGGACAAGAAAATTTTATTTTTCGAAAGATGAATACCATTCGACACACCGGCCTTTTATAAGGGCTCCGTCAATACCTCATTTGAATTTTAAATTACTTTGAAATTCTTTGTGTGATTCCACTGCCTGAACACCTGGGATATGCTAACCTCTTTGACTTGTACTTCTTATTAGTTACGTTCACACGATGGGAGCTAAACTTTAAGTTTCGCTTGTAGTTTCAAAACTTTAAGTTAACTTGTAGTTTCAGCCCGTATGAACGGACTCATGGTTTCGAAACTTTAAGTTTACTTGTAGTTCTAGAACCACAAGCTAGCTTGTGGTTAAGGCCAAAACCACAAGCAGTGGGCGGTCCTCCGTTGGAATTTCGCACCATGTGAACGGAATAAACTTTAAGTTTCCCAGGCTTGTGGTTTAGGATGACCTTGCTGTTCATGTTAAATTTCCGGGTCATACCCTTCGCACACATTATGAACACAGGATCTGTATGTGTACTGTACACACAATCGGTAGTATCCACTTCCTGGGTCAACCACGAAGATCGCTCGGCTTGTAGTTACAGCTCGTTGTTTCAGGCTCGTATGAACCCTCGTTGCGGTTAGGGAGTCGTTTCGTTAACTTGAAGTTTCGCTATCTTAAAGTTTCGAAACGAGTCCCGTGTGAACGTAGCTATTATTACATAGAATGCTAATTATACTTCATTTTTATTTGTATAATCTCGGAATTTTGCTATAAGATATAAATGCTTCCTAATGACTGAAAGTCTTTTTTTCACTAGTTTTCATTAATTTTTTTTAGTGGATGAACAGTGGGGGGGGGGGGGGGGGGTGGTCCCCTTGTGCTACCTGGCATATGCTATGCTACCTGGCATATGCGTATATGCCTAGAAGTAAAATGCAGTGACAGATACTTAAAGCCACTAGACAACATCTAGTTCCAGTGATTTACTTTAAGCACCCATAGATGGTTAGCAGAAAGTTTTCATAAAAACATGTAGAAAGATAAATTCTTATTCAAATAAATGATTGTAGTTATTGTATGAATTTAATTATATAATAATAATAATAATAATAATAATAATAATAATAGTGGGTTCTTGTATAGCGCACGTCTGTCAGACTTGACACTCCTGGCGCTCCACAATTATTACTCCGGCTGTAGCATGGCTGCTCTAACGGCGCTCTAGCATTTCAAGGAATCAATTCCTGCCGGGTACCCATTTACCTCACCTGGGTCGAGAGTTTAGTAATTATTCCGCATGTACATGTAGACTTCCACTCCACTCTACATAATCTTTGACCAAATATTGAATGATAGGTAGAAAACGTTTTATTACAATTACAAGTCATGAAAAAGATTTAATTTTATTTCCCTTTATTGTTACATCATTCATGATTACAACTTCTAATAATTTTATATGGTTGAATTCTAACAAGATAAATGGTTGAGGTGAAGGTAAACAGGAAAATATTTGTCTTAAATACATAAAAAAGTCTTTCTATCAGGCACAAAATTCATGCAATAATGTTTGTGATATAGATAAATATTTGGGTTGAACTAAGTAATTGTACATGTAGCTTTAAAAAAGTGAAATATGGTTTCTGTTAGTTTGAAACAACATAGTATTACATGTGCATTAAATTGAAGCAATGATTGTTCACCTGCTGAACTCTGGAATACAGACATAACCTTTCTATAAAGTGAAAAGGAAAAACATTTTGCTTGGCATTGCATGTTCAGACTACTTCTGACTTACAATCATGTTAACATTCGACTGTGAAAAAAAAAGAAATAGATATGAAAAAATAACTGAAGTATGACTTGCATACCTGCCCCACTTAATATGCCTCCCCCTTCAATTTCAAATCAACATGCAGATTGAATGCTGAGGTGTAGGGGACTAAAATGAAACTTGTTCGATGGCAAAAAAGTATTTAAAAAAAACAGTACATGTATCATATTTCAATGTGTTGCAAAAGGTCATGGTAATTCATACATGAGTAAAAAATATATAAATGTACATGGTCTACATAATATAGACTAAATACTTGTTTCATCATTATTCTGGTGAAATGTCAAAATACACAGTAGAGTTTATCTTGTGGGGAAAATCAAAGACATTTTCTATGACAATGTTCACATTTTGCATATGTATGTAGTATAAAATTTTGATAATATCTCTATCGGAAAATTAATTCTATTAAAATTCCCCTGCTAAATTACGGGAGGTACTCATTTTTCTTTCTGGTTTGTTTTTGTGAAGGTTCTTAATTACAAAACACAAATTTCCCATACCAGGGGGTTCAAATGTCTTAACATTTGTTGCATTATTTGAAGGTTTCTTTAACCGAAGGTTAATAATTTCAAAAATAAAAAATAAATAAGGGTTTATTCCTGCAAAATTATCAATTACGAAGAAAATACAGAATTCTATTTCATTTTCAGAATTATGAACCTTCAGAATTACAGACCCTATTTCATTTTTGGAATTATGAACCGTTTCATTTTCAGAAATACGAACCTTGGGATAATGAATCTATTGAACTTTCAGGAAAACGACATGTAACCAATAAGCTTGCGATCACACCCCCCCCCCCCCCCCCAATAGACATGGCTGATATTTTTTTCTATGTAGAAGGTACAAGGGTGTAAGAGGCATACAATACATTTTTCATGGGGGGGGGGGGGGAGAACAGGAAAATAATTGCAGCAAAGCAATTGAGTGAAAAGAAAATGTTGAAACTTGACATTCTAATGCATTACAGAAATTGCCAGTGCACTGAATTATATTTCAATTGTTTGCATGTTCTCTCTTTTTTCCTTTCTTACAGTACGCTGGGGGCACCAGAATTTGTGAGGACATCCCCTTTGGTTATGCTGCTGACAAGGATACTCATCTGTATCATCTCTTCCCTTATCTACAATGGAAAAAAGGTAAACAATACAAAAACTATATACATGTACAAGAATAGCATACATGACAACAGAGCTTTCTCATGACCTGCAACTATATCTTACACTTGAGATAAATTTGGCCACAAAAACTCCTAAAAACAGGTACAGTATGATACTGACCAAATGATTTTCAAAAGGATAATTCCTAGTGACATCAAATACGTATTAAGCTCTTTCCCTTTTCCCCTCTTTCATATCACGTTCAAGTACAGCATAATAATAATAATAGCAGTTTCTTATATAGCGCCTTACCAGTTACAATGTAACCGACCAAAGTGCTTACAGCATTATTACCCCGGTCACTAGATTCATTTGCGATTCTGCACATTACAGTGCACATTCTCCACTCCTCTGGGGAGCATTCCAGCCAGTCGCCTGTTTCCAAGTGCGCACAAGCTAATCCAACCACAATGACGTTCGCATCCTACCGGGTACCCATTTAACACCTGGGTGGAGAGGAGCAATGTAGATAAAATGCCTTGCTCAAGGGCAAGGGCATACAGCATACTGAACATAACAATGAAACAGACTCTCTACATACATGTTAATGCATTTACATTGACGTCAAATAATAGCTGCATGTGTAGAAATATCCGTATAACCTGTCTACAAATAAAAATTTGTTATCTTTCATATTTGTAACATTATTTTCACTGTGATGATATTGAATGGAAGACATAGGTAAAAACAAAATGTCTGGCTTTGGAATGTGGGGATTACAAACAAGTAAGGACAAATAAATATGTTCAACTTCACCTTGCACTCCACCTAATGGTCAGCTCTCATTTGCTTTTCAAGATTGATATGAGATCTCATTTGCATGAAGTTATTACTCTGGTTCTGACAATATGCAACCTACAGATCTTGACAGATCACTCAATACTTGTATGACAATCATTCACACCAAGAATGCAATGATAGAAATTGGTCTACCAACTTGGTGATGTAAAAAGCCTTAGTCACAGACTATTCATGTACAGGTATACAGATTAATCCCCCAGGTATGTATCATGCAATTGTGTTGTTAATGTCAATGAGACATGAAATGGTCTTTTTAATACCAAAAGCTCCCCTGGAACTCACAAAGTCTACAAAGTGGCATCCTATAATAATTCATTTTGCAGCCACTAATTTTATGCCTTAAAAGAGTTGAGTTATAAAATGTTCCGCTTATATATTGCTCATTAAAAATTCTGTGCCATTCTCATTTCATCGAAACATTCTTCTTCTTTCATATCTATCTTAAGTCTTGCATTACTTAGCAACTCTTATCATACATGTAAATACATTACCAAAGAAGTGCTATTTAACATGCACTTTCTTACTGAAAAAAATCCAGTAAACAATGTACATGGGGGCACAGCCAGCTAGATCTAAACTCTAAATATTACATTACAAATTTTGTACATATAAACAAAAGCAAACTAAACTGCAATAATGGTGCAATACTGAACTCCTTAAAGGGCAATCCAACCTTTGTAAAATGCTGATTTGAGTGAAAGGAGACAAATAAGAGAAACAGAATGAGTAAAAGTTTGAAAGAAATCGGACAGAGAAGAATAAGAAAGTTATGGATGTTTGAAAGATGAAATCACTACATCTACGCGAATCTCAAATTGGCAATTTGGTGAATCGATTGTGACATATTCACGGTCAACTCTCCCATCTATCAGTACACCAAAATATAATTAAATTCCGGTTTTATCTTGAGCGCCTTTTCCCTCGGGGCAGTACTCAAAATACATTGTAGATAGCATATTGTTATAGGTCCTCCAAAAAGAAAAAGATCCTACTGAGTTATACACTTCAAAAAATTGACATTTTAGTCATTTTGTGTGTTGGAGGAAACAGGAAAGTTGACCGCCACTACATCACAGTGACCGTACCGATACTGCCAATTTGAAATTCCCATATAGTGATTACAACTTTTAAAAGATCATAACTTTCTTATTGCTTGTCAGATTTCGTTCAAACTTTCACCAATCTGCTTCTCTGATTTTTCTGCTTTCACACAAATCAAATTATTACAAAAGTTGGAGTGCACTTTAATTTCATTACCCTTTTTTACATTTCCTTAGCTACATCAAAATTCAAACATACAGAAACCCATATACATGTATATGTATATTATCATGCAGCTTTCATTGACATTACTTTGAAGATTACAATATACTAAACCTCTTATAAAACAATTTCACCTTAAATTAAAAAAAAAAAAAAAAAAAAATATGGAAGAGGATTTGAGACATAGTGACTCCTGATATGTCATACCATGCAAATTGTTGACCCCTTTGATCAAAATGACAAAATTTCTCTCAAGTAGAAAAATAATCATTTCACTTAAAGTGATATTTTCTGGTACATGTACATATACTAAAGGTGCCAAGAGTATAGTATATGAAACTCATTTTACAACAAAAACTGTACTAAGACATTTCTTGTGTAACTTCAGAGTAATGTACATTTTCCGCTCTTCTTCTTCTTTTTGCTCTGATCTGGACAGAGTACAGCTCGGATAGCTTCATCAAAAACAGTCTTGAGTCCTTTCTGAGTTAGGGCAGAACATTCCAAGTACTTCACCCCATTGATCTCCTTCACCATACTTAAACCCTGCACACACAGAAAAAGGGAGAATCATTTGAAATAAATCCTTGAGAATAGATTCACTTTGATAACACAAATATTTTAAGGAAACAGCATTGTGAGTACTTATTACCATTGATCTACACACTGTGAAAAAATGCACATACATCTGTATATTTGAACCCCATACACTATCATAAATGTATCTTCAGCTGACATACATATACATGTATATGTTAATGTTAAAAATCTGATTAATTCTGCATCATGGTATTGTCTCATAATGTGTGTGTTGATGCATTTGTGTGTGGGTGTGCGTGTGTGTGTGTACATACATTATACATGTACATACTTAATTTTGCTACGGGGGTAATTTTCATAGTGATTTTGACTATAGGCCTACACATACCAGTGTCTACTGCTGAGACCAGCCAAGCCAACACAATGATGTATCAAGGATGCCTGGCCTATCTTCACACCTTCTAAGTCCAAGTTATAAGCTTTGGTAGCTATGTTTGAGGCCTGGGAGTTCCCTCATAGACACAAACACCAGTCACATAACTTACCCAATTAAGAGACTAAGTCTTAGATTTACATATTACATGTACATATCAAAATCTTTCACAACACCCAAGTTCAGCACCCCAAATAAAGATCTTCTCCGATGAAAATACAACTATATATCAATGGAAAGCTGATTGGACACAGAATACAAAAATATACATATAAAACTTATGTTTCATTTCGTTATTTTACAATAAGCAGATAAAGACTTCATTTTCAGCCCCCTCTGAATTTGGGGTCAACAGATGACAAATAAGCCGCTATCGTGACGACGTCATATGTAGAGCAGCCAGCTCGATTGTACGTCGTGACCGGCCAGCTATGCAAATAACAATTGTGCGCGAGTAATTGTTTGAGAAAATTTGTGAAAGTATATGAAAAATTTTACATATTCTACAATTCTACAACTATACCCTAAATCTGAAAATTAAAGGGAGTGAATTTGATAATAGTAGGGTTTTCAAAAGTCCGCTAATAGGTATGGTAAGAGTAGACTCGATCTATAAATATCGCTCGCTTTGAGTACACATGGACCATATACCATGTCTTTGCAAGCTGGCGCACTGGTGCAGGCTGGCCCGTACTGCAGTACCCAGGTCCCAGATGTTGTGTGTCCCGACAGGTTGTGCACTGTATCCGGACAAAACGACAATTTGGTTTTGAAGAAGTTTACAAGTTATATTTCACAAATCGTTTGAGAATTTTGTTTGACAATATTATAAAGCACATTTAATGTTCATGATGGTCGGTGCCATTTAATGAATATATTTTGTTAAATCCAAAGGCAAAAGAGTGTCCGGACACACAACCCCCCATCCTACTGCAATTGCCATATATTTACCGTAGATCGACTCATGATAGCCTCACAGTCATAATAAACTTTTCACTTCTCAGAGAATCTGATATGTTTATTTCATATTGATTTAGCTAATTTACTAATAAGGATGCAATGAAACAATAGAGCTGTTCGATATTTATTTGTAATTCGTTGAAATATTTGAATGTAAGACTCTATAACGAAAACACAAAGTGATATACACAGGCCTACCATGTTGACAGCACGTTAACACACATGAAGAAGCAACCGGTGGCCTATAGCCTCTACATATGATGACGTCTTTAAGTCGTCTTCTGTTTTTCGTGAGATTATTTCCGGGTTTTGATGCTCTTGAATTCAAGCTTTCAATTATTTCTCCTCTGCATGACACTTTGTGAGCAAATAGTAGCAATTACTGTATTCTATGGCTCATAAGCTTCAGTTTGATATATGATTTATCCATTTCATTTTTCAGTTCGGAGATGGTCTTTAATTTGTTTCATGGGTTTCAAGGTTTTGGTTGGTAGGTGGTAGGTGGTCAAGAGGATGTTCTAACTTAAATTTTACAATTTCCATGTCTCAATCATTAGAATTCAAACATGGTTGCATCTACTATTTTTCTTTAAGCTGGTGTCACACTGTCCCGAAATTGACACAAGATGGCCATACAAATATGGTATTTTCAATTTGGCGCGAAGTTGGCCCCGAACTTGGTCAACAGCCAATCAACAGCCGAAGCAAGTATGATGCCTACAGAAGGTCACACGATGGCACCAGAACCACACAAGAAGGCTACACGAATATGTGAATTTTTATTAAGAAGTTTACCCAAAGGACACATGAAGGCCACACAATGGCTACACGATGTCGTATTGAGAGTACGGTGCGTTCGAACTAAGTCATGAAGGCGTCATGTGACCTCCCGATGGTATAAGTAAAGTTAAATGTCTTGCCCCAAATCCTAATTTAAAGTTTTAAGTCCCCCCAAATTGATTAATGATACTTTAATATTGGCCCTTTATCATTAGTTTAAAATTCTCAGGAAAGTTAAATATATTGGCCAAGTTCCACACTAAGTATCTTAAGTTAGAAATTGAATTGGGGGTGGAAGGGTTTTAAATTTTCTTGTCATCAGAACAGTTACAAGTTATTTTAATTTCTATGTTAAAGTAGTATGAGACTTTACATTTTGGAAACTTGAGAATCTTAATATTGGGCCTTTATTTTATTAATAAGTGGGAAAAAAAAAACCAAGTATTTTTAATCAAAATTTAAAAAAAACAAATTTATTACTTTAAGTTACAATGCAGTATGTTAAAAAATTTCTTTTCATCATCACAATGTTAGTGTCTTTGTATTCATTTTACTAGCGAACTTTCGAAACCGGGACAGGAGGTCACATAACGGGTAAGCGTTCGTGCTGGATGTCGCGTACAACTTCCCATCCTGTCCCAGTAAACGTTTCGCTACACGGTGCTAGGATGGAGATGCCTAAACGGAAACGGAAACGGAGAGAAGGCGCGCCAAATATAAATACCCTGCCCTCGCTCGCATATTTTTCCCAATTTATTTCTTTGTTTTTCCTGTAGTCTATCCTCTTCTCTCTCATTATATATTTGTTTTTACTTTTGTTATATCCTCTTCTCTTTCCTTATGTGTTTCTTTGTTTTTCCTCTAATCTTATCCTCTTCTTTCTCATTATGTATTTCTTGTTTTTCCTCTAATCTATCCTCTTCTCTCTCATTATGTATTTCTTTGTTTTTCCTATTTTTAAATATCCTCTTCAGTTCTCTTTCCTTATGCATTTCTTTGTTTTTCCTTTCATCTATCCTGATATCTTTCCTTATGTATTTATTTGTTTTTCCCTTTTTATATTGTCTTCTGTTTCCTTATGTATTTCTTTTTTTTTGTTTAATCTTCCCTCTTCTCTCTCCTTATGTATTTCTTTGTTTTTCTTCTAATTTATCCTCTTCTCTCTCATTTATGTTTCTTTTTTATTACTTTTTTTATATCCTCTTCTCTTTCCTAATGTATTTCTTTGTCCTTTAATCCATCCTCTTCTCTTTCCTAATGTATTGCTTTATTTTTCCTTTAATCTATCCTCATCTCTCTCCGTTTTGTGTTTCTTTGTTTTTCCTTTCATCCTCTTCTCTTTCCTTATGTATTTCTTTGTTTTTCCTTTTTATATCCTCTTCTCTTTCCTTATGTATTTCTTTGTTTTTCCTTTAATCTTTCCTCTTCTCTTTTCTAATGTATTTCTTTGTTTTTCCTTTTCTATATTTCTGTAGAACTACAAGATTCAATGTCTATACTCTATGTGCATGTCGTAAAAATTTAGCTGTCACATGTAGTGCACTGCACTGTGCAAGCACGGGTAGAAGACATTTTTCGCAAAATACACCGCACCATCCTGTTCACAGACCGGACGCTATTTTGGCTGAATACCATCCTGAAAACCAGGAGGACGGAGGCGGTGGCGTTCCCGCATGCGCAGAAGGAGCGTTCGAGCGGACTTGCGTTGTGCTCTGAGCTACTGTCCTATTTGAAAAGCTCCCTACTGTCACTGCTTTGGGGAATAATTACAGGATCATCTTGTCCTGCCATGGCACAGAAGCAGCCTTTGAGGTAAAGTAGTGGCCCGTGTATCTTCTAATTTGCCTCCCCTCCTGGGTTTCAGTGTTCCTTGCCCTCTCATGGTAAACATCGTACTTTGTCATTTCTCCATGCCCCTGGGATGACATTCTGGTTCTGGTCCTCCAAGTTCATCAGGGTGTTGTGGGTGGCTGGATATCTCAGTCTGATGAGATTGTGAAGGATTACACGAGTTGTGATGATTTTTCTGCATGTCTCTGGCCATAGTTCATGGTCCTCAGCAAAACTTGGAACGTGTGTGCCAGAATACCAAAGGCATTCTCCACTACACGCCTGAATATCATTACCAGGTAGAGACTTCTGTTCAGGGAGATTGAATATGTTGTTTGAACTCTCCAGGCCTTCCTTTAGTTCTGACCCATTGTAGATACTGGCATCGTTGCTGGAACCATCGAAGCCGACATCAATCCAGAAGAACTTGTAGTCTGCGTCGACCAGGGCCATGAGGACAATGGAGAAGAAGTCCTTGTAGTTTCTGTACTCAGAGCCAGTATTCCAAGGACAGGTGACCGCCACATGCTTGCCATCCAGAACACCACAGCAGCGTGGAAATTGCCATCTCTTCTCAAACTGCACAGCAATGGAAGTCCACTCTTCTGTTGCAGTAGGACACTGGATCACCTCAGCAGCAAACTCGGCTTTGATGGCATCACAGACTTCATTGATGATGAGGGAGATAGTGTTTGGAGCAACTCTGAAGTTGTAGGACAGACTTAGATAATCATCACCGCAGGCCAGGTGTCGTAGAGTGATGGACAGCTTGAGACCAGGAGGGAAAGACTTTCCGTACCATGTGTCCTTCTCTATTCTGCCTTCTACTCTTCATCATAGAGGCCTCTGGGAAGTCTTGTGTAGTTGCAGAAGGCCTTCTCATCTTCTGTCTTCAGCTCATTTAGTAGAGTGTTATAGTGGTCATAGCGTTCTCTTTTGTCAGACAGCCATTTCCTGACCCACATAGACCTCGGTTTCCTCCTTTGCCTCGGTTTGCCCCTGCCCTGGAAAATAAAATGCAAAACAAGATAAGTACATTGTCGAATGCTAGAAAGGCACACACACATACAAACAAGAATAAAATGTGATCATGGCAGGACCGGTCCATGATACATGACTGCACTGCATCTGCATGCATGATTTTTAAACCCAAGTTTAATCCCTTAACCTGTCCATCCGCCATAACCTCACCCTTACTAAGTTTCAAAATAAAAACACTACAGAAAATTCGAGCTGTACTAAATTAGCAGTCTGTCATTTACGGCAGGGGCCCCAATCCAATTCCCTTGTCTTTTCACATAATTTGACAAGCTTGTCAATTACCTGTAGTTGTCCTGCATGAAACCCAATGAGTTGGACCATGATTACGGTGCATAATTATGTGCTGGATAAGGCAAATAGCAAGAAATGACAAAGTGAAATAAGACAAATTTCACCTGTAAGAGGAGGTGCTGGGCCTCATCATGCTCTCTGAGGTGCATCCAAAGAAGCAATGCTGCTGCCTTCTTTTTCCTGGTTGTCTCATTATCTAAGTATGCCATCCTGCAGGAACTGAATTGTGATTAATTGTGATTAAAGCTTTGGGCGTTACACATGCCTCTGCTCTGTAGAGTTGCTCAGGAATGATTGAAGAAGATGCTCCGAGGCAGGCCTTTTATATGTCCACGTTACCATGACACATGGGAAACGCTTGAGCTACTCAAATTCGGCTGTCTTCGCCGACACCGTGGTCCCATCTTGATGTCATCGTACCATAATACGATGACTACACGCCGGTATTGCGAGGGCTTCACCTAGTCGTGTTGCCTTCCTAAGACAATTCGGCAGCTTTTTGTTTCCTTCGTATTGTCTTTGTGGGGCGAAAAAAGCCTGATGGCACCAATGATCAAACAAAGTAAAGACAAAGATGACACGATTTGACAAGATGCCCTTACGAAGGGCAAAATGGACAAATGAATTCAACACGAAAATGAACCTTCGCAAGGTCTTCGGGCAATTTTTTGGCATGCCAAAGATTTTTCCACCACTCACGAAGTTGCTGCCGGAGCCTGAGAAACTCCACCGGCGGTCATACGATGGCTTAAGATGCCCTCATGAATGGCCCAATGTTTATATGATCTGGGCCCTCTTGCATAAAAAGTTGCGATTAAACATAACTCAAAAAATTAAACGCAACTCGATTTTCAAGCAATCAGGATCGCACATTTGGGACTTGCGTTTAATTTTTTGAGTTGCGTTTAATTTTTTGAGTTGCGTTTAATCGCAACTTTTCATGCAAGAGGCCCAGAGCCGAATTTGAACATTTCCTTTATCTTGTGTCCATCTTTGCTCAATTTCGGGACAGTGTGACGCCTGTATTAAGAGAAAAATTTGAACATTTCCTTTATCTTGTGTCCATCTTTGCTCAAAAGTTTGCACTATAATTGCAACAATCTAGATCAGAATATCTCACTCATAGTAAGCATACTGACAAATTTCCATCAAGAGTGGCAGAAGAAATCCACAATCATTATATTTTACATGGATTTTCAACATGCACCTACATGTAGACATAAATTTTTGAGACATCTAAGAAATATACTGTGTTAAGGGATTTTTCGTTCTCGGATAGTAGAGATACATTCAAGTATTATCCAATGGGAAGATTTCCATGTTTTCCTGTTGAGCACCTCTCATGAGCAAATAATATTAGTTGTAGTTTAACAATTAAAAGTTTGTTTGTTTGTTTGAGTTTAAAGGCGCTTCTCGTTCAGTAAGAATATTTGCGCCTAAAAGGAAATGCATCATCTCATTAAAGGGCTGTGTTATTACTTAATTAGCTGGTGACAGATTTTGCCTCCTTGGACATCCATATCAGCATGATGAGTGAGACGTAAATGTATGCTGACGACGCTATCTGTTAACTTGATTTACAAGAAAAATTATGAAACAGCTTCAGAATCTCATCAACGATTGCTCTTGGTTCCAACAAAGATCATTACCGATAATACAAGCCAAATGATAGTCCAAATGTCTAAGTGCATTACTACATCATCAACAGCCCTGCAAGACTGTCACAGACGTCAGTGCTATGCATAGGTGCTATGCCTATATGGACATCCTAAACTGGGTTCTAGGACACCTACCCCCTGGACAACCACCCCCCGGATAACCACCCTCTAGGACAACTACCCCTTAGGACAACTACCCCCTAGGGCAACCACCCTCTAGGACGACTACCCCCCGGGACAATTACCCTCTAGGATGATTACCCCCGACTAACTACCCCCTAGGACAACCACCCTCTAGGACAACTACCCCCCGGACAACTACCCCCCAGACAACTAACCCCTAGGAAAACCACACTCTATGACAAATACCCCCGGACAACTACCCTCTAGGACAACTACCCTCTAGGACAACTACCCTCTAGGACAACTACCCCCTGGGCAACTACCCCTGGACAGCTACCCCTGGACAACTACCCTCTAGGACAACCACCCTCTAGGACAACAACCTCCTAGGACAACCACCCTCTAGGACAACCACCCCCGGACAACTACCCCCTAGGACAACCACCCTCGAGGACAAGTACCCCCCGGACAACTACCCCCTGACAACTACCCCCTAGAACCACCCTCTAGGACAACTACCCCCGGACAACTACCCCTTTGGGCAACCACTCTTCAGGACATCTTCTTGACAAATACCAGCTAAAGCCCCTTTCACAATTGGTCTGCGACCAGTTTGCGACCGCCTGCAACAGATTTTTCGGGGTGTTGCACGACCGATCGCTTGGTGTCTTGCGACCACTCGCAGTCGTTGCAGGCGGTCGCACGAACCTGAGGCGGTCGTGACTGGTCGCATCTGAACTTTGAACATGCTCAAAATCCAGACACGACCAGATGCGATCGATTCACTCGCATTAGGTCGTACGATCAGTCGTGCGATTCTCGTATGAGTGTTGCACAACGTTGCACGATTAGATGCGAGAGTTCGCACGACTCAATAGTCGCAGTGGGTGGGCTGGAGGTCGTGCAACACTCGCACGTGCGCTAGCGACCTATAGCGACCAGTCTTGCGAATGGGTGCGATTGTGCTAAGACCATGAGACTGTTGCACGACCGATCGCAGCACATCTTACAACGTTGTACTACCGTTACACGACTGTATGAGACTGTATGCGACTATTCCTCGGGGGTATATATAGGGGGACTATGGAGATGATCCTCGGCAACAGGGCCCTCCTCTAACAACTTTCTCTTCTTTATAACTTTCTTCTTTGGCATCTTGACTATTAAGAAGGCCAACTTGAAACTGACTACCGGTCAATTGTCGAGGGGGTTTTTATACCCCACGCCACTCGCACGAATACTCTCACGACCACTTGCACCGGTCTCATTCAATCGCACGAGAGATCGCATGGTCTCACATCCACTCGCACGACCATGCAATCGATCGTGCGACTATTGTGATTGGCGTCAAGCCACTCGCAATCACTCGTGCAACACTCGCATGTGAACGCAAGACCACTCGCACGAGCATATGCGAGCAAATGCGACTTACTCGTGCAACGGTCTCTTCTAGTCGCTTTTGTTTTACGACCGCTGTTGCATTTGTGAATGCCTTTCTGCGACCTGATGAGATCGATGGCGATTGAAGCCTGTTGCAGCCTGTCGTGCGACCAAATGGTCGCAAACGGTCGCAGACCAATTGTGAAAGGGGCTTAAGGTAACTACCACCCAAATAACTAACTAAATAAATAAAAACTAAATAATTAACGACTTAGGGTAATCATTAATCGGACAACAACCAACATACTCTCACCCATGGCATATAGGTCAACTATCCCCCTAAACAGTTACAACTCCCAGGTACTCGATGGCATTTAAAGGCATTGATTAACTTTGCCCAGGATTGAAAAAAAAAATCACTGTTCCAGCTAATGCTGTAATCATAATTGCAAACCTTTAGCTCAGACAGGAATCGCCTGAGTTTTATAAGCTGATCGGTCGTTTATATATCAAGATATTTACGATTGAACATTGATGTCGGGATAGAGTACCACCGAACCCTAAAGAACTCTTACGGTCGGCATACCTCGCTCTATCACAGAATACCGTACGGGCTGGAAACCCGCTCTGAAATTGCCAAGCGCTGGTGCTTGGTTTTTGTGACTGCAGCGCAGCGAAGAAGCCGAGCGACTTGCGCTAGCGATTGATCGCGATTTTCTCTTTTTAAGGATAGTAAACGGGTTCCATTTTCTCTCATACTTTCACATATCCTTAATTATATATGTAGTTAGAGGACTGCACACAATTCACTGGCATCTGAGCTGATTTTACAATTTTTCACAAAGTTAATCAATCACTTTAAACTGATTTCGGCCAAGGGAGGACATGGGGGGGGGGGGGGGTGACCAACAATCAGTAGGGATATAATGAGTATCCAGAGGAGGGGGTATCTACCTCCCACGGTAAGAACTTTTTGGAAATCTGCTTATAAATAGGATTTTGGTGCATTATAATGTTAAAATTCACCTCACCACGTGAAAAATTATATGATTGCAGTTAAATGTGTCTATACCCATGACACATACACATTGGTCTTGGGATGGAAATTTGCAAGACATATTTTTTGAATGTGTCGGAAACTTCGTTGCCATGGTAATGGCATATGGCAATAAATCGGGTTGAAATTTTGTGCTTTGAACTACTTCCTCATTTTTCGAGCAATGCTCATGAAATTTGACACACACATTTGTCTTGGGATGGAGATGGGCAAGACATTTTTTTGAATGTGTCGGAAACATCGTTGCCATGGTAACGGCATATCATGGCAATAAATCGGGTTGAAATTTTGTGCTTTGAACTACTTCCTCATTTTTCGAGCAATGCTCATGAAATTTGGCACACACATTTGTCTTGGGATGGAGATGTGCAAGACATTTTTTTGAATGTGTCGGAAACTTCGTTGCCATGGTAACGGCATATCATGGCAATAAATCGGGTTGAAATTTTGTGCTTTGAACTACTTCCTCATTTTTCGAGCAATGCTCATGAAATTTGGCACACACATTTGTCTTGGGATGGAGATGTGCAAGACATTTTTTTGAATGTGTCGGAAACTTCGTTGCCATGGTAACGGCATATCATGGCAATAAATCATTTTGAAATCTTGCGCATTGAACTACTTCCTCATTTTTCGAGCAATGCTCATGAAATTTGGCACACACATTTGTCTTGAGATGAAGATGTGCAAGACATGATGTTTGAATGTGTCAGAACTGCGTTGCCATGGTAACAGATTATGGCAATAAATCAGGTTGAAATCTTTCACATCGAACTACTTCATTTTTCGAGCAATGCTCTTGAAATTTGGCACACACGTTGGTCTTGTGGTAAAGATGTGCAAGACATATTGTTTAAGTGGAAAACTGCATTACCATGGTAACAACATATGGCAATAAAACAGGAAAATATTGCACATCAAACCACTTCCTCATTTTTCGAGCAATGCTCAGGAAATTTGGCACACACATTGGGGTTGGGGTATTAATCACCTTCAGTGATATTCTAGTTACAATACCAAACAAGTGAATGAGTAAATTATGCAATGCGTAATAAATGTCCCCGCCGGAAGTGCAGATCTGTGGAAATTAACTAGCCTGAACCTTAAAACTTCAGTGAAAAATTTTAGTGAATAAAATAATAATGTTACTGCATGCAAAAGAAGAGAATACCAACAATGCATGTAGACAACTGAAATATAAAACATGAAAACATTATGAACCTTCAGCCATTTTGAATAAATTTGCATAAATTTGCATGAATAATGAATTTCAAAATTCTGTGTAGATGTTTGGAAGCCCCCACCCAGCCCTATCAGATAAAACAATCGGAATCAAAATCCGATGTGAAATAGAGGAGAAGTAGCATTTTTCGTCAATTTTGAATAAATTTGCATAAATTTGCATAATTAATGAATTTCAAAATTCTGCGTAGAAGTTTGGAAGCCCCCATCCAGCCCTATCAGATAAAACAATCGGAATCAAAATCCGATGTGAAATAGAGAAGTAGCATTTTTCGTCAATTTTGAATAAATTTGCATAAATTTGCATAATTAATGAATTTCAAAATTCTGTGTAGAAGTTTGGAAGCCCCCACCCAGCCCTATCAGATAAAACAATCGGAATCAAAATCCGATGTAAAATAGAGGAGAAGTAGCATTTTTCGTCGATTTTGAATAAATTTGCATAAATTTGCATAATTAATGAATTTCAAAATTCTGTGTAGAAGTTTGGAAGCCCCCACCCAACCCTATCAGATAAAACAATCGGAATCAAAATCGGCCAAGAAATGACGGAGAAGTAGCATTTTCTAACATTTGAGCACACACGGACAGACGGACACACACACACACACATGCACACACGAACGGAGCCCGTTTCATAGTCCCCTCGCGAACTTCGTTCGGCGGGGACAAAAATATGTCTTTTGATTCCTCTTAATAATAATATTTACTGAAATAATGCACAGGAAGTGAAACATACAAAAAAGCATTAATTCCGGGAAATCATATCGTGTGTAAACATGATTTTCTTTCTTTTCCAATTAATTTTCCCAATTCTTTCTTAGTGTCAGGTATTTAATACAGGATTTTATCGAATTTTGCCCAAATTTATTGAAATTTTTGCTGAAATTTGCCAGAACTTTGCCCATTTTTTTTTCTTCCAAAAATAGGGTGCACAGTGCCCCCTGCCCCAAATGCCAATGAAATGAGCGTGTCATATTGTGTTGTTTCATAATAATCTTACGTGTCCCAAAAGTGTGAAGATCAAATTATTCTCTCCGTGACTATAATAGCGTTTTTGATAGAATAAATGATTGTATACCCTATACTATTTTTAAAATTGACCAACTACAATGCTAGTTTCCTTTAATACTCGATTGGGTGGTAGCTTTGTAACGAGTTGCATAATTGTAGAGTGCGTGAGGGAGGGGGGGGGGCTGACAAACGGCTGGAATATTTGTTTTCCTTCCCGTTCCCCCCCCCCCCTTAATTGTTGACCATGCAAAACGTCCAACAGAGAGTTGATATTGCACATGGGAATATCTGCCTTCATGCAATGAAGAAATCTAAGGCAATATTTTACCATTAACAGTACGAGTATTTATATAATATTGAATGGTCTTGAGTGGGATACAAGGATATATTGCACGAGCTATGAGCATATTTCATGAGTCGACACGACGAGTGAAATATTTTCAAAGCGAGTACGATATATCCTTGTGTCCCACGAAAGAAAAGCCATTCAATATTATTATTATTAATTGTATGATACCTAGTTCCTCAATTTTCAATTACATGTCGTTATGATTTTGTATTGACTTCGACATAAAACACAGGTAGAAAACATTTTTGTCCTTACCCAAGCATTTTGCAAGAGCTGCGCGCATACATCCATTGTCTTAACCTTTGCGTATTTAAGCGCGTATTCACTTTTCTACGCGTCACGCGCACCCCAAACCATGAGATATGGAGATATATTGCACGGTCATCCGGGTAGTTTTACACAAACCATGAGATATTGTTTTAAAATTGCACGGTCATCCGGGAACTTTTGTGCAAACCATGAGATACGCCAATTTTTCTGGTCGCCTGAAAACCCTTCATACAAATAATAATCAATTGTATTCAATGTACTTTTAGTAGTACTTCCATTTCGGCCAGTGAGCGTAGCGAGCGAGCAACCCCCCCCCCCCCCCCCCCCCAAAAAAAAAAAAAAAAAAACAAAAAAACAAAAAAACAAAAAACAAAACAAAAAAAATGTTTTTTTTTTAAATGATAGTTAGTATACATAAACTAGTTTTTTTTTTTTTTTAATGTGATAAACTAGGTTTTATTGTTGGAGTTGGAGTAGAAACAATTAAGCGAGCAAGCATGATCTGGGTTTTATTGTTGCAGGTCATAATAATTCTATTTTGGCGAGCGAGCGCAGCGAACGAGCACAATCTTGTTCAATGTGATGTTAAGTCCAATTTGGGGTACTTTTCATAGAGGGTGGTTGTCCTGGGGGTAGTTGTCCGGGGGTAGTTAGTTGTCCTAGAGGGTGGTTGCCCTAGGGGGTAGTTGTTCGGGGGTAATTGTCCTAGAGGGTGGTTGTCCTAGGGGGTAGTTGTCCGGAGAGGGGGGTACTTGTCCTAGAGGGTGGTTGTCCTAGGGGGTAGTTGTCCGTGGGGTAGTTGTCCTAGAGGGTGGTTGTCCTAGGTGGTAGTTGTCCAGGGGGTAGTTGTCTGAGAGCTAGTTGTCCTAGAGGGTTGTTGTCCTAGAGGCTAGTTGTCTGGGGGGGGGGGTAGTTGTCCAGGGGTAGTTGTCCTAGAGGGTAGTTGGCCTAAAGGGTAGATGGCCTAAAGGGTAGTTTTCCGGGGGGTAGTTGTCCGGGGGTAGTTGTCCTAGAGGGTGGTTGTACTAGGGGGTAGTTGTCTGGGGGGTAGTTGTCCGGGAGGTAGTTGTCCTAGAGGGTGGTTGTCCTAGGGGGTAGTTGTCTGGGGGGGTAGTTGTCCTAGAGGGTGGTTGCCCTAGGGGGTAATTAGTTGGGGGGGGGGGGGTAATCATCCTAGAGGGTAATTGTCCCGAGGGGTAGTCATCCTAGGGGGAGGTTGCCCTAGGGGTAGTTGTCCTAGGGGGTAGTTGTCATAGAGGGTGGTTATCCTAGGGGTGGTTATCCGGGGGATGGTTGTCAAGGGGGTAGGTGTCCGGATACGCCTAAACTGTAGCACCTTGAGTCATACGACCTACATGTAATATATTTTTTACTGGTTTGCAGTGTACCTAAACCTAAAGAAACTTTACTGAGATGATGTGAAGCGGCACAATTCTGAATACATACATGTACTATTCTCTGAGTCCTAACAATGAACTAACGAGGGAAATGCCCAGGGCAGTCTTGCCTGCATCACACAATTTTCACTAAGTGAAAAATCAAAGATTTTGGGGCACTTAAGGGGTGCTGCCCCTGACTGAGCCCCCCCCCCCCCTGTGTGAGCCAGGTACCCCATTTTTATAACTGAAAACCCCTTCAAGTAAGATTTATTGGATGGTGAAGTTCATTGAAATTAAGGTGTGTGTTTTTTAATAAAGAAGCAGAATATGTGTACATGAAATAATTGCCATTGGGACACTTTTGGGGTGGTGTCCCTCCATCAGACCTCTTGAAGATAATGATCTACTATACTTGAACAACCTGAAGTCTCCTTCCCCTAAGAATGATTCCTACCTAGTTTGGTTACAATTAATCTAAATGTGGCAATACGTTTTACAGAAGAAGGAAAAATGTCAATTCAGTGTCACAGGCTTTGGGGGGGGGGGGCTTCCCCCCCCCCCCACTCCCTCCTTAAGGAATATATGTAGGTACCCTATTTGCATTAATTTAGATCCTCTTTGCCTAATGATGATTCTTACCTAGTTTGGTTAGAACCCAGCCATGCATTTTTTAAAAATCTCATTTTCACAATAGGGGCACTTACATGTAAGGGGTGCTGCCCCTGAGCCCCCTTGGAGGCAAGGTACCCTGTTTCAGAAATTGAGGTCTCCTTCCTCTAAGGATGATACCTACAAACTTTGCTAACAATCTCGCAACAGGGCTTAAAGAAGAAGAAGCAAATATGAATCTAAGTACTGCCATTATTAGTGTTCTTGGGGGCACCATCCCCAAGACTCCACCCCTACCCCCCCCCCCCCCCCCTATATTGGCAGGCACCCCATCTTCATCAATCTAGATCCCTGCCAATTTTGGATGAAATCCACCACCAGCAAAGTTTTGAGAAGAAGTCAAATGCATGTGTACAATACATGTACATACTACATGTACATACATGTACTGTACATGTATGTAGAGACAAAATTGAATTTTACCAAAAACTCAACCAAGTTAAACTGTCAGTAGGTGACCTTTAATGTGATGAAAATGTAAGATTTGGGTATTCATTTGAAAGAGGGTGACATGAAGACAATCCCTAGCAAGAATGATGCCAAGTTTCAAAGAATTTGAACAAATACTTTTGAAATAAAGTAAAAATTCAAAAACTTAACCTCAGGTTAAGTTTTTGGAACACAATTCAACTCAATTGACCTTACTTGACCTTTGACCTTGACTTTTGACCTGAAATTTGTTCCACATTATTTGTGATACTCTACAACCCCTGTGTCCAAGTTTCATGGAAATCGAAGATATACTTTTGAAATGAGAGCATTTCCAAAATTGTTGACACCGTCGCCGCCGCCGTCGGAAAAGCGGCGCCTATGTCTCGCTTTTTGCTTACACAGGTGAGACAAAAATGACAGATATTTGAATTTGACCTTTGTGACCCAAGGGTAAGATTGAACTTTGGCCTGACTTTCAGTTTGTGAATTCGACTTAAATTGAAAATATAACATCATCAAGGCATTCGGCACCACATACCAGCCAAAGACAAATCATATCTAAACAAAGTACTATCCAACAGTGTGTATATCAAGTTCAAATTTGACCTTGAATTAACCCCTTCCGACAATGAATGAATGAATGATCTCAGAGATTAGTTCTACACACCCAAAACCCCTTCATTAAACATCTATAACAGTTTAAAAATCTAACGTATGCACGGTCATGTAAACAGGTAACAAATTTGACCTTTATTTCACCTTTATGACCTAACATGACCTTAAATTGCAAAAAGTGCATTAGAAATGAATTTTACATCCCTCGAAACCCATACTTTATATACATACATCATACACTGGTATGTGACATGTAGTTCAAAAGCTGGGTTTCAATATGGCTACCAGGCGCCAATTTGGATTTATGCAAATTATGAAAATTGCTCACGGTTGCTCTTTGGGCAACAAAGCTGAAATTGTTCTAGGATCACATAAGATCACAAATAATGATGATGTTATATTTTCAATTTAAGTCGAGTTCACGAACTGAAAGTCAGGCCAAAGTTCAATCTTACCCTTGGGTCACAAAGGTCAAATTCAAATATCTGTCATTTTTAGTTCAGTGTATGCAACTTTTCTAAGTTCATGCCGACTAATAAAGAGAATAAAAAACCTATAATTCAATGTTAATTGACCTTTATGACCTTTGACCTAACAACCCCAAAATCTGATCACTTTGTCTCCCCATTATGATGCATACAACATAGTTAAGATATGGTGATAACAAAAGTAACAAATCTTAATTTCATGTATATTGACCTCTATGACCTTTGACCTACTAAACCCAAAATGTAATCGTTTTTCTCACTAGGTGATGCATACTAGTACCAAGTTTGAAGTTCAGTCAAAATAGGTGACATATGGTGATAACAAAATGAAAACCCCCATGAATTTCATGTATATTGACCTCTATGACCTGTGACCTTTGACCTACTTACCAGAAATCTAATCACTTTGTCTCACTATGGTGATGCATATTCGTACCAAGTTTGAAGTTAGCACAAAAGGTTCTTGAGAAAATAATAATTGAGATGAGGCTAAAACCTGAAATTTCATGGAAACTGACCTCAGTAACTTTGACCTTACACCTACTTCCCCCAAAATCAAATCAGATCGTCTTCCTATGGTGATACATACAATCACCAAGTTTTAAGTTCATACCTCAAGTGGTTCTAGAGATATCATGATAACAAGAAAACCTGGAATTTCAGAAATTGACCTCTACTACCTTTGACCTACTTACCCCAAAATATAATCAGATCATCTTCCCGAGGTGATTCATACTATCATCCAGTTTAAAGTTCATACCTCAAATGGTTCTTGAGATATCTTGATAACAAAAAGTAGGACGGACAGACGGACGGATGGACCGAAAACATAATGGGGAGCTCTTGAAATAGGACGGTAGCTCGGAGCACAATGCTAGTCCGCTCGAACACTCCTTCTGCGCATGCGGGAACGCCATCGCACTCTGTCCTCCTGGTTTTCATGACAGTATTCAGCCAAAATAGCGTCCGGTCTTTAAACAGGATGGAGCGGTGTATTGCGAAAAATGTCTACTACCCGCTCACGCACAGTGCAGTGCACTACATGTGACAGCTAAATTTTTATGACATGCACATGGAGTATAGACACTGAATCTTGTAGTTCTACAGAAATACAGAAAAGGAAAAACATAGAAATACATTAGGAAAGAGAAGAGGATAGATTAAAGGAAAAACAAAGAAATACATTAGGAAAGAGAGAGGAAAGATTAAAGGAAAAACAAAGAAATACATAAGGAAAGAGAAGAGGATATATAAAAAAAAAAAAAAACATGAGAGAGAAGAGGATAGACTGGAGAAAAACAAAGAAATAAATTAAGAAAAACATGTGAGCGCGGGCAGGGTATTTATATTTGGCGCACCTTCTTTCCGTTTCCGTTTCCGTTTAGGTGTCTCCCTCTTAGGAACGTGTAGCGAAACGTTTACTGGGATAAGACGGGAAGTTGTGAGCGACGTCCAGCACGAACGCTTATCGCTCCCATCGCGAGACCTAATGGCTCTTGCACCACCTTCAGGGGGGCGCGGGCATAAAAAATTGCAGAAAAAAGTTAAATGGATATCGCCGTCACCTGGAGATAGACACTGTCTAAGAATTACCTCTGAAAGTCATTCATGCCCATGCAGGGGCATAATCACATACAGCTAGGAGAAACTTGTGTGACTGTTAACAAGATAGAGACATTACCTTAGGGTAAGTGACAGGTGTTAGGTTCCTCTGAGCAAGCTTATCAATTGTCTCCTTGTCATCCCGAAGATCCAGTTTGGTTCCAACCAAGATGATGGGTGTGTTGGGACAATGGTGGCTAACTTCTGGATACCATTTGGCACGAACATTGTCAAAGGAAGCAGGGCTCACCAATGAGAAGCAGATGAGAAACACATCCTGAAATTTCAAAAACATTGTAACATTTTCAATTGAAGAAGCAGACTCATCTTGTCACTTGTATACCTGCATGTATAAATACAATTACAAGGATTGTGGTTGATATAGAGTTCATGAATAGTCTTGGCCCCAACAGCACTGTTGCTTCTACTACTGACGGTCATTCACAGCATTTATATGGTGACAAAATCTTGTTAACACATTAAAAAGCACAGACTCCTCCAATGAATTTAGCATTTATCCATCAGCTAGGTATTTAAAATTTAAGACATGATCTCGATCTTAAGTGTTCTAGACCAGGTATTCTTTATTAATTTTTCAGGTGGGCCAAATATGATATCATGAAGTACTGTATGCCACTGAACGGGCCACTGGTATGGGCATGCACCCAGGGTTGGTGGAATAGTTTTAAAGTGGAGGAGCATTTAGTCAGGTTCACTATGTATTTTTGTTCAAAATTTTTGGAGATTGGCAAAACTATACATTTTTGGAATCGGTAGAACATGGGGAATCCGAAAATTGATGTTGGCATTTGCACAAAACCCTGACCGAGCAGCCATTTTTGATTTTCAAAATGGCTGCCATATGTAACTAGTATTGAACACTTTAGAAGATATTTTTGTAACAGAACCTCATTCTGTCATTTTTGTGGTAGCATATTAAAGGGCATTAAATACTCTACAACATGACACCACATTCGATGGGTTTCGTGATGATTTGTACAACAATTTTGGGCAGAAAATGTGATTTTCATCATTTTTTTTCAACAATATGAATTGCTTCAAAATACATGTTTCTCCATATTTCAAAAGTCCATTTCACTAATGACTTCTAACTTTACAGAAAATCAACCAATATATAGGGTCAATATCATATAAAAATTACAAGTTCATTGCTTATCTAACAAAAAAGTTATAGTACTCTAAAGTTCACACTTTGATATTTTCTAAAACAGAGAAATAAAGCCAAGGGCTGCCTTCTAGTCAGGTTCACTATATATTTTTGTTCAAAGTTTTTGGAGATTAGCAAAACTATACATTTTCGGAATCGTTAGAGCATGGATAAGCAAAATAATGATGTTGGCATTTGCACAAACACCGGCTTGGTGGCCATTTTGGATTTTCAAAATGGCCGCCATAAAATACATAATTTGTCTTATCTCGGCTTCTTTTAAAGGTATAAACGTAATGAAATGGGCCAGTGCTACTATTTATGGGTGCAGAAAACAAATGGTGACATCTAGACATCTTCTTCTACCGCTTCCTCGCATATGGAGGCCATTTTGGATTTTCATCTCTGCTTCTGGTCAACCTAGGAACTTAGCAAAAATATTCTAATCCTTTTCTTGGTCGATAAAACAATTGGTGACATATTTAGACTTCTAATCTTAATGCGTCATCGCACACGGCGGCAATTTTGTATTTTAAAAATGGCACACATATATATGTATGTATATATATATATATATATATATATGCTATAATACCACATGCTTTTACACATATTCCCCCTTCACCTTTCTATATCTTTCATTAAATTTTACTAAACTGTGTAAATTGATCAGATGCGCATGCGCAAGTTATCAAAATGCAACCATGACAACATCGAAAACATTTTTAGAAGAGAGTAATTTTCACATCCACTGCACTCAAGTTGATCAGCTCTAAGTCTAATGTCAGTCCCTCTTAATTTACATCAATTTCACATCTAAAGTTCAAGTTTGGTAAGTTTGAATTAATGTTAAACCTGATATCTTCATTTTATAGCAATGTTTATTAATATATTAATTATTCTTAGAGTCATTTCATGTTATTTCATTGCAATTCAATTATGTACTCCTGTCGCTGTTGGAGGGGAGCTTTTTAACATTGATAATCCATGTACCTATCACATAATCTTGTATCTCAGCCGCAATGAAATATTTTACAAGGTTACTTTAGGACAGTTTAGTCTATACATCTTATTTCGTTAATATGTTTTAGAATAGTTCCATCTTGTAAAGATTTATCTCGTCTTCTTGATGATATGATTTTATCGATCTACTATTGAATGTGAATTATCGTATTGTTGTAAATTTAGCTCCATTTAATTGTTTTTGTTCTTAAAAATGAGTAAATTATGAACTCAGTCGTTTCTGTTTTTGTGCGCGGGGCACCTGTTTGTGTGTACCGTTTTTATTATACGCGCACCCCTGTGGGTGAATGCGCGTACCTCTACCCCGGCTACCCTGGATGGAGAAATGACAAAACAATGATACCATTGTGACGTAACAATGATGTTATTATGATGTAAATAATGATGTTACCGTGCATATTGTGTTTACATGTACATGATTGTATTTTGTTATTTGTGTACATCTACTTCAAAATAATAACACAACGTGTTTTTAACAGATGAAGTGAAATTCTTAAAACCGACTCTTCAGGTCAGCTTTGGTCCGGTAGACAGGCAGCTAGTTGTATTCTTTCTAAGCCGTATAAATCAACGGTAATTATAATCCATTTAAGGTGTAAATAATGAATTCCATTAAAGTAGATATTCATTGATTTTTAAAACTGACTTAAGTTTCATTATTGCGTAGGTGAAGCTTAGACCGGACAAGTTTGTCAAAATTCGACGCTTGCAAACATTCGAAGTAATGATTACTATCAATTACAAATTGCTAAAATACAGCCCCAACATAGCACCTGAACAGCTCTCCAAAAACCGCTGAAATGTGTGACGTCAAAGGGAGGACGTTAATTGCACAAGCAGACGATGTCCCATAACATCTCACATATTTTCAGTGCCTGTTTTGTCATCTTCTCTTCAGTTATTTCACTTCACTAGCATTAGTCTATTATGTTTAATCCATATATTGCCTCACTCTAAACCCCGTGCATGGGTTTATTTGGATGGAAAATGAAGCATTACAAGAATAAAGGAATCAGTTGCTTGTAAACAAAATAGACGTCACTGCATTCACAGCTGCATACACCGCTGGACGTTCGGCGTTGAATGAGGGATAAATACCGTCCTTGCAATCATTCAGCGGGCTTTTCAATTTGAAAGTGTGGTTTCTTTGATTGTTCATTAACCCTCATCCTATATATTTACAAACAAAAGATTTCAGTAATCAGAATCTGTTTCATTCCCATTTTAGAATGGTGTGAAATATGGGCACGTTTGAATACACTAAATTCTTTATAATTTGAGAAATAACTGCACTGCACTTATGTTCATTCTTTATGGGACGTCGTCTGCTTGGACAGGATTGTTCCCTTTATTGACGTCATTGAAACATTGTTATTTTTTTGGCGAAGCGGGCTTTTCAATTTGAAAGTGTGGTTTCTTTGATTGTTCATTAACCCTCATCCTATATATTTACAAACAAAAGATTTCAGTAATCAGAATCTGTTTCATTCCCATTTTAGAATGGTGTGAAATATGGGCACGTTTGAATACACTAAATTCTTTATAATTTGAGAAATAACTGCACTGCACTTATGTTCATTCTTTATGGGACGTCGTCTGCTTGGACAGGATTGTTCCCTTTATTGACGTCATTGAAACATTGTTATTTTTTTGGCGAAGCGCTTGTATATCGCAGATGCTGGGAGGTAGTTTTATTTGTATTATTGTTTAATTACCTGATATGTAGTTGACTTTAAACTGATACGATTGCTATCTGTTAACTTGCCAGTTTCTAGTGATACATTATTTATCATATTTGTGATTTTCTTTGAATGTGTACTTTAAATGTGATTAGATTGAATTGTAAATATTTTACTGTACCATGTTGGCAATGTTGTATTTAAATTAATATTTGCATGATTGATTGTAATTAATTAATTGATTGTAATTAATTATAATCGGTTCATTGTTGTGTTAATAATCGCCATCAATATTATAACCGATATATGTTAATATTAGTATTGATATTATTAGAATTTTATTATATTCATCGTCGTTATTATAATAATAATCATTCTTTTTATTGTTATTATGTTTCTCATGCAGTGCAGGGTCTCAAGCAGCCCGTCTCTGCGTTCACAGTGTTGCGTTGAAGTTTAGTTTTTATTTATATTTTGTCATTAAGCTTATCCAGTTGTAAATTCTTTCGTTGCCAATTGTCATGATAACTAAAATATAGATAATAAAGTCATCATCGAAGTTTAATACGATTAATCTACTAGCGTCGTTCTTTCTCCTCCAATCTTCAGTTTGAATAACGGGTTTAAAATCATTTAAGTAAATAGTTGTTAATGCAAGTTGTGCTCTCCCACTTTTAGTAACTTAACCCAATACCGAGAGGCCACGAATTTTGGCCCGTCGGTGACATAATTTTTGGTGCCGAAACCCCTTTAATTTTTTACATAATAGATATTAGTTAACTATTAAATTTGACTAGTCTTACAAAAAAAATACACCAACGCAACACTGTGGACTGTCGACCGAGTGTCATCTACCGAAGATGGAAACACCAGCTCCGCCACATCTCTCTCCGATTGGATCACCGTATGCACCCAGCATGACAACAAAAGTCCCATCACCTCTGCAACTGGCGGGATTCGACCCAATGCCTGCCCCAGAGCTCCACCATGGACGCCAACCTGGATCTGCCCCGACGCTCCTTGTAACACAACAATTAAAGAATGTAAACGTGTTCACAGGTAAAGGGGGCATGTGTGTTGATGACTGGGTGTGTGACATGCGTTACCTCATAGAATCAAGAGGAAACTTATCTCCCCGCGCAAGTTTCAACGAAGTCGTCAAACACACGGGTGGTAGGGCTCGTGACTTAATCCTGAATCTCGAATTTCAAGGAGGAGAAGTGTCGGCCGAGAGAGCGTTCAGAGAACTCAACGACGAGTAAGGGGACGGTGATGTCACGTCTTCACCCATGGCGAGTTTCTACGCACGTATGCAGCAGACCAACAAGACGCCGTTGGAGTACGCGGTTGCATTAGAGGCTAAACTTCGGACTGCAAGAGATCGTGGCGATCAGGCAGCCCTCAGCGGAGAGTCAGCTCGTGACGCTATGCTGACCACACAGTTTATGCACGGTCTACGTGACCAAAAGGTGAGAGCCCGGCTGGGGCCAGTGAGGCCCAGAATCATATCGTTTCGGGAACTACGGAAGAAACTCCGCGTAATTGACGCTGAAGAAAAGTTAGCCTCTGCTCAAGTATACAGGCAGCAAACAACGCCGAAGGAAAACAAAGAAAACACACAAGACCTAGATGGACTGATTAGAGTTGTGAATGAGCTGGCCGTAACTCAACAGAAGCAAATGGACCTATTCCACCAGACCATCACGGAACAGCAACGGCAGCTTAGCAACCTCGAACAGCGACTTCAGGGAAGTGTTGCAGACAATAGAGGAGACAAGCAGAAGCACCGGCGGCTGATCTGTTACAAGTGCAGAGAGCCCGCACACTTTGCCAGTTCATGCCCAACCCTCCCGTCAAATTAGCAGGACCCGCAGATGGAGCGCAATCTGTGGGTGTGATGGAGCAACGAAGCCCTAATGGAGGAAAATTGGAAAATGACGAGGGTGAATCGTTGGTTGGACCAGTCAACGCACCACGGTCACGATATGCGGACAACTGTGCATTGCTATTTTAGACACAGGTTCTCAAGTAACGACAATCACCAGAGACTTTGTCATGCGCAACCCCAGCCTCCAGAAGCAAGAAGTACAGTCAACTCCTCTCAGGACAGAAGGCGCCGGAGGTCAGGTACCTCATGAAGGTGTCATACTCTTGGATATTACGATGCTGGGGACTGAAGTGAAATCAGTGCCGGCTTTGGTAGTCCCAGGAATAGGACAGGAGGGACGAGTATCTTGCTTGCTAGGTACTAATGCTCTACGCGCATCCCGCGACAGGATTCACACTACGTTCGGAAAGAACTTCATGGGAAAGGTAAAGGAGATGTTACATACATTTTTTCCCCTACATCGGCTTCTTTTCAACGTAGAAACTGAATGAGATATGCTAATCCTACGTTTCTTGGGTCGAGAAAAGAATCTGTGACATTACTAGACTTCTACTCCCAACGCTTCATCGCATATGGCGGCCATTTTGGATTTTCAAATTGGCCGCCATGAAATATTATATTGCCCTATCTCTGCTTCAAGGCAGTCTAGAAACATATTGGAATATTCTAATACTATGTTTCCAGGGTCAGGAAAAACATTGGTGACGTCATTAGAGTTCCCATCTCAACGCTTCATGTGGCTTCCATCTTGGATTTTCAAAATGACCGACATAAAATGCATATTTTGCCCTTTCTCTATGGTCAACATAAAAACTACATGAAATATAATGCTTATGTTTCCTTGATAAGGGAAATATTTGGTGCTATCACAAACTTATAATCTTGATTCTTCCTTCACTTTAAGCATTTGAGGCACTAGGAGCCCTCAGACAAATTTCATTGCATCTCTAAACTGAAACTATGCCATGTTCTGGCTTTTGTCCTTGAAGTCTTGCATAGGAGCCCTCAGACAAATTTCATTTCGTCTCTAAACTGAAACTGTGCCATGTTCTGGCTTTTGTCCTTGAAGTCTTGCACATATTTTGACACCAAGTTCAGAAAAATTATACAGTCATGCTATATATTACAATTGTTTATATATAACAATTGTTTTGATGATATGATTATCAAGATAATGATGATAATGATGATGATTATGATTATGATGATGGCAATGATGATCATGATGATATAATGATGCTATGATGATACTGATGATAATATAATTATGATGATCAAGATGAAGTGACGATATGATTAAATGAGTTAATGACGATATGATGATGATATTATATGATATGACGATGGTACATGTATGATGATATGATGATATAATCATATTTGATGATGATAATACAATTCATTTTCTTCTATTCATGATACAGATCAAATTCCAAAAGGGAACCACGTGTGTATAAAGGATGAAGTTGCGGTCGGGCAGGGAAGAAAATGTTGGCTTGATATTTTTTTATGAATGTAGAGTTTGATGAAGATGATATTTATGATGATAATTGTTTTGACGATATGATTATCAAGATAATGATAATGATTATGATGATGATAATACTGATGATCATGATGATATAATGATGCTATGATGATGTGACGATGATAATAAAAATATGATGATCATGATGAATTGATGAAATAATGATTACGAGTTAATGACGATATCATGATGATATGATATATGATGGTATGATGATGTGATGATGATATGATAGTTCATTTCATCTCATCATGATACATTAATAGTTATTGAAATTAAGATGAATTTAAAAAATATCAATTATAATATCGACTATTGTCTAAACGCTAGTACGCTACACATTTTGAAACGCAATTCAGGCAAAGGGGTTTAAGAACCTTTTCTTTAAAATAAAACTAGTGGCATTTATGAGAGAGAGAGTCAGACAGAATGAATAATTACCCCCCCCCCCCCCAAAAAAAAAAAAAAAAAAAAAAAAAAAAAAAAAAAAAACCAAGATGAATGTGACTGCGTCTCCTATATGCCTCCGCCTAAAATTCAGTTGATGGCTCAAACCGTTTTTGAAATATTGTGATAACCAGAATAAAACACCTCTAATTACATGTTAATTGACCTCTTTGACATTTGACCTTACACCTTATAACCCAAAATTCTGATCACTTTATCTCCTCCTAGTCATGAATACAAAATAGTTGATACATGGTGATAACAAAGGTAAAAGAAACATTAATTTCACATACACCTGTATAATGACCTCTATGACCTGTCACCTTTGACCTTCGTGAACAAAAATCTAATCAGTTTGTCTCATTATGGTGATGCATACTAGTTCCAAGTTTGAAGTTAATGGAACAAATGGTTCTTGACCAGCATTGTCACTACGGTGGTCGACGCCGGTCGGAACTTTCCACCACTCGAAATTTAATGTTATATCACACCCGCCCGCCTGGCACTGATTTCCCCACTGACAAAGGAAAAAAATGCTACGATTTTGACCTACGAACATGCAACTATGGTTTAAGCCAGTAATCTGACAGCGCTCACAGCAGGTATATGTACAAAGTAAAACAAAATACTAGTACAGTAGTTACAATGCTTAATGCTGCAGCTACAGTACAGTGTGTACTGTGTAGATACATGATATTTTTACTGTTTAACTATAACTTATAAGCCCTGAAAACCGACTAGTTTTTGTCCCTGAACCCCCGTGGCAAGGTGTCAGGCGATAAAATTTCCACCACTAAAAAGTCCCTGGTGACAACCCTGTTCTTGACATATAGTGTTAACAAGGCAAAAACTTGTAATTTCAGAACTGACCTCTCTAACATTTGACCTTTGACTCACATACCCTAAAATCTAATCAGATCATCCACCTATGGTGATATATACTAGCACTAAGTTTGAAGTTCATACCTAAAATGGTTCTTGAGATATCGCATTAACGAGGCCAACACTTGCAATTTCAGTAATTGACCTCTGTGACCTTTGACTTTTGACCTACATACCCCAAAATCTAATAAGATCATCTTCCTATGGTGATACATACTAGCACCAAGTTTGAAGTTCATCAAGGCTGTCAACTTTGGGGAAGTGCTTGGAGGGAGATTCGTTTTTTTCTCTCTCGCCAGAAGACCAGGGCCAAAAATTGAATTATGCTAAAAAGCATTGAAAAATTATGCTAAATTAATGCTTAAAAAATCTTTGTTTTGGGGGCATCTTTCTACTCCAAAATTCTCTGACAACCCCCCCCCCCCCCCAAAAAAAAAGCTCATCAACGTTTTCGGCTGACTATTTACTCCAAAATTTTTATTTCACATGTATGGCGGGAGAGCGGGAGGAAGGGCGTGGTGGCGGGAGTCTCCCGCCATGACGCTGGTGGGACAGTGGGAGAATGAGAGTGAGACTCCCGTCAAATGTAGGAGGGTTGACAGCCCTGAGTTCATACCTCAAATGGTTCTTGAGTTATCACGAGAACGAGGCTAACACCTGAAATTTCAGAAATTTCAGAAATTGACCTCTGTAACCTTTGACCTTCATACCCCAAAATCTAATCAGATCGTTTTCCAATGGTGATACATACTAGCACCAAGTTTGAAGTTCATACCTCAAATGGTTCTTGAGTTATTGCGAGAACGAGACTAACACCTGAAATTTGAGAAATTGACCTCTTTGACCTTGACCTTTCACCTACTTACCCCAAAATCTAATCAGATCATATTTCTATGGTGATACATACTAGAACAAAGTTTGAAGTTCATAACTCATATTGTTCGCGAGAACGAGAAAGCGGAACGGATGGACAAACTGACGGATGGACGGATGGACGGACGGACAAGCTGAAAAAATTCTGGTTGACAAAGTTCTGTTAACCATATCCCTGAAGGCACACCACAATGTTCATTTGGATTTTTTGTAACATGTAAACGAATGGCAAGTAGGGAAGAAATAAAGTATCTGCCTGCAGCAAAGGTCCAACGTGTAATCCATTATATAAAAAATCTGTATGTTATAAGATAAAGAAATGTGAAGTGCATAATGTCACATATTTTTTCCAGATGGTTTACTGTGGCATATGGGAATAAGGCTAAAAGAGAGGGTAATAAGATAAAAATGTCTGAGGGTAGGACTAAGAGAAATATAAGAATATCTGAGTACAGAAGAATGGAATATAAGACTTACTGTCTAAGGGTAAGAGAGGGGAATATAATACTTACTGTCTGAGGGTAAGAGAGTGGAATATAAGACGTACCGTCTGAGGATCAGAGAGTGGAATATAGGACTTACTGTGGTTAAGCGAGTTAAATATAAGATTTACTATCTGAGGGGAAGAGAATGGAATATAAGACTTATCGTCTGAGGGTAAGAGAGTGGAAAACTTACTGTCTGAGCTTAAAGAGAGTGGAATATAAGACTTACCTTCTGAGGGTACGACAGAGGAATATAAGACTTACTGAGGGTGAGAGAGTGGAATATAAGATTACTATCTGAGGGTAAGAGAGTGGAATATAAGACTTACCGTCTGAGGGTAAGATAGTGGAATAAAGACTTACTGTCTGAGGGTAAGAGAGTGGAATACAAGACTTACCCTCTGACAGTAAGAGAGTGGAATGAGACTTACCATCTCAGGGTAAGAGAGTGAAATACAAGACTTACCATTTGACGGTAAGAGAGTGGAATAGAAGACTTACTGTCTGAGGGAAAGAGAGTGAAAAACCTAATGTCTGAGCTTAAGAGAGTGGAATATAAGACTTACCGTCTGAGGGTAAGACAGAGGAATATCAGACTTATTGTCTGAAGGTAAGAGAGTGGAATACAAGACTTACCATCTGACGATAAGAGAGTGGAATAGAACACTTACTGTCTAAGGGAAAGAGAGTGAAAAACTTACTGTCTGAGCTGAAGAGAGTGGAATATAAGACTTACCGTCTGAGGGTACGACAGAGGAATGTAAGACTTACTGTCTGAGGGTGAGAGAGTGGAATATAAGATTACTATCTGAGGGTAGGAGAGTGGAATACAAGACTTACCGTCTGAGGGTAAGAGAGTGGAATATAAGATTACTATCTGAGGGTAGGAGAGTGGAATACAAGACCTACACCCTGACGGTAAGAGAGTGGAATATAAGACTTACCTTCTGAGGATCAGAGAGTGGAATATAGGACTTGCTGTGGTTAAGCGAGTTAAATATAAGATTTACTATCTGACGGTAAGAGAGTGGAATAGAACACTTACTGTCTGAGGAAAAGAGAGTGAAAAACCTACTGTCTGAGCTGAAGAGAGTGGAATATAAGACTTACCGTCTGAGGGTAAGACAGAGGAATATCAGACTTATTGTCTGAAGGTAAGAGAGTGGAATACAAGACTTACCATTTGACGATAAGAGAGTGGAATAGAAGACTTACTGTCTGAGGGAAAGAGAGTGAAAAACCTACTGTCTGAGCTTAAGAGAGTGGAATATAAGACTTACCGTCTGAGGGTAAGACAGAGGAATATAAGACTTATTGTCTGAGGGTAAGAAAGTGGAATATAAGGGTAAGAGAGTGGAATACAAGACTTACTAAGGGTAAGAGAGTGGAATATAAGACTATCGCAGGGTAAGAGAGTGGAATACAAGACTTACTGTCTGGGGGTAAGACAGAGGAATATAAGACTTACTGTCTGAGGGTAAGAGAGTGGAATACAAGACTTATTGTCTGAGGGTAAGAGAGTGGAATATAAGACTTATCATCTCAGGGTAAGAGAGTGAAATACAAGACTTACCATCTGACAGTAAGAGAGTGGAATAGAAGACTTACTGTCTGAGGGAAAGCGAGTGAAAGACTTACTGTCTGGGGGTACACGAGTGGAATATAAGACTTACCGTCTGAGGGTAAGACAGAGGAATATAAGACTTACTGTCTGAGGGTAAGAGAGTGGAATATAAGACTTACTGTCTAAGGGTAAGAGAGGAGGGCAAGAGAGTGGAATGTAGGACTTACCGTCCGAGGGTCAGAGAGTGGGATTATAGGACTTACTTCTGTGGTCAAGCGAGTGAAATATGAGACTTACTGAGGGTAAGAGAGTGGAATATAAGAATTACCGTCTGAGGGTAAAAGAGTGGAATATAAGACTTACCATCTGAGGGTCAGAGAGTGGAATATGGGACTTACTATCTGAGGGTAAGACAGAGGAATATAAGACTTACTGTCTGAGGGTAAGAGAGTGGAATACAAGACTTACTGTCTGAGGGTAAGAGAGTGGAATATAAGACTTACCATCTCAGGGTAAGAGAGTGGATACAAGACTTACTGTCTGAGGGTAAGAGAGTGGAATATAAGACTTACCATCTCAGGGTAAGAGAGTGGAATACAAGACTTACTGTCTGAGGGTAAGAGAGTGGAATATAAGACTTAACATCTCAGGGTAAGAGAGTGGAATACAAGACTTACTGTCTGGGGGTACAAGAGTGGAATATAAGACTTACTGTCTGGGGGTACAAGAGTGGAATATAAGACTTACTGTCTGAGGGTAAGAGAGTGGAATATGAGACTTACTGTCTGAGGGTAAGAGAGTGGTATATAGACTTACTGTCTGAGGGTACGAGAGTGGCCTCAGTCTGTCATAATCTTCCTGACCTGCTGTATCCCACAATCCCAAGTTCACTGGTCGGCCGTCCACCATCACATTGGCAGAATAGTTGTCAAATCTGGTGCAAATACAGTATTGAATTGATATGAAAATTTCATTAAATAAAAGTTCAATAATTATACTTAAAGCAGCAGAAGTTGGAACTAAAATATGTCACAGTGTATGTCATCTCAACTTCTGGCCCCCGTTGCATAAAACTTACCGTTAATGGTAACTCTGCTATCAATGGTAACTACCATGGTAACATCACTCAACAGCCAATCAAAATCAAGGTTTCCATGGGAGTTACCATTGATGGCAAAGTTACCGTTAATGGTAAGTTTTATGCAACGGGGCCCTGAAGGTACATATTTTTTTGTGACTTTCATATATGCTTTTGACAGAAAAGACTATGTACACATAGAAATAAAATTTCCGGTACATATATACAGCCCTGGAAAAAATTAATAGACCAGCTTCTTACATAGGCCTATATGGCAAGTGTTGGCTATATCAGTAATTGAATTTTCAGAACGATTTCTATTAGCTAACTCATAATGAGTGGATGAATACTCCCCAAAACAATTAGCTCATGTAAAAACTAATCCCTCTGACAATTACCGCCAGGGTAATTGCCCCTAGGACAATTAACTCCGGACAATTTTCGCTGAAGGACAATTACTTCTAAGGGCACCCCAACGGATAGAACTTTCAGAAAAACTAACAGAATGTAAATATCCTAGATGCTAACTGTCCTCAGGGATATTCTCCAGGGGTAGGGGTTTTGGAAAAAATGTCCTGACAGAAGTGGTCTGGGGATAATTGTCCAGAGGGTATGCCTGATTTTCTTGTAAAGCCATGTCCACTCTTCTGGAGGCAGTTTGTTCAGTTCTTGGTGGAAAACTGAGCTACATTTGATGATAGCAGCCATGCCTTGTGGCATTATGTCAACAAGGTGTTCCCTTTTTTTCCCCCTCAGAGTAGCTCATTCATGTTGTAATAATGTTTTTTTTGTTTCATAAAATTAGTTTTCTAATAACTTTATTTTTTATGTCACACACACTGTAGTAGAATAATGAGAAGGCCATGGTACTCAGACCAAGAGTAATAACACTTGAAATTCATCCTTTAAGACATTTATAGCCTATTAGCTTAGGTGGTCAAAAAACTCTTTCTCATGGGAAAAAAGGGGTGTTGTAATTGTCTGGGGAAACTTGTCCAGGACAATTTGTCCTGGCTGTATTCGACCTAGTGGTAACTGTCATGGGGTAAAAAGTCATAGGGGTAATTGTTCTAGTTAGTGGTAGTCCATTAATCATGCATTAGCTGTTGATAATCATTTTCCTACTTCCATAGACAACGGACTTAACACTACTCATATACCCCGAAATGGAGCTGGTCTAATAATTTTTTCCAGGGCTGTATATATATATATATATATATATATATATACTTACTCAATAGGAAATGTACATGTATAAACAGGAGCGAGTAGATTTACATGATGAATCACTTCTTTACCTTACAATGATCATAATTACATTGGGCCTTCTTGAAGAATTATGAAACACAAATAGAACGGAAATAAGTAGATTTACATGACAAATTAATTCTTAATTTAACAACAATCGTAATCACGTTGGGACTTCTTGAAGAATTATGAAACACAAATGAAACTGGAGTTGGGAGGTGAGTACATTTTCATGACAAATCCCTTCTATGATGATCATTAATTACATCAGGCGTTCTTGAAGAATTTTGAAACCGAAATGGAACAGCGGAGAATCTGATTGATGCGATAAATCACTTCTTACTTCAACGACAAAAAATTTATGTCAAAGCTTGTCCACAAACAAGTCATTTTCAGCATCAAATGACCATCTTATTTGTGGCACATGACATATCTATTTATTGTTTTGAACAGGCAAACAGGAAGTTCATGTTCTGTTTGGCATGGAAGTGTCATGTTAGGTGAACTTCCGTTTGGTTCGGCAGTTCTACTACAGCATTATTGTGTCATTGTTATCAAACCTACACGGTACATGCCTACAGAGTAGGAATGTTGTCATATTTACATAGCAGGAATGCATCGTTTCGTGATTACACAGTAGGAACAGGCTTTTAGCTAGGCTTTCAATATTGGATATCCCACTTAAAAACTAGAAATGTCCATTGCTGCGCAATGCGAATGTATCCCCCAGCACTGGCAGCGATTTTTGCATCATCCTTTTGTTTGAAGGAGGAACAAAGAACCTCCCCCCCCCCCTCCCCTCCCTCAAACAAAAGGATAATGCAGAGATCGCCATCAGTGGCCCGGACTATTGTAAACACTAAAGTAGGAGCAGGATCACCAAAACAATGTGTGTGTGTGGAGTATAATGCATCTCTATGGAAAATTTGAAAGAAATCAGTCAAGAAGCACACACAAGATATCCACTGAAATATGACGTTTGACCCTATAAAAGACGAAACACTTGGGGCAGCAACACCAAAAACTGTAAAGGTGTAGAGTGAACTATGATGGACCTCCATACAAAATCTGAAAGAAATCAATCGAAAATATGTGACACCAGAGTGCATGCACAACAGCAACCAAAATAAGACATTTGACCCTATAAAAAGCGGACCACTGGGGGAGCATCACCAAACACTAAAGATATGTAGATTTTACTAAGACACTCCTATATACAAAATTTGAAAGAAATCTGTCAAGAAATGTGGCACTTACATGTAGAGTGCACAAAAGACATATGATCTTTGACCCTATAAAGGACGGAACAATAAGGGCAGCATTATCAAAAAGTAGAAATTAGTAGATTGTACCAAGATAAATCTCAATAAAAAATTTGAAAAGAATCCGTCAAGAAATATGGCCTGCAGACTGCACACAAGACATCATCCAAAATATGACCTTTGACCTTATAAAAGACAGAACACTGGTGGCAGCATCACCAAAAACCAAAGATGTGTAGATTTGACCAAGATACAACTCTATACAAAATTTGAAAGAAATCTGTCAAGAAATGTGGCAGTAAGAGCACACAAAAGAAACAAATGACCTTTGACCCTATAAAGGACGTAACAATGGGGGCAGCATCACCAAAAAGTAAAGATTTGTAGATTGTACCAAGATACATCTTTATACAAAATTTGAAAGAAATCCATCCAGAAATGTGGCCTGCAGAGTGCACTCATGCCATCCTTCATAGTAAGACCTTTGACCCTACAAAAGACGGGACACTGGTGGCAGCATCACCAAAAACTATAGGTGTGTAGATCTTACCAAGATACACTTTCTTACAAAATTTGAAAGAAATCTGTCAAGATATGTGGCAGTTAGACCACATACAAGAGTGCACACAAGACATATCAAAATATGACCTTTGACCCTATAAAAGATGAAACACTGGTGGCAGCATCACCAAAATCTATAGTCTTCTAGATTATACCAAGATACACCTTCCTTCAAAATTTGACCAAAATCCGTTGAGAAATGTGGCCTACAGAGCGCACACAAACCATCCACAAAAATATGGCCTTTTACCCTATAAAAGACGAACACTGGGGGCAGCATCACCAAAAATTATAGGTGTGTAGATTATACCAAGATACACCTCCATACAAAATTTGAAAGAAATCTGACCAGGAATGTGGCAGTTAGAGCGCACACAAGACTGTGACGCCGCGGCGGCGCCGTAACGCTGCTGAATCCAAAGTATCCTCCAGCATCCTGCCGGGGGATACAAATAGGATGTATTTCAGAAGAAAATTGGTGTCTTTTACATTTTTGTATGTCCAGACACCCTCCTGACTAAAAGCCTGAGTAGGCATGTACATGTACATTACATGTACTAGTTTGTCATCTTATCATGCTTTATACACAGTATATATTTATTATTTTTGCAATCTTATTACACTACCACAATAGGAATGTATTATTTTGTGATCTTATCATCATACTTTCAAAGTAGAAATGTATTCTTTAGTGATCTTGTTATCATACTTACACAGTAGGAATGTATTCTCCAGGAAAAGCATTTGTGGTGTAACTGATGAGAAGACATGTCTTACCAACAGCTCTGCAAAGATAGAAATGTCATGGTCAAGTCAATCATAAAATCATATATTGAAGAATTAACAAACCAGTTGTAAATAAACAACATGTACTTGTACAACTAGAAATTTAATTCGTCACTGAAGACGAATTAGGTGGTCTGTCCCTGTGGCAAATTGCTTTGTGAGATGTGATAATATTTCTGCAAGTGATAATCATGATAATGTTGACGACAATGACGATAAAATGGTCATATAAGTGATGACAATGACGATAATGATATATTGATAATGATGATCATAATGACAACAATAATGACAATAACCACAATAACCTAAGTGGCATAACGCCCCTTCAGGTTCAATTTTATGGGCGATTTTTTGAAAAGTGCTTGAAATGGCATAAAACTTGTGCAAAATGAATTTGGGAGGATTTGGATCATTTCTAAATTTTGCGCGCGCACGGACGCACGGATGTATGCACGCGTTTAACGAAATGACCTTGACTGGATTGACAGTGACCTTAACCATGCAAATATGAAAGAGAAATGACATTTTGTTATGAAGATATGACCATAAGTTGATTTTCACAAAATGGCGCCTGGATGACGCATGATAACCTCATGACCTTGAAAAAGATGTGGGAACTTGACCTCATTAGGACTGATGACTGAAAATATGAAGAAAATTGACTAAGCCGATTTTGAGAAATCGTGATAACGAACTGGACGATTTGATATTGCAGGACATGTGGAAGATTATCCCCTTAGCAGGGAATACACAACAGGGAATCAGATTGTACACAAACTACTGCACACTACTTTCCAATAGACATAACACGCAAAATTAGGCAGTTTATTGCATTGTTTGTGATGGTATACATGTATGTTATAATAGTCGAAGAAGATGGTAAAATGAAAGGCAAAAAGAAGAATTTTTTTTTTTCTTTTAATGGACCCACCGGGGATTGAACCTGGTTCACTTGAATGGGAGGCAAGTGCTTTACCAATTTACCAAAAAATTTCCAATAGAGATAACACGTAAACGAAATATGGGATTCTGAAATCACATTTTGTAGTTAAAAAATGGGCATGATCCCGATACCTGATCAAAAATTGAAGGGCACGCTTGTGAAAGCTTAAATAGTCTCAGCTATAACATACTAAAATTTGGAAGAAAATCGAGCAGAAATAACAGAGATACTGCTCAAAGGAGACGGAAATGTAGAATCAAGATTTGAGAAAAAGTCATGTCCCATAGAGAATACACGCAAAATGTGAAAAATTGACATGCCTCCTTTAATCGCAAAAATACGCCATGATGACTGATCTTGTAGAGAATTGTTTCAGCTACACCATATCAAAATTTGGAAGAAAATCGACAACCTATTACTGAAATATTGTCAAATGAATACAAAAATTATGACATAATTTTTTCAAAATTGAATTTTTGAGTTCATATGCAAATATGACGAAGCTCCGATCGATCGACCCCCAAATTTTTTTCATGAATTCATATCTACAACTCGTAGGCTTTCAGAAAATGTAAAAAAATTGGGGGGTAGCCATGCATTCTGACGAGCTATGGCGGATTTTATAGACATGATTTTAACACTTTTTACATTGCCCATTGACGCGCGCACAAATTTTAAAGTTTGACGCGCGTGTGGCATTATAGAAGGTCGAGAATGACTGTAAATAGTTGGAAATTGTCAAGAATAGTGTCAGGAATACAAACCAAGCAAAAAACAGCGTTTTTATGTTCTGTACGCGCTGCGCGCACGGACGCGGACGCACAGAAAATTTTGAAATGCTTAAAATGTCCTGAACCGTACTCTAATTTGATTAAAAAGTGATTTTGAGCATTTCTTAATTTTGACACACGCGTACTTGCGCGTCATGATGCGTGCATGGATTTTGTTGACATGTTATATTGACCCTTGACCTGAAGTTCATGTGTGTCAAATATGGTTCATTTTTGATGACTCGTTATGAAGATATGATCGATAATGTGATTTCACAAAATGGCGCCTGCATGACGTCACAATGATATGACCTTGAAAAAATTTCTGGCACTTGCCCATGATAGGCCTGATGACTGACTGAAATATGATGAAAATTGAGTAAGCCGAATTTGAGTAATCACACCCACAAGAAAGTGGTGGAAAAATAAAAATAAAGAATAATAATAATAATAATAATAAAGAAAGAAAATTCTGACGAAATTAAGAGGTGGTCTGTCAAGAGACAGACCACCTAATAAGTGTTGTGAAAATGAACAAAATTAGTATTTTCCAGCTTACAGACTGCACCGCCGCACCCCAACATTGACAACTCATTTGGAAAAAAAAAAATATGGGGAAAAATCACAAGCATAAGAAATATTGCCCCCCAAAAATCATACAATGAAAAAAAAAGGGCCAAACTTTTTCACTGTATTGATTTTTGAAGACGATTATTCCTAAATGTCTTTGCTTTTATGTCATTAAGAATTTAAAAAGAGGAAGAGAATCTGACGAAGTGTACTGCTCACAAACAAGTACATCTTTGTAGACTACTACTACGGTACGTGCACAGTTTCCCTACTATAAAAGTTCAACTACGAACAGGACTATCAACCGTGAACGCAACTCGCAAATTGAGGCTCAATCACAAACGAAATTGGAAAAGAAATGTTTCCACCACTCTAAAAAATCGTGAAGATATATCTTACATGGGTGCATATTCCATCAAAAGTTCCCTAAGTGATTTCCAAAGACAGAAAAATACATACATGTACAGCACAATGGTTTCGAATAGTAAATTGAAAACGTTGTCACAACGATTTGCAAGCTGAAACATGTCCTTGCCATGACCAAAGATCGTAAAAGGGAAGATAGGACACTCTCCTGATTTTGCACAGTGTCTGATGTAACAGCGAGGCTAAGCACGCCATTCCCCATGAGGCCACTTCTGTTACATAAAAATAGGGGGAGTGTCCTGTCTTTTCTTTTAAGATCTTTGCCATGACCTACAATGCAGGATAACGCGCATGCCACGTGCGCTATAAAAATCCACTGCGATAACTGTCTGTTCTCCATACAAAATACGCATATCTCCGCGAAGGATTCTGCGAGGCTACGACCGCGCTAAAATAGCGCGGAGGTGGAGGGGTGCCATCGATCTCTACACATACGAGGGGTGCGCTCAAAAGACAAATTAAAACTTACAGAGCACCTTAGCTCATACTACAGAAAATACTTTTGCCTCTTTGATACTACCATAATATCGACCCGTGAAAAAAATTCGGGTATTTATCGAGGCTGATTTCAGCACGTTACTCGAGCTCAATCGAGCTTCGTACGAGTGCTTTTTCAACCTCGGAAGACCATACAAGGCCGTGCTTGTAATTATATTAATGAGATATTTAGTTATTAGTTCTGAATGACATATTTATGAATGAAAATATTTCAATACTTCAAAGATAATTACATCGACAGAGATCTAGTCCCGTCAATTCCAGTACGTGTGGTTTAGACCAGGGTTTTGGAGGCAGTTTATTTTTGCCTGTTGTTGCTTATAGGCCGCACCCAGACTTTGCGATCATATTTTGGGTGAAAATACCGCGGCCTTTACGCCGGAAAACACGGTAGTGTTTTCGACATGGCTTTTCCTTAGGAATCGTGCAGAATTGCAGACCTTTTTTTAAAAATTTTATTCATCACAATTTTCAAAAAATTGTTAAAATGAATAGGGTCTTCATTCCTGGGAATATAAAAAAAAAAAGATTTAATGGAATTACATGTACATTTATGTCCTACTGTTAAAAGAAGTGGCTATGCCTACATGTATGTCTACTAATTTGTGGCTCTTAGTTCATATTTTGAATACTTTCATTTGGCCAAGTTGTTTAGGGGCATTGAAGATATTACTAGGGCAGGATACTATACACGATGTAGCCTCTGAAATACTGGGTAAAGGCCACAAGATAATACAGTGGGCATCCAAGTGTATCCTAAATCACTATGGCCCTACTACATGTACATTGTATAAAAGGCTTTTCAATCATTTGTTACACGGGTAGGCAAAAACTCTATTTCACAGGAAATATGAGAAGAAGCCATTTCCTTCATTTACTTCCTCTCAGACTGCGAAGGAAGGCTATTACTCTGTTTAAATTAGTCTGGCTTAAGCCACTATTATCTTTTCCTTTTTTCTCACTTTCTTCTTCTACCAGAAAATGAAAAAACTCTATTTACATGTAATGACTCCAGCCTGACAATGGGTTGCTTCAAGACAAGTCCAAGATATTTGATTTGGTAACGTACATGTATGGGACATCACAGCGTAAAATCTCTCTCACAACAACAAGATCCATTTTACATAAACTTTTATTCACTTTTTTTGAACAATATATTGAGTTTTTCAACTTCATAAAAATATCAGATCAAATTGATCATCCTGTGATAATTTATGCATATAAATGTCTTTGGTAATGTATGGGACCACATGAGAGGACTATTTAAAAATTTAAGTTTGTCTACATGTACATGTAGCAAAATCTCTTAAATCTGAATTCTGTGACATTAATCAATAGTGACATTGTATTACATATCTATTTAAAAGCCTAACCAAAAATTTTAGAGTTAAAAAAAAAAAAATTTCATGCCTTCACAATAAAGACAATGAAATATATTTGCATGGTAATGTATGGGACATTCCCCCCCCCCTGACTTTTGTGTGTAATATTGCCAAAAAATGTGCTAAATTTGTATAATACCAGAACTGATCTACATGTACATGCATATTTGGAGTATGAGAAGCAACTGATCATTATATTCATGTTTTATTTGATATGTAAATGAAAAAAATAAAATAAAAATGTGCTTCTGGAACAGGTGTAAATAAACTATCTCTGTGTACTCCATATGTTTTGTACATGCAGAAGGTATGCTGAGCTTCAGAAAGAAAACTTGTATAAAAGTAACCTGATTCTAATCATAAACATAAATCTAATAAAAAATATCTGCTAGAATGGGGAATATAAAAATATAACAATAAAACAAATGGGCTCAAATACAAATACGAGTCAAATCTACATGTATATCAGTTTGACCATATTAACATGTTAATCCTAGGAATTCATCACTTTAATGTACATTCATATTATCTGAACTTCAATTCAATTCAATTACTTAGCTCTCCCTTTCAAAATAATGGAACAATCTCCATCTTTCTGTGCAATTGTATTCAACATTCTCTAGTGAATGTATGCTAAATAGGAAAAGCATCATTTCATCCCCAGTCTGACCAGTTTCCTTAACATACTACATGGAGATACAATGTATGCACAGTATACATGTATAATGTATGTATGGGATGTTCCATATGTACCAAAATACTACCAATTGTCCCATACGTTACCAATATTAATAACCATTTGAATGAAATATTGTTTGACAAATATCTAATCAATTATTGGATTATAGTTAAATGTCCCCAGAGTAAATCAGAACATTACCAGGTTTCAATGAATTATCTACAGAGGTATTGAAATGAACTTTAAAAATATACCTCAAAAGTAATATATGGGACACCATCATTTGGAATGCATCTCATTTGCCTATCAAATGACTTTGAACTTTAGCTTTAAAAAAAGGAGAAGATTTGCCATAAACTTTAGGGCCCATACTCATAAAAGCCTACTACGCTAGTTGGCAACTAAAATGCTCCCTAGTTGTCAACTACATGTTGGCACTAGTAGGTATTCATAAAACCTTGCTAAGTTATAGTTGACAACTACATGTAAGCCCTATTCATAATGCCTAATTGGCAACTACATGTAAATTGTCCCTAGTTGTCAATTAAATCTATGCTAGTTGGCAACTAGATCGAAATGGTAATTATAAAATCTGACTATATAAGCTTAGTTGGCAAATAAATTTCATTCAAAATTTAGAGTTGATGTAGAGTACCTACAATTAATTGTTATACATCGCCAATCGTCAGAGAAATGACACGGTAAGAAATTTCATAGTAAGTGAAGAGATTGGCCGCAGAAATGAAGAGAGGGTATATTTTGGGAAAGACAGGGATCACACATACATGTAGTGGCGCAAATCCATTTTGAAATTCGGGGGGACATTCTCCTCCAAAATTCTCTGACAAGTAAAAAAAAAAAAAAAAAAGAAAAAGGTTATTAGACAAGGTGGGGGGACATTCGCCTCCAAAACTTCTCTGACAAGCAAAAAAAAAGAAAAAAAAAAGGGTTATTCAAACAAGGTAGGGGGGGGACATTTCGCCTCCAAGATTCTCTAACAAGCAAAAAAAAAGAAAAAAAAAGGTTATTCAAAAAGGTGGGGGGGGGGGGGGACATTCACCTATCTTCAAAAAGGTGGGGGGGGGGGGTACATGTCTCCCTGTCCCCCCCCTGGATTTGCGCCCATGCACATACATATTATGCAGAATTGCTATTAAAAGTGCTGTAGCTTTTTTCAGGAAAATGACATTATCTAACATTATATAAATTATGATTTATGTAATAAATACCATCACCACAAAAGAGAAAATAAATTGTCTTGTTTCTGTCATTCTGAAAAATTTAATTTCAAACTTGCCCTCTTCCCTCATAAAGAATGAAACACTGTACTATCATATGGCATTTTGCATGTTGCATATACCTGCAAGTCCTTCACATTGGTCAGGGACAAATATTTTCACAAGAAGAGACCCAGTGGGTTTTTTTAGGTGGATATGTGTATTAAAGTAGTAATATCCTAACAGCACTGGAACTCTTCTGACAAAAAAAAAAAAAAGAAGAGGGAAAAAATGTGAAAGAAAGGTAAACTGATACAGGGAAAGAGAAAGAAAGAAAAAAAAAGAGAGAAAAAGACCAAATGAAAGGGAAAAAAACAAGAAGGGGGAAAATGTGGAAAAAGTGGGATTTTTAAATCATTTATTTAAATCCTACACATGCATTTAATTAAAAGGCATCGATCAGTGGCTGTTAATAGTTTGGCAAGTAAAACCTGTGCTCTATGGAAATTAGCCTGGCAAAGTATTATCTACAGTCTACACATTCTTCCCTTTCCACCAAGTCTATTCTGGACAATAGCACAGCAGTCAATTCTCTAGCTGGCAACTAGACCCTTCTCTGTTTTGATACTAACTGGCAAGATTCTTAGTAAGGTTTTATGAATATTAATTTAGTTGGCAATTAGCAGTTGGAAACTAGATATAAAAGACTGTCAGTGCTGTACAAAGAATTATGTAAAGTAACCTTTTAAAACCATGTACTCTCTATTCATTTATTCCACCCACGCTAACTCCACCAGAAGGCAAACAACGGCTAGTTCCTAACTACATGTAGCTGAGCTAGGTGATTACTACATAGTTGGCAACTAGGGGTTTTAGTTGCCTACATGTACTAGGGCATAGTTGGCAACTAGCTTAGTAGGGCTTTATGAATATGGGCCCTGGTAACCACTTGTAAATACTCATTTCATGGGAAAACATGGTGCGTATGCTTGAATTTGCATACTTTCAAAGTGTCCCATATGTTACCAGGGATTGCATAATATGCAGATATATTTGCATGTTCAGTTTAGTTTAGTTTATTTATTTCTCATTTCTCAATATAACAAAATACAAATGAAATACATATATTCATAGTACAGAAATAGGTAATAGTATATACATAGGATAGTAAATCTCAACTTAACAATTGGAATTCCGTTTAGCAAAAATTGAGGAGAAATGAGAGGAAACCAGCCAAAAAGCATAGCTTGTAAGAGGTGGCTGATTTCCTGAATTGTAAAAATTGTCTAAAAGTAAAGGAGACAAGACTAAGAATCAGTTTAGGGAGTCCAGTTTAAAAATACTAAGTTAGGATGTATTTATAAATAAGAAAATAAAAAACAACGGCAAAGGAGAATTGCTCTGCCAGTGCATTTAGAACAAATTAACAAGGAGGTAGAAGAAAGAATTCATCTATCTTCATAATTATGACAAATAATAGCTCTACATGCGTCCTTACACCGTAACAACTGAATAAGAGAACAGCAACAGCTGTTTGAGCTTACGCCTAAATGAAAACAAAGAGGGGCTTTCAATTATGCCCGGTGGCAAGTCATTCCAGAATTTCGGTCATGGAAGGTGAAACGAGTGACTGTGACGAGTTGGATAATTATGAAATATGTAATTTCTTTGAAAAGTTGGTGTAAATATATCAGGCAAATCATTTTTTGACAACTGGTACATGAAAGTACCAAGATTAAGATTTTTTTAAATTTTTTTATTTTATAAATCACCTTTTATTAATCAATAAAGGGAATACAATAAGCCAAGGGCAACGTAAATATCGTGAATTTTTAGAACATGATCAGCATGAAAAAAGCTGTTTGTATGTGAATAAAAGTGTGAATGATTTATAATGCGAATTGCCCGTTTTTGGATCTTCAGAATTTTGTCAAGTTGGAAATTGGCACAGTTCCCCCACACAAGTATACCATAATTCAAATAGGGCAATATTAGGGTGCAATATAAATTAAGCAAAATATGCTTAGGAAAAAAAAAAAAAAAATCTCTCAGCCGATACAGAACACCAGTATTCCTGGAGATCAAGGTCAAGTTTCCATGACAAATTGCAGTCAATATTGACACCCCAAAACCTGATATCCTGCACCTGCTTAAGATGAAAATTATTCAATGTGATGGGTCCATTGAAAAACTTGAGAGAGTTACTGAATACCATAAAGTAAGTTTTTTTAATATTGAGGGACAATTTGTTTGCCAAGATCCAAGATTGTACCCTTTTCAATTCCCTATTTACTAAATCTAAGAGTACAGAAGGGTTTTGGTGAGAGTAGAAAATACAAAATACAAAAGTCATCTGTAAACAAAATAAACTGCAAAACAGAGGCATTTTTAAAATCGTTAATATACAATATAAAAAGTAAAGGACCCAGAAGAGATCCCTGTGGAACGACATATGGTATTGTTTTTACATCTGATCGAGTACCATTGATAGAAACAAACTGTTCTCTATTACTAAGATAACTCCAGAACCACTCCAAGGCCTTTCCACAAATACCATAATGACATAATTCATATAATAAAATATTGTGATCAATCTTGTCGAAGGCCTTGGAGAAGTCAAGAAATATACCAACTGTACATGTATGTGAAGAATTATCTAAAGCATTTGCTATTTTTGCAATGAATACAAGCAAGGCATGAGTAGTGGAATGTTTTTTCCTAAACCCGAATTGGCAATTGTTCAAAATTTGAGAGTCGGACAAAAAAGTGCAAAGCCGTGAAAGAACAAGTTTCTCTAAAATTTTGGAAAAAGATGTCAACAAAGAAATTGGGCGGTAATTATTGAAGTCATCCGTTTTACCCTTCTCAGTCAGTCTGCAGCCTGTGCGCTAATGAGCTAAAATGCCGTTTCTTGCGGAGATTTCCTCTTCACTGGATATTGAGTCTCGCGAAACGAGATATCGTGAGATTTGGCGAGATATTTGCAAGGGGTTAAGAAGGTATCTCTCAATCGAAAACAATGCAGAAATCGATAGGCTATGGTAGAGGTCCTTCTCCGTGACATTTTGCTCTTCATTTTGGTATATAACATGACTATATTTGTTTGGATTTGGATATCTTTTTTCCTGTCTAAAAATGATGAAATTTCTGACTTTTTGGGGAGCAATTTTAGCCTTTATTTGCTTCCTCCAAACTCCTGACTGGTATAGACTTTTAAAATCTAAGTGATGTAGATGATCGCTGAGTTGGATTGTTGGCGCAGACAATGAACTCAAAACAATTTTGCAGCAAAATGTATTTGTCGAAGAAAATATGGCTTTATTTCAACCATTTTCCGCACAAAATACCCTGTGAGAGCCACTGAGGGGGTGAACGTCCGCTACGCTACCCTGGGTGTAACGGGGTGGCATGCACCCAGTTGCTGCTGTGGTTAGTGACTTCAGTCCGGTCGAATATTCATTGCTGCAACAGCGTAAAAGGTACACCAAAATCAATGTAAGGAGGATATAATTTATCAACAATGGCCAACTAACCTGATATCAGGTCTATTTAAGTTTACCTCCGACAAAATTTGGGTTTCCAAGATGAAAATGAAGTTAAAAAGAAATAAAATTCTCTTTCCTTATAAATAAAATATCTGGGAATAATCACCCCTAATACACACAGACAGGAACAGCAATGCAGGGCCAGGGATACGGGTACGTACACTATTGTACTTTACATGTACAAAGTTGTAAATGTGTATCAAATACGTTTACAATTGGGCTGTGCTAGACTCTGGTACATGTACTAGGTCATACGTATGTGTGTACGCATGGATATAGCATATCCATGGTGTACGTGTATGAGTGGATGGACATGATAGTACATATACTAAATTCGGTCGGTCGTATCATGAAGCTAGCTTCATGGTCGTATCTAGCAGACAACGCTTTGTGTGACGTGCATGGTGAGCGGACCGATCATGTTTCGTCATTCAGCACGATCTTATTTTGGATGGGAAATAATCTGTATCGTGCTTGAATTTGCCGAACTCCTGACTGGTATAAAAGCTAAATCCTCAGTTTTTTTGTCAGTTCTGAAAGAGTACTCTTTCACAATTCTAATGATCTAAGAAATTTCTTGCAGCAAAATATGTGACCTATATTTTTTCACCCTTTTTCGTCAAGGTTACATCATTCATTTTCACTCATAAATGGTCTATTGATTTTAAAAAGTCTTCTAAGTCAAACTGCTAAGTTTGAAACGGAAATTGGTAGAATTATTATTCCTTTTCCATTTGTGAAAAAAAATCATAAAAATCCGTTCAGAAACAGCGAATTAATTGGCAGTTTTCAACCATACCCTTCTGCTCATGAATATTCATATTCATCGCTCCGCCATGAATACGAGTTCCGCAAAAGAAGCGCTTTTTTCGCACGGGCTGCGGACTGACTGTTCTTGTGAATCGGTATCATGTAATTCTTTATATGACAAATTCCTTCAAATAATTTTTCAAGTTTTGACAAATTCAACTATTTAGCTTTGAAATGATACCTGATTCACTGCATATTATTAAACTTTAAATATGCTTTCGACGAAAATTTAAAAGCAAGCAAATACCTTGGCTTGGATTTGCCCTTCAAGCTGAGGTGGCACACCCGGGGGTGCCCTTTTTATTTCTGAAAATGTCCCCCCTTTCTCTCTGATAGGTGCCCTTTTTACTACTGGAAGTGTAGCTTTATGCAGTAACATGTACCCATATTACTACAACTACAATGTAAGCCAATGGAACTGGAGGCGAGAGGTGCACATGAATCATTAGACCATTACACACGACTGCTAATTTAGTCCGTTGTCAAATGATCAAAAAATCGGGTTAGAATGTAATTTTGTGATGATTTATGGAAACATATTTTTGGAAAGGTAATGTTATGAATAAACCCAAATTTTAAAATGGGCCTTAAGTTACTTTTCAGGCATTTTTTTAAAGTGGATTTGATGCCTTTTTATGATTTTTCCATTATTATGTCTAAATATCTATATAATATTGAATGGCTTTGAGTGGGATACAAGGGTACAGTGTATATCGCATGAGATATGAGCACATTTCACGAGTCGGCACGACCAGTGAAATATTTTCAAAGCGAGTGTGATATACCCTTGTGTCCCACAAAAGAAAAGTCATTCAATATTATTATTATTAATTGTATGAAACCTAGTTCCTCAATTTTCACCATTACATGAGCTTATGTTTTGTTTTGTTTTGGTTTTTTTAACCCTCCATGGACCCCCTCTTCAGCCAAAAAAATTCTTGTAATAATTTGTAATAGAACTAGGTTTAATTAACACAGACATTTTATCTTATCAAATGTTAAGGTTTTCATAACAGATTTTTTAAAATCTTATAATTATATATGAATTACTTTTGCAGCAAAATGGGAACATTGCATAAATAAGAATCTCAGAAAAAAGAAAAAGGAAGTAAAATACCAAATAAAAAAGTTGCCTATTTACAAATGAGTGGAAAATAAGACAATTATGTAAAATAAGAAATGGCGTAAAGGTGTTATAGAGAGTCATATTTGGCACGATGAAGGGGGTGGGGGAACCAACTTTGACGAAAATATGGGAAACATTTTCAAAAACATGTAAGAGAAGAGACTGGGGAAGTCCGAGAGACATGCTGGCAGTTAAAATTGAGCAGGAAGAGTCGACAAAATTATTGTTTAAAAAGTTGGAGGTATTGGTTAGAGATAAAGATACCGAACAATAAAATAATAACTGTAGTAATTATCAGTGTTGATCTTTAAACTGTAATTCTATTTAACTATAGCATATATCAATATGGGCGCGCCAAAATTCTCCATTTGGCGAGCAAAGAATGATAACAATAATTGGGTCTTATTTACCCAGGGTAGCCACATCAGTGTAAATACTGCTCCTCCTGGGGGCCCTACAATTATTATTACCCCAGTACTGCCAGATACCCATTTACACCTGGGTCGAGAGGGACAAAATTTAATGTGGGCAAAACACACTGTCCAAGGATGTAAGCACCAAGCGAGGATCAAACTCAGGACCTCTAGGAGAGTCAAGAACCTTTACCAATATACCACAGTGAGAAAGAAAGCTTTCTCGTAAGCGCGAGGTTTAGAAAAAAAATATTTTGCGTTCCCTTTCCGTGCAATTATTATCCATTGTTTTGCATCATCACTCATTAGGCCTGAGACAAATTAAATGTATTTTTCTTCGCTGGTAGCAGGGTGGGGCGACTGAGAGGACAGAGACCGAGCATTACCATGGGAGGATTATAAGCCATAAGTTTAGGAGATTCCGGATTTTGTAGTATTGGAAATTGGCTTTCTAGAGCGTGTTTCAGATACACAAGTAAATTACAGCACATCAGCTATTACTTGAATAATTCCTAACATAATTTCGTCATTAGTGCTGTCGTCGAGTTCAAATTTCTTTGTCGACACATCGGGGCAAATTTTTCACCGACTGTTTACAAAAAAATAATGGTCCTTGAATTTCATCACTCAAGTCAACATACACCATCCTATCAGTACCCAAACTTTATAAAACGTATAATACTGCTGTACGCAACTGCCGATTAATAAACACAAATCACCAGTCAAAACAACACTCAACAAATAAAAATAAAATATCAACTATTTTACATTTTTTCGATAAAACTCATAATATACTTATGCAAAAAGATAAAGCCTTTTCCGAATAGAAATTTTGGTGCTCTTTTTTTGTGAAAGACATGACTCGCTCGCATCAAACTAACACGAAAAGTTTCACCAGCGGTCTCAAGTTTTTGAAGGATTTTTCAGAACAATTTTCCGACGAATCAGTATATTTGTGAGTAATACTTGAATCTTATGTCAACAACATTAAAATCTTTGTCAACATATCGTCTTCCCATCAAAATACAATTTTGTAGACAAGCTTGTAGACAGAAGACGTATCGGGGTCGGCTCGCTATTCATAAGGACCGCTATTCATAGAAAACCGCTATTCATTTAACACGCGTTATGAAGAGCGGTCCTTATGAATGGAAGTCCTTATGAATAGAGAGGTAATTTGTCTATGGTTTGCTCGCTATTCATACAAAACCGCTATTCATTTAGTCACGCATTATGGATAGCGGTCCTTATGAATAGCGGTCCTATATGACAACAGCACTATATGTATAATAGACAATTAAGCGTAACAGCGTCACTGATATTACGGGTGCTTTATAAGAAGCCAAATTATTATCATCATTAGACGAGGGAGCGGAACGACAGAAAGAAAAAAAAAATGCAAGTGATGTTGAAATTTTTGCATTCAAGAGTACTTTTAAACACAAAGGCAATTTACTGGCTACTTCAAACTTATGTATTTACAGATGATAGAGCATATAGGCCGACCTTTATAAAATTTAGATTTTCTACTGTGTTATCATGAGAGAGAGATAGAGAGAGCGAAGCGATTAATGATCTCTTCATAATATAGTATTGAAATTTCTGCAATCTAGAGTACTATATACACACACTGTACTCGAAAACTTAGGTATCGTAGTGATAAATCATTCTTTTTTTGTCTTGTGGAGGGGTGGGGACGGCGAAATTGATATTGTTTCACCCCTCTCTCTTCCCGCCCTTCCTTACTTTGGGCGATTATGGTATACAGAGAGATTTTGTACAAAACTGTATCTTTTAAAGGGATCAGAAAATGAGCTGACATGTATGTTTGCATCGGAAAAAGTGACAATTTGAGTGAAGTGACTGTGGGCATGTCTACAACCACAATAGCTGAACTCTATCTGACCTCCAGCTCTACATACATCCTGGTGTATTTTGATTGGAAGCAGTGTGTTGGTCAGTGGTCAGTGGCAGTGCCATGGTGTGTACTGCATGTAATACACACACACTGACCTTATGTCAGAGGTGTCACTCAGAAATGTCAGCAGCCAAAGCGCAAATCCTTTCCCGCCGTTGGGTATAACTGAAAATAACATGAAACACACTTCAAACGGTTTATTATGATAAGACAACCTGCAAAGACCTATATGGGTTAGAATGGGGCGGGGAGTGCTGTTTTTGCTCACAGTTCTAGCGACCAGCCGTTTTTTAATCAGTTCAGTAGGTGTACTATACATGCGTAGGCTTGTACCATGATCCTGAGACTTGCAGAGTCTATGAATGTGGTATAAAGGGGGAGGTCGCTTAACCCTCGGCAGTTCGGGCAGTTTGGTCAACTTCGTATGATCTAATTTTATGGCCTTCAGTCCGATGCAAACACACATGGGATCCCAATTGCTAGTCTCTTTAACATCAAAATTTGTGAAATGCAATATATTTTGTTGTTTTTTGAGGGGGCATGCAGGAGCAAAAAGAGTTTGCCTTCTCCAACTTTATACAGGAAAACTCCTGCCCAACACTTTCCATCCTTTAGATGTAGACTGGGTTTCTACAGATTTCCTACAGGCCTATGTAAATCTCCATCTATTAGCATGCGAGGGAGCGTACCAACCGAGTGAGAAATTTTAAATCCTATGAACCTTGAAACTATGTATCTTCTAGCGCTAAAACATTTTCCATTTATGACTGATGTCATATAATTTTTTTTAGAGGGGGACCTGCCCCCTTCCACCACTTCGGGAGCCTTGTGGTAGACAGAATTTACGAAGTACAATAAACACATTCATTAATTTACGAAATTTGATCTATTATTGTTGAAAAATGTTCATCTTAGAGGGAAAGAAAGTTTATAATACATGGTCATACATCACAATCATATAATGTAATCTACTTTCTTTTTTTTGGTTTTTTTGTTTGTCTTGCGAGGGGGCCTATAAAGGGGGAACGATCAATTACATGAAAAGAAAAAGAAATCATGATTGCATGTGGAAACCCATATGCAAAAGCATGATTTTGTAAAGGCAGGGGGGGGGGGAGGCAAAAACGGTTTCTCGCCCCTCTTCTGATAAATGAATACCTTCACTTTTGGTGCATCTGGTAAACATGGTCTTAAAATACACTGATTCTATCTCTGTCTATATGTAAGGGAACGTAGCGACAAACAATTTACGTTTGGGAACTAATTTGCCTTTTAGGGCACTAGAAAACTGATTGCAAACCTGCAAAATTATTTAATCTTTTGTGGTGGTGCAAATAACTATCTAACCTTACCCCTTGATAGATGAAAGCATCAACCCCCTTGCTTCCAGTACTTATGGTAGGCAGAGTTCCTACAATCATGACCACAATGTATATATCAATATTCGAGGAAGTTTTTAAAGGGGAATTAACCTCAAAATATAAACGTGCTTATATTCAAAGATGTAATCTATTCCTTCTGGTTGTCCTACGTAGTTTTGCATTAGAATATACGAGATGGGTATATTTCAAGATTTTCTCAGCAAAATTTATCGTCTGCTAGTGATACCTGGGGGCTGCCATTTTCTTGAGGTGTACATAAAGATATTTTTAATCCGAATGCAAAATTGTCTTTCTTCATGATACAAAATCCCATTTGAAATTTAAAATATTTAACAGATTTATACATGTACATGTATTTTAAAAACAAAAATGTGTTTTATATTTCTTTGAAATTTACTATTTCATTAAATAGAAATCTATTTTCTTGATACGATGACGTACGCGATGGAGCAAATTAATTCAAATTTATGGATGATAACTTTCCCCGAGCGTCAGTAGTGACAAACTATGCATTCACCTGCTTTGAGACAATGGACTTCAATAGTCAGAATGCGCATTGTTATAAATTATGTTCTGCTCCGCCAGGCAAGCCCAAGAAATCGATTTCTTACATAGTAAAACCAGAGAATTAAAAAAGAAATCTACAAATTTCAAATTTTAGAATATATGTATATGCCTTTTATATATTTTCCATCATATACAGGGATTTTTTGTAATGAAGAGAAGCAATTTAGCTCTACAATTAAAAATATCTTCTAGACCGCAACGGTTTCCAATGGTTCATGTACAACTCCATATCATCAAGAAAATGGCATCCCCCATGTAAAGTGTTAGCAGATGATACCATGTGCTAGAATGTCTTGATTTAAACCCTTTTGTGATATTTTATTTCTAAAGTGATACAGGCCAATGATTAAGAATATATTACACCTTTGAATATAAGTACATTTATATTCTGGGGTTAATTCTCCTTTAAATGCTGGAGGTTTGCATTTTAGAACATCGGTGTATTGCAAAATTGTTAGATGCATTACTTTCTTAAGAGGGGCCATGGAAGGTAAAAAAAAAAAAAAAAAAAAAAAAAAAAAAAAAAAATCGATTTCGTCCCCTCCCCCCCCCCCCCACTTGAAATATAGGGGGTGGGCATATGCCCCTTCTGCCACTTCTCTTGCCTGTGGATCAATAATTTCCCATCTCTTTATTTCGATCTAACTGTTGATAACTGTAGAAAATACTAACGAGAGCAGACAGCCATGTGTTGTAGTTATCATAGAGGGTGTTCGAAATATGAAATTAAAAAAACCTATATAATTTGCATTAATTACATATTTTTCTGCATAATTTCTTCTCGAAAATCATCTACAATAGTGCACCTATAAATAGGTTAGGAATTTACATCCGTAATTGAGTAAAGAATAATATTTAGACATAATAATGGAAAAAAATGATAAAAAAACCCCAAATCACTTTAAAAACATGCCTGAAAAGTAACTTTGTGCCCATTTTAAAATTTGGAAACAACATTCATGGTTTTATTCATAACATTACCTTTCAAAAAATATATGTTTCCAAAAATCATCACAAATTTGCATTCTATGTACCATCTGACAACTGACTAAATTGGGGAAGCTGCAGAACCACCATAAAAATGAAGAAGATGATGCTTGATAATATATTGATTAGGGTAATACCAATTTTTGTTCACCCTTTGTAGGTGGCCCTTTTTCCCCCCAAAGTGCCCTTTTTTGTTGGTGCCCCCCCCCCTTTAAAAGATACTCCACCGCCCCTGCCTTCAAGTGAATAATCAAGCAGGAAAAAACCCCAGAGAACAAATCAAAATAGGTTTAAAGAAAATGAGACAATAAGTGAGTCATAAAATTCTTAACGTGATCTCCTTTTAATGGAGAAAATGAAACTGTAATGTCATAGCATCAATATTCACCAATTGTTTTGTACCTTTGATACCATAAATTCCACACTTTTTCATAAGAAACCAATTTCAAAAATTTCATAGTGCCTCTGCCAAAGTTACATTGATGGTAACTAGCACCTACCACATAAATCTCTTCCTTTAAAAAACATCAAGAAAAGAGATTAAGTTAGTATGTATGTACATGCAAGCAAATTTTGAGGCATTTCTTTAATAATAAAGGTGATGAAAATGGAGGATAGTCAAGCAAAGATGTTCTTCTGTTTGTATGTAGAACATGTAATAATAAAAGTAATCATAGTAAATTAGTAATATTGAGTATTTATATCAAAGCCCCATTTTAATTTACCCATTATAAGCAAAATGCCCAAGGCACTGTAAAATACATTAACAATAAAAAAAAAAATGATAAAAGAGTATAACAAAACTTAACTATGTGTAGAACTTGAAATCAAAGTACATGTACAATGTGGAAATGCATGTACAATCTACTACATGAATAACATTACAGGGCAAGTCTGGTCCAGGAATAATTTGTTTTCAATAGAAGCAGAAAATCAGACAATCAATAAAAAAGTTATATTTTAATGGCATGAAACACAATTAAAACTATGAAACTCACTAAAACTAGCAACTGGATAATGAGTTTGTAATGTCATTCCCTCATTATTTTATCAATTGCTTGCATATTTTGATATCGTCAATTCCCCTCTTTTCCATCAAGAAATCCATTTCCTCATGCTTTTGCCAAGGATATTATAGTGGGGTACATGTTATCTTCACTAATTTAAAAATACATTATGAACTTCAACAAAATTGAGGCTATTTTTATAATATTGTTTATTTCATAATCCTTCACATTCAAATATTTATTTTATCAAAAATTGTAATTTTTTATGACTGTAACAGAAAATATATTTACTTTATATTAATGCATGCATTAAAAAAATATTACTATCAATATAACTTGGGTTAAAAATTTTGAGGAAATCAGATTATTGGGGGATAAAATTGGAAATTTATATCATCAATATAAACAAAACAGTCGGTGAATCATGAGGGGATGACATCACAAACTCATGATAGAGTCGCCAATAATTATGTCTAGTGATTTTCACAGTTTTCCATAGTTCTTTCATGGCATTAAAACATGCGTTAGTGGTCCGATTTTCCTCAATTTTTGTTTTGTTTTGTTCTGTTTGTCTGACTTTCATACTTCTATTGAAAGCAAGATATATTTGGGCCCAACTTACCCTTTAATACATGTATTGAAAGAAGAATTTGAACGAATGTGTCTTTAGGGAAGACTTGAAACAATTTACAATCTTAAAAGCTCATGTGCAGTATTGGTAGCAAAAAGAAAATTTGAAAGAAGCATGTTAAATATAGTCTCATGTTGTTTTTCTTGTATCGGAAGATGTTTGTAAGAGTTCATTTGGTATTCCATCTACATGTATACCAAGCACAAGAAGTAAGGAAACTCCACTTTGATCGATTATATTTCTTTCAAATGAGAACAATAAAGGTCGTATTGAGTATCATTTTAAAGCCTGGATAATTCCCCATCAAACCATAACATACTTGAAATGATTTGCTGAATGGGTCTTGTGCAGGCGGGGTAAATAAGGGGAAGGGTCAAAAAGGAAATGTTGCAAAATGAGCAATATTTTGGCTTTGGGGTTACTTGATGATGTTCGTACAAATTGTTTGAGGATTTGAATTCAGTCGTATTGAATATCATTTTAAAGCTTGGATAATTCCCTATCCAACCATAACATGTATACTTGATATGATTTGCTGAGTGGGGCGTGTGCGGGCGGCGTAAATGAGGGGAAGTGTCAAAAAGCTTGAGGGCGCTATAACAACATGTAAATATAACTGCTGAAGCCTACTTTTATTTTTTCTCCTAGATTTTCATCTTTTTTACCTAGTATTTTACCTTTTCGGTGATATGTGTGATGTCTTTGCATAATTGTATGGACAGAAACCAACCTTGCCTTAGATATCGTGATGTTCCTGTGTCTGCTTCTGGTCAACCTAGGAACTTAGCAAAAATGTTCTAATCCTCCATTTTCTTGGTCGATTTAACAATTGGTGACATAATTAGACTTCTAATCTTAATGCGTCATCGCACACCGCGGCCATTTTGTATTTAAAAAATGGCATACACACATATATTCCAGTCAACCTATAGCAACTTAACAGAATATGCCAGTACTTTGTTTCCTGGGTCAAGAAAATGATTAGTGACATAATTAAACTTCCAATCTCAACGCTTAATTGGACATGGTGGCCATTTTTAATTTTCAAAGTGGCCGCCACAAATACATAATTTTCCCTACGTCGGCTTCTTTTCAACGTAGAAACTGAATGAAATATGCTAATCCAACGTTTCTTGGGTCGAGAAAACGATCTGTGACATTACTAGCCTTCTACTCCTAACGCTTCATAGCATATGGCGGCCATTTGGGATTTTCAAATTGGCCTCCATGAAATATCATATTGTGCTATCTCTGCTTAAAGGCAATCTAGAAACTTATTGGAATATTCTAATACTATGTTTCCAGGGTCAGGAAAAACAGTGGTGACGTCATTAGACTTCCCATCTCAACGCTTCATGTGGCTTCCATCTTGGATTTTAAAAATTACCATCATGAAATGCATATTTTGCCTTTTCTCTATGGTCAATACAAAAAGTACTATATGATAAGCCTATGTTTCCTTGATAAGGATAATATTTGGTGATATCACAAACTTATAATTTTGAGTCTTCCTTCACTTTAAAAGGCCAGTGTAATGAGAACTCACAGGGAAATGAAATCGTGCGGAATTTGCAAAAGGCTCGTTTACTTGTACACATAGCATGCCCGTTGTGCGAGGCCATCGGACTAATGCCATAAATGATTGGACGGCACGAAGTTGACCGAATTGGAGCTAGGCGAATACTTCGGGTTTAACCGGTCCCAGGCCCTTAGTCTTGTAACTGGTCGTAACCTCGTTCACCCAGACAAGTTTAGTGTAATGCTGAAATATTTCCAAATACAAAACACGGTTTACTTCTGGTTGATTAGTCTAGCCATCGCTTCTGCACTGCCCTGCCGTGACACGTTGTTGCCACGATTACGTAACTACCCCCAGGCTCTACCAGAGAGCTGGCTCTGTAATTACTTTTCCACATGTTTGATTACTTTCCCATCGCGCGAAATTTAAAACACAAGCCAGTCTTCACCGAACTATCTCAGAGGTGATCCAATATGAATCACATGTTTTAGCACGTGTGATGAAGTCCTTGTATCGAAAGTGACACGAAGCTCCGAGTATATTTTCCTCTCTCATCGGAAATCGCCCATGCAGGCCCACCAAAGTATCCCTTTAAACTTTAGAGGGGAAGGGGGGCGGGAAGAAGGGTAAGGCATTGGCAGATATTTTTCCAGTAACCGTGATATTTTAAATGATTTGTCAAGGCTCACTGATTTTCTTACCATTATGCAAAGTACTTTATAAATATTACTTTGTACCAATTTGTCTCGTTTTTAAAAGTAGAGAGGGGGAGGGGGAAGGCATGGACATGTAGGGGGTGCAAGTTCTGTACCCTATAATCTAGTATATACTTGTGTTGGAGTGTGAATCATGATTATCACTTGAAACCAGGTTTCCTCATATACATGTATTTTATTGGACAGTTAGCCTTATTGATTTCTGAACACACATCATGTTATTAGTCACATTTGTATCATAGCAACAGGAACTAATAAACAATTGTATATCACTAAAATATAATCATACTGAATCATCTAACATCGCACTTCCTATCAAAATATTCATCGGCATGACAATAGTATGTACTACCGAAATAGTCCATTTCACTCTCCCAATGTTACCATTGTCAGGGAGAAGGCAGCACTTAGTAACCACTTTTGTTATCGATTCTCTACTTTAGCTAATATCAAAGTGTCAACTTTAGAGCACTTTAAATGTTTTGTTTGATAAGCAATGAACTTGTAATTTTTATTTGATATTAACCGTACATATGGAAAGTTTTCTGAAAAGTTTGAACTGATTAGTAAAAATAACTTTTGAAATAATGAGAAATACGTATTTTGAAGAAATTTGTATTTGTAAAAAAATTATATAAACAATCACATTCTTGGCCAAGAATTGTATCGCAAATCATCACCAAACCCATGAAATGTGGTATAATGTTGTAGAAAATTTAATGCCCTTTAATATGATGATACATACATGGTAAGATGAGGTTGTGATAAAAAATATCTTCAAATTTGTTCAATACAAGTTACACATAGCGGCCATTTTGAAAATCCAAAATGGCCGCTATGCCGGTGATTTGTCCAACTGTCAACATCAATTTTTGAATTTCCCATGTTCTAACGATTATAAAAATGTATATTTTTGCAAATCTCCAAAAAATTTGAACGAAAGCCCATTTTCTTACAGAGTAAAGAGCCTGATTGGTTAAGAGTGAGCATTGGGGTAAAAATTTCATTTTCAGATTTTTATGATGAAATCACTTTCAGGTTTTTCATTAATATCTAAAGTTAGTAAAATTCACGTTTGTTTAATTGACAAGGTCGGGAAAGTCATTGGATTGGTCCATTTTTCAATAGGGGTGATGAACACTAATGTCACGGACGGACATTTTCTAGAAAGATTGATTTGGTCCTAGTTTGGTCCTAGTTTAACACTCTCTAAACTTTCTTAAGTTTTTTGTTAGCAAATAACTATAGATCAAACACTATTCCATTGAAAACAAAAAAAATATTTGAAAATATTTGTACAGAAATGGTTCTGCCGTATGGTCATTCACATCTTGATGCAAATTTGTCCGTCCGTGACAGAAAAAATTTGTAAGTTTGTTTTTCCATTGGTGGGGCAAAAATAAAAACAAAAACCATGCTGAGCTATCTCACTAGCTAGAGACCTATACAATGTGGGAATAAAACCTTGATCAATTAAATATACATTTACTAAAAACAAATTTGAAAATTGTCACGGACAGACACTAATTTTGTCACGGACGGACAATGCAATATACTGAAATGGTAAATGCTGTGAGATTTCAAAGTCAATGAATTGTTTTTTTGTTTATTGCTTCATGGAACATATTTCATCTAAAATATCAAGTACAGTGAAAAATGTCTATAAAGACCGCTCAAGGGAGACAAGAAAAGCGGTCTTTATGAGCAGGTGGTCTTTAAGTACAGGTTCTTTAATACATGATTTAATGAGAAACAGTTTTAAAGGGAAACAAAAATTGTGGTCTTTATAGAAAGGTGGTCTTTCTATACAGGTGGTTGCTAAAGGGTGTATGGTATTGGGATCACCCATATGAATGCAAAAAAATACCCCCACCCCCACCCCAATAATTTTTTTTTTTTCCCAAGCTAAAAAATGCCATAAAAACATAATGAGTTTGCTATGGCTCTAATGGGAGCCAGCCTGCATTGTCAGTCTGCAAAAGACATCCATTACACGTGTTCACAAAAAAAGGAATACTTATTTTCTTACTTATTTAATTTAATATGTTATTGCTATTATTGTAGCTGATATTTTTGGTAATCAGCAACGTGCAAAAGTTTTAGATTCAACATTAATACTGAAGCTTGATCAATATTCAAATTAAATGACACATTGTGCTTGAAAATTATAAACATTGGAGGTTAGATATGGTTTCAGACTGCAAGAGCCATGTTTGGACTCCATTTTGTAAGAATGCTTTGGATTAGTTGTAACTTTTGAGACAGATATAGATTCTTTGTAGTTCAGGATCATACACAGCCAACAATTCATAAAGAAATTATTTAATCATATAACATAAGAATAAACCTTGTTAGACACTATAATTTTAAATGCTCATAATTTAATTAGTTGCATCAACCCTGAAACAATTTTTTAAGTGGAAGGGGGTCAGAAAGCTATAATATGACTTACACGAGTTGTGTTGGGAAATCCCTCAACTAACAGGACATAATTATGCTCTATGGGCTTTATACACTCAACCATTGCCATTGGTGCCTTTTTCCAGAAAGCCAACATTGTTCTTAAAGTGAGAGAGACATTACTGAAAAACTAAACTATGGTATGAGAAAGATTTAGAAAATGTTCTGCATGTCATGATTTGGTTTTCACCCTCTTAAACAGAACTATTGAAAAATATGAGATGTTATAAAGAGTACTGCAACAGCGCCCTGATCACTAAAAGTTTTATGCAACAGGGCCCTGGGCCCAGTTGCATAAAACTTTTAATGAATTGTGACATAAATCTCCGCATAAACTATGTCATTGACAGGTATGTGATGTTGTAAATCAAATGAGAAGTTTTACTTCCTATACATGTGATAATGATCAATCACACATAATCCTATTTCTATATTACCTCTATGTTTGAAACAAAATATATGACTTTGAGCTGTAAAGTATGTTAACATACTAAATATTGATGTTTGATTTTGGTCCACCTACATGTACTGTACATGACTGTAATGTAAAGGGTTATATTGTGAAAGCTTACATCACATTCTTCTCAACACTTTTGTTTATTTTGGTCTGTAGCATATATTACACATGTACAGTACATGCACTTGTACATTGTGTATATACACTACAATACAGGCATCCACTTTTGACATAGATTTCCACTTTTCAAGCTAAGTTTTGTTTAATAGTGAAATATAATCAATTTCAAACAAAAAGTAGAAAGCAAGTAGTACGTATGCGAGATCTTAGATAGGAACACATGCAATTTTTAAGTTAATGTCCTGTCCGTCCGTGACGCTCAAAATGTCCGTCCGTGACGCCCAAATGTCCGTCCGTGACAAAACGTTTTTGGACCTCTAGCAAAAAGTTAGAACTTGCTTTAAAATTCTATGTCTATGACAGGGAAGTCAATTCACTTGACTAACATTTGCAGTCAAAAAAATTTGTCACTGACAGTTCGTTGAGATAGAAAAGACAAAAGACTACCGATAAGTCAAGAAACCCATTTCTATCTTGTCCGTCCATGACATTCAATATTTAATGGATTCTATTTTTAGAAGGTAACCATAGCAACCAAATTTTATCATCACTTAGCACCTTCAGTGGTACTCTTCACAATAAAACATAAAACAGCTCAACAAATCTAATAACTGATGTTTACAGACCTTCAAACTTTCAAAATTTATCAAATGTCCGTCCGTGACTAACCGATCAGGCTCTAAACCAGACTACTGTAAGGAACGCCAGATCACTGCCATACGCTAGGACCTTCCCACCCCGACTGCACCCCGTAAAACAAGCTCGGGGCTTTGCACAGAGATAGCCTGCATGTCACTGTGTGTAGCACATGTATACTCCTTGGTTTTACACATGTGTGTATAGTGTATAGTGCATGCTACCGTTGTTTGGAGTTTTATAAGTACCTGGCCCAGTATATAAATTTTTTTGCCTCTCATTTGTTCAACACAAAACTTCAGGAGGCGAAATCTTCACAGTATCTTAGTATTGTTGGTATCTTGCTATTTATTAACCAAAAATCAAAGAAATCTGACGAAAATTTTTTGAGGGCCGACCAAAACTCTACATCACCTTTAAGAAGTTGTGGCAACTAATTCAAAATAGTTAATACTATACCCTGGGCTTAGAATATTACTTCTATAAAGAGATGTTGCAAGTTCGCATACACTCTTAATAAACTTAAAAGTGACTTGTGAGTAGACCCATACACACTCACAAAGTATAAGGTCTGCAAGGAACCCAAGTCCGAGTTGGGTTCTGTTTATGTTATCCTTTATTTTCTTCATACTCCTAATGGTTAACCCAAAGAATGCCAGTTTCAGTTTTTTGAAGTTGATTTTAAGTAAATTCTAGCTGTACACAAATTACTCTTGTAGGTGATTGGCAAACTAAATAAACATGTTTGATTCAGAAATTATATTGTTATAATGTTGGGAATTTTAAGTTTGCACAATCTTACTGTGCCTCTTTCCTCTTAAAATATCATATTTGGGGGTATTTTGAATATGATACTGAGATATACAGTAAATCTGTCAATATTTTCTGGAAAATTCATTATTTAATTGACCTTTTGCAATTTAATTTATAGAGAATCGATCCTTCACTTCCCAAATGTTGTCATATTTTTGGTTGAATTCCTCACACCCAAATTTAAATGCATCCAGTACTTTTGCCTGTGTTAACTACTTAAGTTATGTGTCATTAATTATCATGACATGTTTAATGTTCAAAATGGAGTAAAAATGAAACACACCCACACACCCTCATAAAGTATTGAGCTTGCTTGCTTGCTTGCTTGCTTGCTTGGCAGTAAAAAAGTCAATGTAGAAAGTAGCCATCTTCTGCTATAGCTTTGGATTTTTTTTCCTATTAAAATAAATCATATTTTTTTGTCTATTTTGATAAGAGATGTCATTGTATTAGTACAGCATCATCGTGATTTGAGGGCAATTTGTCAAAGATACAAATGTAAGGTATTTTATTGGTGCGCCTAGGGTAGCTTTTGGACTCCCGATCATGTCTGTTAACTTTATATTACTTTTTGGCAAGGCTTGAATCCAGCAGTGGCCCGGAGGCCCAGCCCAGGGCCAACAAACTGATCTGTTGGGCAACTGAATATTAAAAAAGAAAGAGAAATGCCTCAAAAGTTGAGAAAATTTTTACGAGTTGACCTGTAGACCTATACTTGACCTACATGTATATGTGCAACAAGTGTACAGCAGCATGCATTTCTGCTTCATAGGAACGTAAATGCACACACTAAGCAAAATCGGAAATTGTAATTGTTTGTACACAAACAGCATGCATTATGAACAATCCCAATTAAAATGCCATGGCAATGCATTTGATTCAGAAGAGGCGAATGCAATCGGAATAGATCTTGATCTAGATGTATACTATGGATTTTGTTCTCAAAATTTAGTGCCCAGAAACTTTTTATTGATCACAAAAGCAAGGATTTTATAAATGGATTTGAAGGATGCTTGGGGTCAACTCAAAGACCTGCATTTATTCATATCTGTATGGCCAGGGGTCCTAAAGCTATGCACCCCTCAATGCAACGCGTTCAATGTGCCAAAATTCAGCTGTGACTGAGCAATGAGAATGGAGGTGTCAAGGTATAGTGGTTCATTCACTTGACTCTTAATCAAAAGGTTAAGGGTTGGAATCCCAGCCTGGCAATAACATCCTTTGGCAAGACATTAATCCACATTTGCCACTCTCCACCCAGGTGTAAATGGGTACCCGATATGCTAGAGCGCTACATATTTGGCCACCAAGCTATGACCGGGGTAATTATGTTGAAGCGCCAGGAGTGTCACGACGTGATGGACATGAGCACTATACAAGAAGCAACCATTATTATTATTATTATTATTATATCATGGAGGTTTAAGGTTTAAGGTTTAAGGTCCTTGATCGAGGCTTTTGATCGCCGGTGCTGTTTTAGCAAAACCGGTGCATCAATGGATGAAATTTATATAAATGACACAAAGAAAAGAAGTACATGTAGCGAGGATTCAATTTTCACGCATTTCGCGAGCTGATGTTGGGACGCGAATTTAACACCTAGCGAAAATATCGCCACTTGATTCTAATTTGCGCCACGAAAAAGTGAAACCTGAGAAAACAGGATCTCAGATTGCAATAATCACCTTATTCCATTCATTAAAGGTGCTAGCACTTAATATGTACATGTACATAAATTCTACTACGTAAAAGTTGGTTAGACATTTCAAAACTTGGCTTGGATTTCACTTTTATTCTAGCTCAAAGCTAAAATCTCATGCCTCAATTCATTCTCCAGTAAAAGATATTTATATTCTTTCATTTAATATGATTTTTTATTGGATTCCTGTTGCCATTATTCAGTTTTGGTGTCAAATAATTGAATTTCTCTGATTATTCTTCCTTCTCAAACTTGTATAGTCACATGACTCATGGTCACGATCGCGATATCAGATTTTACATTCACGATCGCAAGTCACGTGAGTCACGTGAAGAGAAGGAAGGATATTCAGAGAAATTCAATATTTTGAAACCAAAACCAACTTTTTTAACAGGAATCCAACAAAAAATCAAATGAAATAAAAGAATACAAATGTCTTTTACTGGAGATTGAATTGTGGCATGAGTTTTCAGCTTTGAGCTACAGTGTACAATTAGAGTGAAACATAAGCCAATATTTTGGAAGTGTCAAACCAACTTTTACATGGCCAAATTTATGTTCAAATTAAATGCAAGACTTTGTAACCAACGTACTGCACTTAAAAATAGCAAGTCAAATGGATATACTAAACCTTATGTAAAATATTCTTGGTCCATAATTTATCGGTGCACCAGTGTTCGACCAGAGCAAAGCCGTCGATCCTTAGTTTACAAAATAACCAATATGACTCAGGCCTATTGAGGTTTGCCAAAAAGAATTAGTAATTTTCCTTTATTTTTGTGATATTATCATTATTTGGAAATCAGTTTGAAATTCACATCAGTAGGCTTAAAAAATCAAGATTTGCATTCATTTATTACGTGTGCTTACATGTAGCTTTAGAACCCTTTCATTTTGTCGAACAAAATTTTACACAGGCATCGATATCAACTTGAAAATGTTTTCCCCTCCCCCTAATTTTCTCAACGATTCAACTTTAGAATATGTACTCAGATTTTTTTTTTGACGGGAGTGTGAGGCCTGAACCTTGAACCCCTAACCCATCTTTACGGGCGAATTTTCAGAAAAAGGGTACCCATGTTTAGGGATTTCTCGCAAAAAGTAGACCCCTGTTTAGGGATTTGTCGCAAAAACTGGACCCTGACAGTGTAAAATTTTCGCAGGTTTTCACTGTGCAGACGATCAGGCTAGGCTCGTCCGAGACATTGACACGTACGGGTACCTGTATGCGTGCAGTAGTTTACATGTATGTACCAGAGATTTTAAATGGAGATTTCAGATTTTTCTGTGAGTTTTCTTACATTTCTTTTCTCAAACCTCAAGAAATGGATTGGAAAAATACACGAGGCATTGGATTTCGGGACACCAGTGACCACCCATGTTTAGGGGTTCTGTTGAAAATGTGAACCCATGTGTAGGGATAGCGTATATATGGAAGTACCCCCCCCCCGGGTATGGAGTGCGAGGAATAACCTCGCATATGCGTGAGTGGGTCTTCTCGTTAAATGCCGCAAAACCAAAGGTCTTCAGATGGCAGAATGGTTATGGTGGACTTTATTCATTATGATCTATTTATTGTTATTTTCTTTTTAGGCAGTGTATACAGCCACACGAATACTTGTGTCTCTACCATACAGCCACACGCGTGTGGCTGTATCCACCGCCTGGCACAAGCATACAGCCACATATTTGCGGGGTACAGAGCTGTAGGACCCCTTGCTATACTTAACACTGCTTAACGGATATCTCAGCTGCCCTGTCAATAGATCGACTTGCACAAGATTGTATAACATACATCACCAGACTAATAATAAAACCTTCATGATGAAGTTTTGCAACATTTACCGTTGCATAAATACACATCACTCGTGCTATGCACTTGCTATGTGCCAGCGCGCTGCGTAGAGTCCTGTGTCGCAGAGAATTTTAGATGCGTGTGGCTGTATCCTCTGGCTGGGTGGTGTATACAGCCACACGCGTGTGGCGGTATGGTAGAGACACACGCGTGTGGCTGTATACACTGCCTTCTTTTTATGTCAGCAACTTTTCATGATATTTCATTGATAACTTTTTTGTAGGACAAAGAAATTATGTTATTAGTCTGGTGATACATGTTATACAATCTTGTGCAAGTCGATCTATTGACAGGGCAGCTGAGATATCCGTTAAGCAGTGTTAAGTATAGCAAGGGGTCCTAAAGCTCTGCACCCTGCAAATATACGCAACGGGTTCAAGGGGTTCAATGCCCCAAATTTCTGCTGTGACTAAGCAACGAGAATATCATTCACGTTTGCCAAAAAGAATGAGTAATTTCCCTTCATCATTGTGATTATTATCACTATTTGTAAAATTTTGTGAAATTACATCAGTCAGCTTCTAAATTAAGATTTGCATTCATTTATTACATGTGCACAGTTTTAGGACCCTTTCATTTTCGTGAACAAATTTTGACACGGGCATCAACATCGTCTTGAAAATGAATGTTATTGACATTCGTCCGTCGTAATTTTCTCAGCGATCTAACTTTAGAATATGTAGAACCTAGATATTTAGAGAAGTTTGCATAAACCCCTGAATCAAATTACTTTTTAGCTGCTGGAAACAAAGTGCGTAGCTTTAGGTCCCCCATCATACTATAGCTCAGCTCAGTCAGTAGCTACGAAAATTAGGGGTTGTGCTAACTCGGCACTAGGGGTGGGAGTTTCGGGTATTTTTTCAATTCGGGAACCCGACTATTTTTCGGGCGGGTTCCCGGTTACCCGAAAATGATATAACACGAATTACAAGCCAATATTTACCCCTAAGAAGCTACAAACACTGTGGGAAAACTCCTTTGTGTTTGGCAACTGAAATAAACCATTCGAGGAAAAAACAAAAACAAAAACAACAACAACAACAACAACAACAAAACAGGCGGAGGAAATCACGTGGGCGCAAGACAGGATAGGCATAAGCCGCCTAAATCTAATCTGTAGAAATTGTCTACTGTCTAATCATGCCAGCGCGCCAGTGCCTTAGGTAGTCACGCGCGGTCAACAGTCCCTCGCACATGTTTATCCAAAATACATGAATGTACATGTACTTATAAAAAAGGAAGGGGAATACAAAGAAATCTTATGAAGAAAAACTCGTTTGAGACGATGATCATGATGATTCTTAATAATTTTGTACAGGCAGCTCTTGGGAATTTTGACATCGTGATCGTAGAGATCGAGTCACTTACTCACTTTGTACACAAACTTCACTGTTCACACGGAGTATTGATTTGCCTGGCGAAAATGACGAGCTTTCTGTAGTATCTACACTCCTCATACTCTAATTATACACATTGCGAGTCCTCACGCACGCGGTCATCGTCTCACCGACAGTTTCATTCTCAACGTGTGATCAACCCGCCAATTATTGAAATTCACACACACGTACCACTACTAGTACACATAAAATCACCAATACATGCCGGGTCCTCTCTCTTCGCCAGTAGCACCATTGATATCATCATCGATCATCATAATCATCAAAGACATCATCATCATATCATCATTATCAAGATAATAACATCATCAAAACAATTATCTTCATCAGACATCAAATATCATCATTCATCAAACTCATCATTCATCAAAAAAATCATCAAGCCAACATTTTCTTCTCTGTCCGACTGCAACTTCATCCTTTAACCCTTTCGAGACAATTGACCACATTTTGTGGTTTGGCCCAATAACTTTTGATTTAGAGCCTTAAAAAATATACCAGATGCATGAGTAGAAAGAGCAAAAAATTCTGCACATACTGTGTCCATTTTTGTTACATGAAAATATTGCGTTTGATCCCAGGAATTTTAAAAAGGAGAATAAGATTTAAAATCCTTAAATTGGCAACACATTGAGAGGTTCAAAATCATTGTTTTTTATCAAAATTGGCAACTTTTTCAACTTTTCACCAATTCTTTTAAACATGTATATTGTTTTCAAAGACATTACCCCTTATTACAATCTTGTAGTACTAAAAGAAAAATATTATTGTTGCCAATTTGAAGAACAAAATGTGATCAATTTAGCCCTGAAATAATTCCTGTCCTGAATGGGTTAACACACACATGCGGTTCCCTTTTGAAATTCGATCTGTTTATACAAAGCGCCTTTCCGCCCAATGCCGCCGCGGTATATGAAAGGAAAAAAGAAAAAAGAAAAAAAAAAGGCGCATACCTTCATTGGCTGGCTGGCATATGACTTGTCATGACTTGTTATTAACGGACCGCTCATGAAATGACGTCACAAGCCTAATTTTATGAATGAAAATGTTAATCGCGCGCACTGTAGACATCCTTTGCTTCTCACAGCCTTGCTTTTCACTTTCGCATGAACAATGAAGGATATTATTTTGGATATATCGTTCATGTACTCTTAATCTGATTTCAGTAATTGGTAACTTCTTTGCTAAAGTTTCAGGATATTGTGACAGTGTCAGATCGTGATCGTCGATGTTAAAAATACCTGTTTAATAGTGTACGAGTTGTGAGATGCCACGTGTGAATGTGGAGCGACTGTTGAATATGCATGAGTTTGTAAACTTTACGCCCGTTAATCGCTCATAGACTTATCGTTCACTGCAAAGAAGGGGGAAGGGCACTAAATGCAAATTATGTCATGGGTTCAATGAACCAATGAGCAGTCTCCGAATAGCGGAAGTGAGCTTTGCTCTCTGTGTATACAAATGTGTAAGGTTATGTTTCACAGTGAGTTGAACGAATCAAAAGCGCATCACTGCAATGGTGCGCTAGAGCGCTACATGGATTTTTTTTACATGTAAATAGTAAATGGCTGTTCGACGTTCATCTACCGCCTTGTCGTGTACATACATAGGTGATAATTAAATACTCATTTTCGGGTATCGGTTATCTAATATTTTGACCCGGGTCCCGAGGCTCTCGGGCGGGACTCGGGTACCCGGTTTTTAGTCCCAGCCCTACTCGGCACTAGGGCAAACTCAGCACTGTGCGGTGACTATGTTTCAAGAGTTGAAGTCTCCGCTACGCACTGACCGATTTTAAGCCTTAAAGTGATTGATTAACTTTGTGAAAAATTGTAAAATCAGCTCAAATGCCAGTGAATTGTGTGCAGTCCTCTAACTACATATATAATTAAGGATATGTGAAAGTATGAGAGAAAATGGAACCCGTTTACTATCCTAAAAAAGAGAAAATCGCGATCAATCGCTAGCGCAAGTCGCTCGGCTTCTTCGCTGCGCTGCAGTCACAAAAACCAAGCATCAGCGCTTGGCGATTTCAGAGCGGGTTTCCAGCCCGTACGGTATTCTGTGATAGAGCGAGGTATGCCAACCGTAAGAGTTCTTTAGGGTTCGGTGGTACTCTATCCCGACATCAATGTTCAATCGTAAATATCTTGATATATAAATGACCGATCAGCTTATAAAACTCAGGCAATTCCTGTCTGAGCTAAAGGTTTGCAATTATGATTACAGCATTAGCTGGAACAGTGATTTTTAGCTCATCCGGCCCGAATGGGCCAGATGAGCTTATGCCGTGGCGAGGCGTCCGTCGTCCGTCGTCCGTCCGTCCTTCGTCTGTCGTCCTTCCACAATTTCAAAATGCTTCTTCTTCGCCATTTCTTACCCGATTTTAATTCCGTTTGCTTTATATGATAGCACTAGGTGGGGGATTCGAAACTTCTACACAGAATTTTGAAACTCATTAAATATGCTAATTTATGTGCATTTCTCAAAAATCACAAAAATTGCTTCTCCTTCCTCATTTATTGACCGATTTCGATTTTTTTTGTTCCATCTGAAAGACTTTCATGAGGTTCATTGAACTTCTACACAGAATTTTGAAATTTTGTCTACAAAATTAATTATGCTAATTTATGCGATATTTATTCAAAAATCACAAAAATTGCTTCTTCTTCCTCATTTATTGACCGATTTCGATTTTTTTTTTCCATCTGAAAGACTTTCATGAGGTTCATTGAACTTCTACTCGGAAATTTGAAATTTTGTCTAGAAAATTATTTATGCTAATTTATGCGAAATTTATTAAAAAGATCACAAAAATGGCTTCTTCTTCCTCATTTATTGACCGATTTCGATTTTTTTTTTTGTTCCATTTGAAAGACTTTCATGAGGTTTATTAAACTTCTACTCAGAATTTTAAAATTTTGTCTAGAAAATAGTCACTGTCTCCTTCCAAAACCACATTTAGCCAGATCTGCAATAGGCACTTCATCATCTGTACATGCATGTAACCAATACATGTACATTTCATCGATTCATTACAATGTCTACTGTGTTCAAAGTACAAATTGCATCAATTTCTTTGCTGCATGCCGGATGAGCGCCACATCATTGATGTGCTAGTTTTTTTTTCAATCCTGGGCAAAGTTAATCAATGCCTTTAAATTTCATGTTTTGTATAATTTTACTTCTTGAAATTTTCAACATAAATCTAGCTTCTTTGCTAATCATTTTACACATTTGATATCAAATAATTTTGAATCTAAGTGTTTTCAAATGTGTAATTAATGCGAAATGCAACACAAGGATTTGCGATCAATTCAACTCTCTGAGCTCACTTGGCCGCGATTTTCCGCCAAGGCCGAGTTTGCCCTAGTGCCGAGTTAGACTGAAAATTCTGTCTCTCGTTCGTTAGCTCTTCACTTAGAGACAGAAACGGTTGTATTACTCTCCTGTGCAAACCGACTACACGCCGATGTGAAGTTGGAAAAATCACAATAATTAGATTTTTCCTCATAGTGCAAGGGAGGGAGAATTCGGCCACTGAAGACAAAATCCTATTTTTTTTACTCTTTATTTCACATTTATTTTCACTTATTACTCAAATCATGAAAGCAAATATTGTTACTATTTTAACCAAAAAAAATTCCCGGAAGAAAATCAAGAATTGCCATGGTAATATTCATTTTCATTTACCATCTCGGAGGCAGTTTTCGGCCGAGCAGATCAGTTTTTGGCTGCATGTACAAAGTCAATAGGGAGCGAGCGCCGTGCGTTCACCTGCTGACCAAAAGTCCCAGCGGCCCGAGCTGGCGTCCAACGCCGGAGCTCCCCCGCTTAAAACCTGGCCGAAAACTGAAATCTCATGACAACAGAGATATCGCGTGTGTGTCTCATGCACCATCTTTCACTGCAACGTGCAACTGGACACTTTTGAGCTTGCGACATACGAAAAATCGCGATCTAAAACTGAAAATTTCTTGAAATACAGCTCAGATTTTGGAACCCATTTAGGAACAAATTTTCAAATTAGGGTAGCGGGACCGCCGATTACATCGCTAAAATGTGATATTTAACTTAAGGATATCTTTTTCACTGCTACTGCTGTTCCCCTGTGACTTAGTATGTATTGTATGTGTGTGATATGTGATATGCTCTCATGCTATGTATTTTAAAGTGATATTCCCATGCATACGTCGTACCGGCCGAATTCTCAACCCGGCTGAAAACACCATCCTTTACTCTATTATTATTGAACTAGCTGAAGCAGCCCGTGCACATATCATCCACTGGCGCTAGCTGTGTTTATTATTAATCACAGTACCGTATATTTGTCACAATAATCAAGTGAATAAAGAAAAAAGTTGGGTAATGTGTTTATTTTTTTACCAAGAAGTATTTACAACATGTGAGTATGTGTTATTCATCCAAATCTTGCATGAGTTCTGAAGAAAATACATTTTCATCTTGATGAAGACTAAATGACGATTGTTTTACTTTATGAATGACTGAATAATGATATTTATTTTTGTTACGTCGGCCCTGTTGCCTGTGGATGACACACGATCTCATTTACACCTGGGCAGGATTCTCGCATACAGAGCATGGATATAATTATGTTCGAATAGTATATCCATGAATAGAGCTAGAGTGAGCGATTTGATCTTGCCATGTTTCTGTGGTTTAATACTCAGAGAAATTGAGGCCATAAAACATAACATACATAATTAGCGGTACTTCCCTTGAAAAGGATGCAAAAATTAGAAAAAAATGAATTTATTGTCATTTTCTTTTCAGGGGGATTATGGCCCCCTTTTAAGTCTCGGCAGGACCGACGGATTGACCTTCCCCTCCCCCACCCCATCGGCCTCCCGTCACCCCCAGCGCGAGGGTTAGTATCCTATACGTATTCATATCATAGTGGAAATATTTTTGAAGGAAATTTTGGTGGGGGGGGGGGGGGGGGGGGGGCTCCTCCTTTACACCATGGCAACCGATATTCCTAAGTGAAATAAAGAGTCCTAAAATATGAAGTGGCCGAAATCCCCCCCTTTTTTTAAAAAAATCTAACAGTTACATGTTCCTCCCGGCTTCACCCTATCTCACTGAACATCAACCCCCACAACAACAAAAAAACAACAACAAACAAAACAAAAAAAATTGTATCACAGAAAGAATTAAGTTCAACTAAGAAACAGCCCCCCCCCCCAAAAAACAAACAAACAAACAAACAAACAAACAAACAAAAAAACCTTGAAAGTTCAATTTATAAAGTAATGGAATGCTCACAAAAATCAAACTTCCAAAGGAGCCGAATTTTCACAAATAAAAGGCAGAAAATGTTACGGGCACCTGAATCGATTCGAATCGATCCCGACAACCACCCCCCCCCCCCCCCCCCCCCGATGTTTCACTGAGGCCTGTACATCATCGGCGTAATACATCTAATAGTTACATGTTCCTCCCTGCTTCACCCTGTCTCATCGAACATCAACCCCCACAAAAAAAAACACCCCAAAAACAAACAAAACAATTGCATCACAGAAAGAATTAAGTTCAACTAAGAAACAGCCCCCCCCCCAAAAAAAAACAACACACCAACAAACTAATAAACAAAAAAACCTGTTGAAAGTTCAATTTATAAAGTAATGGAATGCTTACATAAATCAAACTTCCAAAGGAGCCGAATCCGAATCGATCGCGACGACCCCCCCCCCCCCCCCCCGATGTCTCATTGAGACCTGTACTAATTAAAAAGAAGATTGCAGTAGGAGCAGATTTTGATACTCTAAACAGGGAAAACCTATCTCTGATTTTTATACCATTATTAACGGCGATTTTATATCTTGCTTAAGGTATTTTACATCCTATTTGAGGATTACATCATCATCATGGACCTCTTTTTAGCCAAAAAGGAACCGTAAAAGAAATTTAACCTACTTTGGAACACACTACCGAACTATATTCCCCCCTCCCCCTTCCGCGGATCTATCATCTCTGAATTTGCTACCCTTTTTCTTGATTTTTGCTTTTTTTTTATTACATCATCATAGACCTCTTCTTAGCTAAAAAGGAAACGTAAAAGAAATTTAACCTACTTTGGAACACACTACGGAACTATATCCCCCCCCCCCTTCCGCGGATCTATCATCTCTGAATTTGCTACCCGGGTAATTCCAGCGTGACAGACGGGACATCCAACCCTCACATTTTTATGTTTTTACTTGATATTTCATATTTCATTTAAAAGTGATGCTTAATTTGATGTAGAGATGTGATATATAGGGTTTGGTCAACAAAATGGGGCAAATTTTTTTTTTCAAGCCCCGCCCACAAATTGTGGGTGGTGCTTCAAGTTCAGCGTGACAGACGGGACATGAATTTACCAAGCCATTTCTGCTTCGATACTTTTCGACTAAGCTCTCCTCACTGGAAAATCTTGAAACAAAATATGTGTATTCATGTTATCACTTGTTGGTACCTTTTTGAAATCTGCTAGCATACATTTGAAATTTCATCTTACTTTTGGAGGAAAATGCCAAAAAGTGAGCGTGACAGACGGGACAATAAAAACGTGACAGACGGGACACATTGAGATTGTACACAAAATAGAATTTTTAAAGACAATCAAATTTCCAGCATTAAATACCTTATTCTCATGTTCTAAAGGGGTAAAAGGGTCATCTTTAATATCATGAAACATAATAGCAAAAGGATTTTAATTTTCATCCATCGGAAAATTTTCATGTAGTCCCATCCATACATATTTTTGCTGTAGATGCCAAACGTGACAGACGGGACATTACTTTATGAATCATAATTATCTTCATAAAATTAAAATTCTGCCAAGTTAGCAGTAGAAATGAATTTCCCCCCTACCAAAGAGCAAGACTGCAAAATTTTATTCAAAAACAATGGTCTAATTTACTGTAAATGCAAAAAGTACCTTTAAAAACGTGACAGACGGGACAAAAATCCATTTGACCTTTGACCTCCATTAAATCAGAAGAATATTAATATTTTTAAAATTTTTGTATATAGACATAAAATTCCCCTTAGTCCTAACTAGATTTGGTTGTCTTTATTATTATAACAGATGAAATTTCTAAAAATGACTCAATATGTAATTAACCATATTTTGCCATAAAAACGTGTAATTTCATTTTTGGGTTAAAAAATGGCCATTTTGGGTCAAAATATTCAAAAAATTAAAAAAACTGAATATTGTTCCATAAAGTTCAAATCATGCATATTCAAGTGACATAGAAGGAAAATGTTAAAAATAAACTTGGTTTTTTCACCAAAAGTGGACATTTTCATGGAATTACCCACCCTTTTTCTTGATTTTTGCTTTTTTTGATACCCTAAACGTGGAATCCGGGTTATGTGCTTATTGTTGAAAAGGTACCCTTTTTATCCATTTTCATGTATGTGTACCGGCTTCAATGAGACATGTTCCCACCCACCCCACTCACCACCCCATCCCCCGCTGTGAAACCATTGAGTTACACACGCACTAAACTGTTATGTAACCATGAAGCTACAAATAGTACATGGAGCAGTACATGTACATGTGCGAACAAATAAGACTTGTGTTGTATACACTGAAGCCAATATACACATGCGGATATGGCCTTGGAGAATACGTCACGTTGTTCTTTGGCAATACATTTGTACACCAATGAAGTTTCTCCCCTTCACAGGTAATCGGTATGGGTTGGGGGCATAACAGAAGGTACTTTTCCGTGCTACGACAGTGAGCTGTTCCATCGACAGAAATATTACTCCCTCCGGAAATTCAATGTTTAAAAATGAATTTATGAAATATGGACGGCACTTCAGCACTTAAAAAGTGCCTCCCAACCATCTGGGGACTATTCCCCGCCCGTGGGTACCAAAAGGTGGGGACCTAAAGAGCCAGGGGAGGCGCCTATTCAAACAAAAGAAAAGGCCCCAAATCCTTAGCGTAATATATATAAAGACTAGCGGGACCCGTGGAAATCCACGGGTTCCTTTTTTACATTGCACATTCAACATTTTCACAATCGATGTGTACATTCTTGTGAGTTTATATTCATTTTTTTTTTTGTTAATGAAATTATCACTAAATTGCTCTAAATGGAAACGAAAATGGTTATGAAGATTGAGTAATTTTTGTAGGTAAATTTTTTTGTCTTTAATTTCGAGTCTGTCCACATTCACATACAAAGACGATACACAGACATCATTTATAACTGAACAAACATGACACTTTTCTTTTTTTTATAGTTACCAATTTTGTAATAGGATTTCAGAGAGAGAGAGAGAGGGGGGGGGGGCGGGGGGAGGGGGCGGGTTGGAAAAGGGGTTGGAGAGATAACAGGTGGGAAAATTAACCGGAAGTTAGAGAGATGGAAAGAGAAAATAGGGTGTCTATGGATGTGAGACTTTTCATTGAAACCTTATAAGCGCTATCTTGGAAGTTTTAAATGGTCGATTGAAAGCACCGCGTGCGGATTGGTGTTTTTTGGTTTGACGGACAGACAGAGTACATCGTTTAAATGGATGCACGTAACTGTCATTCATTTGTTCAAATGGCACACCCTTATATTATTATAAACAAAATCATGTTTATATACACACAGGTATTCACTCAGAGAAACATGTATTTACACACGCACACGTGCGTGCTCATGGTCACAATTACTTACCCACTTACCCACATACTCAGTTAAAAATATTGTATAATGTTATGTAATGTACATAATTCATGTTAGATATCATCATGACATAAAGGGGGAGGGAGAGAGAGAGGGGGGGGGGAGTGGGGGTAGACAGATAGGAAGAGAGAGGAATGGATGTAGAGAATATAAACATAACAGAAAGAGAGAGAGAGAGTGGAATAAAGATAAAAGAGTTTCTTTTGAAGTTAGTGTTTCCATTTAGCTTATTGTTTTATTATTAGAACTTAAATATAGTTGTAAAATTGATTACTATGGCCTAGTTATGTATATTTTGTGTATGGAATATTGTTGTCATCATAGAGGTCGCTCATTACTTAGTCTATAGCAAGAAATACAATTTTAGTTATAGAAATTGGTAGTAGTTATATATTTTCTATAAGTAATCGAGTGAAGATTCACCTACACATATTATAATTCTCAAATTCAATCAGACACTTACATGTATGAGCAATAGTGCAATACATGCGTTCAATCACATCCTAAAATACACATGAAAAGTATTCAAAGAACAGGAACATGAATTTTTCCAAATATTGGGCCCCCTCCCATCACAAAATCATTGATCCGGCGCTGGCCCCCTCCCTCACAAAATCCTGGATCCGCCGTTGGACATGGTGGATGGTGAAGGCAGGCCCTATCATGCCCCTGCCCTCACTCTCCTGCAGCCAGTGGCATAGAAAGGTCCCAAATACAATGAAAATAAAAATGATTGATGCATTCACATAATCCCGCATCACCCATCCAATCCTTCACCCCTGCTAGTAGTATCTATACTGTGAGTTTATTTTTCTACAATGAAAAAAAAAAAAAAAAAAGAATGATGCATTCACATACCCCCCCCCCCCCTGCCCGCTATACAGGTACTACGCCCATGACTTCAATGGAATAACGCTCCTAGCATAATGTTTGCCCCTCAAACGGATAATGTTCATGGAACGATATTTTTGTTTTGTTTTGTTTAAAGAAACAAAATAGATGTAGAATATACTCAAATAAAATGAATTTTCCATCGAATATAAAAAAATGAGTACAGGTATATTTGGCCCAACCCGTTTCCAATCTTGAAATAATAAACGCAGTGAGGCATTTACGGCAGTGCGGGTTTTAAAATTCAAGTAATGTAGAATCTACTTTGAACATGCGCGTACCAAGGGGGATGTTTTGGGTCTTCAAACACCCCCTTCCCCCATTTGGTGTTATTTGAAGTTAAAACACTCCCCCCTTTAGAATTCATTACCCTTTTTTTTTGCTTGTCAGATAATTTTTGAAAAAAAAAAGACCCTCCCCCAAGAAAAAAAAGAAAAGAAAAGAAAATACTGATAACCTTTTTTTTCTTTTGCTTGACAGAGAATTTTTAAAGACCCTCCCCCCCCCCCCAAAAAAAAAATACTGATAAACTTTTTTTTTTTTTGCTTGTCAGAGAATTAAAAACCACCCCCTTTAAAAAAATCCTGGGTACGCCACTGCTCTGACATATGGTAGGATGAATTCATCGTCAAATGTTAACTGTAGTATTAAAAAAATGGTAAGTATACTATTTTCAATCTTGAAATAAGCAGCGCTCAGTAAGGTATTTACTGCTAGACTCTTCGCTGGAAGTTCAACCAAAGACTTTTAATGTTTGGTTCAACCAGCCAAGCCTTACTACAGCTCAGCCTCAGACTGTGGGCGCTGCCGTGACAGATTACCAGCGTTGTAAAGAAGAATGTCATCAGTTTTTAACTAAATACAGATCGAATAGGGAAAAACAGAGCCCACAGATACTATACTCAAACATTTTTTGTTCTCAACAAAGTCACTCACGTCCAAAGTTAACCTTAAAATCTCGAAATAAACAGCTTTTACTGCAGGTTTCTTCCCCCGTAATTATTTCAAGCAGCCAAGGCTTCAGTGCATGCTGGTACCGCTCAGAGCAGAGTGCAACGACGCCGAGACAGAGTCCGGCTAAAAAGAGAAGAATTTCATCAGTTAACTATACAGAGAACATAGAGACAAACAAAGTCTATAAATACAGTTTCTAACATTATTTAGTTCTAAATAATATAACTCACGTCCAAAATAATCTAATGTAGGACTCTGAGTTCGCTCGGGAATTCGCGGTCATCTCATGTTGAGTGCTGTGCAGTGTATTGTTGTATTGTTGTATTGTATGCCTTGTATGCATGTGTGTATAGTCGCGTCGCACTGAGCTTGCATTGAGATTGCACCGCAGTCTGGTGGGTGCTACTCCTACGTGGTATACTAATCACAAAGCGGACTATGACACAAATCGTACGTACATACCACGGACCTCTACTGAACATACCCATGGCATATTTATTTTCTTACGTGGGTTCCCCCGGTGAGAGATACAGAGTCTGCACTACGTACCGTTCGCCGGACGCACGCGCAATCGTCGTCTGATTCGGTCGACGGCGAGGCAAAGCACGCGGGCCAATGGGGTTTGGTCGTTCAGGAGATCGCGCACCTGCTGCCAACGCGACGTCGTCGTGCAACGCGAAGGGGACGTTGCACATGCGGACGGCCAGGCCGACCGGTCGGGACGGAAGGCGGCTCACGGCGGGCAGCGGGAAAAAATTCTATAGAGACCAACGGACCCCCTCCTGCAGCGCGTGCAAAGTCAGTCGGGGCAGGCGCGGAACCCCCCGCGTCGCTTTAGCGAATTAATTATTATAGATTGGTTAGGCCTAGGCTCTACTACATGTATTTAAGGAATCGGTTCAACTTACCAATTTGACTGAATAATTTGTTTAAAGCTCCTTTTTCAGGTAATTCAGGTAATCCAGGGTCCAAGGTATTCTCCATTTGAAAATCTTGCAGCCGTATTCAAACTGTTATTAGTGTGTAAGTCAATGTGTATTCGGTTTGCACAGCAGAGTGATATGACCGTTTCCGTCTCTAAGTGAAGAGCTAACAAACGAGAAACAGAATTTTCGATCTAGTGCCGAGTTAGCCCGGATTCAAAAATTAATAGACATGATATAGTTAGGCCTCGATCTAGACTCTAGACTAGACCCACTTGGCATTCTCGTGAAACAAGTCACCCCGCATTCACTTTGTACTTGCAGTTTATTGCATGTAATACCTATGATAGACTGAAAAATCAGTCTATTTCGTTCAGGGATATGCTCCGCTGAGACTACGTCTGGCTTCATGGAATCCCTCTCCTACAAGACTGAAATCTGCCACAGCCACTCCTGTTGGGGTCCATCGCTATGTGTTTCCCTATGGTGTTACAAATATTCGGCTCGTCACGGAGGAGCTACACACGCATTACATTTGCTTTGGCCAAAGTTCGATGAAAATATCACAAATACTACACCACATAAAATCACCAACTCTACACATACATGTACTTACATGAACATAAAAAACTTGCAGGAGTGATAATTTGTATGTTTTCAATATTTCTTTGCCATAAAAAAATGCGATAGAATGTCACAAACGATCTTTTCTCAGTGCTGGTCTCTCGAAATTCGGAGTGCCAATCACCATTGCGCACGTGCAGTAGTGCTTCAACATGGAAGAAAAGATTGTTTGCGATCGTTCTCGATGTAATATTCTTTTTTTTTCATCGGAAAATATTCAAATCGTAAAATTCACCCTCCTTCACGCAAGTTCATGTATTTTTATTGCAGTTTAAGTAAGGTTTGTGAGATTATCTTACGTGGTATTTGTAATATTTTTATCAAACAACAAATTTATCAGCTTTGACTTGCATTTGAGTGCAGAGCTCCGCTGCTGAGCTGGGACCTACATGTACGTACACGTTCGCTATATAGTATTCTGTTCGCCTCAATTCACTTGCGATAACCCCATTGACAACATGGCAAATTGAGGTTAATTTCATATAAATCTTGGATTATTTCAAATCTCAGGTGGGTGCATTATATTAAGTATATGATAATCATTACATTCTGTGTATTCTTTTTTCACTTACCACTTTGTATTTTAAATAACGGGTTGGGGTGAGGCACCTCACCCGTATGGTAGTGGATCCCATTTCCAAACACTTTTCAGAAAATCAACAATAGCAAATAAAATATCAAATGAATATCTGTCAAACTTAGATAATGAATGCTTGAAGTCCTACAGAAAAAGAAGTTGGTGGAACTTGAAAAAGACAACGTAGATCTAATACGCTATTTCCTTCCGAGTGAACCCCTTCCCAACGACGCAGCGTTTTGGTCCCTTGAAAAAGGTATTGTATTTCTGATCGTGTGAAACCTATGGGAAAAAAGATACAACCTACCCTGATTTGGAGCCAACAGGGTGACTGGGGGTGACCAGAGAGTAGTTCCTAAAATATTACCTATGTTTTTTTGCCTCATTTTATGATCTTGTACCGTGTTCATTGTTTCAACAATGTGGAGAACATATGGCTTTTACGCATAAACCCACGCGTATGAAAGCCATTTTATGCGCTTAACTGTACGTGTTCGGTAATACCATACTGTTCGGAAATACAATCCTTCACTATACGTCCATAGGGACAGTGATTAAGCTCACTTGATGCCTATTCGACTACGGTGCCTATGGGAGGCTTCCGTCTGTCTTGGAGGAGAACCTCAAAAGTCAGAAAATGTTATAAAACTCCTCCAAACAGACGGATTTTTCTGTCTATGCCTATGACTGAGGCTGGTTCACATCCTCCATTGACTTTACACGGCCATGTGTGTGTACACACTCAATGATTGGTGGCTTATTTCACGAGAAGGCCACCCACTTATATGGCTAGAGTGCCCAAGTCTGCGCAGTGCCCATGTCTGCGCACATGCGTGACTGCGCGATTCTGATAAAACAAAACACGCCACGAACACAAACTTTTCATCCCCATTATAGCAATTTGTATTTTTGCAAAACAAACGAGTCAAAATGATGTAAAAAGGTCTTATTTCAGATATTTTATTCTCAAGCCTCTAAATGTTGTCTTTCACGTCAAAACTCCCGAACTGCGTGTAAAATGAATGAGTGCGCAGACATGGGCACCATTGTTTTTGAAAGCTGAAATGACACGGCCGCCGTTTCTTGTGAAAATGGCATTGTTCTTGTTCTAATTTTGATGAGATTTTTTGCAGAATTACTCTTTACATGTCAGAAATAATATAAAACTAAGATTTACAGGAATGGTGGAGCAATTCTTGTTCATTTTCAGGTCAAATCTTAGGTGCACAGACATAGGGCTCCCCATCATACATCATATGTACAAGCTTATCTGAAGATAACCTTGTAGATCTACTCCAGACCACACCACGTAAATAATATAGTGGTCATATTGACCACTACGCGGGACGAATGCAAAAATACTAGTCATTTTCTATCGCATGTACTGAAGGTATAGGGGGAAAAGTAAGATAAATATTTCAAATACTTACTTTCAAATTCAGTGCTTTAAAATCTCATTGCTACCTTAAATGGCCGTTAGGAAGAACTTCTGATATTTCCAGCAAAATCCAAAGTCAAAATCATGTCCAAAACCTAAGAAATCCCCGCCAATTTTTTTCGCAATCACATGTTGTTTTCATGGCGCCGATGTTTTAGACTAAACTCGGCCAATAAAATTTTGTCCACAAAGAAACTCGGTATTGCGCGCGCACATCGATCTCTACGATCGCGCACACGGAAAATCAGGAATTTTACATGTGCGCGATAGGGACCAAATTTTTAACGACCAAATTTTTTGGGGGAGATGTCAGCGCTCGCGGCGATAAGGAAATGTACACAATGACTTGCGATACCGTTTCGCCAGAACTGACAGTAAATTACGAATTTCATTTTTGGAATTATCTTTTCCAACATCGGTGAGTTGAATTTATTGTGTTTTATGGATATGTTGGTGTCGGTTTTTGTAAATTAAATGCTGATTTTGAGTGAATGTTGGTGACTTTTGTGTACTGGTGTTTTGAAAGTGTTGACGTGTATGACTGCCTAGAGTCTACACACGAAGTATAGTAAAGTCGCTATGTGTGCTCCAGACTAGCTTTTACGGGTGAATAGGCTTCAATAGCTTTTGTGTGTAACTATCAGCAGGCCTTTTTCCAGTCTACATAATTCATACATGAGAAGAAAATCATCATTTAAAATTTCACTTTCAATTCTGAATCCCCAAATTTGTGGCACAGTAAGAGTTGGAGAGTCCCTGAATCAGGTAATCTAGCAAATTTAAGAAAATTAAATCTTGCTTAAAGCAATTTTGTTGTCTGTTTTTGACTGCTGCAACACCGAATGTTGGACACAGTCCCACACAGGCAAGGGCCTATGAGTGGACTAGACCTAGCTATACGAGCTCTGTGGCTTATCAATCTGGTACTGGCCACAGAGCTATACACTCCATGCCTATACTGTGTGTGGAGGGGGATATCAACAAAAAAATCTAGATCTAAATATCTTCATTTCCCACATACTGTGAGCCATGCAAACCAAGCTCGCAGTTTGCTAAAGGGGTTTCCTTCCAGGATCAACTAAGATTGTAAAAATTGAATGAATAAAAAAGAAGAAAAAAAAAAAAATCGGCAGGTGTGATCAGGTTTTTTTTACCTTTCATGTGTAACTTGTATATATAGGACTACACAAATCTCACCTTGCATGTGTAGTCCCATATACAAGTTACACGTGCAAGGTAAAAAAACCTGATCACACCTGCTGATTTTTTTGTTTTTTTTTCTTTTTTATTCAATTTTTACAATCTTAGTTGATCCTGGAAGGTAACCCCTTAAGCAAACTCCGAGCTTGGTTTGCATGGCTCACAGTAATGGTGATATTTAGATCTTTTTTTTTTTTGTTGATATCCCACTCCACACACAGTATAGGCATGGTCCATGGAGTGTACAGCTCTGTGGCCACGTATGTGCGCGCGTTACACATTTAAGCACGTCGCCATACTGTTCCAGAGCCGCGTGCAAAAATTAAAAGGATTAACTAATTAACGGTTTGAAAAATGTAAACAAATAAGCCTCTAATTGAGTTGTAACCAATGAAATAGCAGGAAGTAACAAAACTATGAATATGCATGAGGGGGTAGTACGAGTCGCATATTACCATAAACCTAGATCACTTTTTAATTTTTGATATTTTTTTTCTTTAATTAACAGTAAATTTAGACTGTTAATTTTGAATAATAGTTTATATAAAATATGCAAATTTTTAATCTTTTATAAAATCTCGTTTTGTGCCTCACCGGATTTTTTCTTACTTAGTTCTTTTTAAAGGGCAATCCAACCTTGGTAATAAGATGATTTGTGTGAAAGCAGAAAAATAAGAAAAACAGGATGGCGAAAGTTTGAAAGAAATCAGACAAGGACTAAGAAAGTTATGAATGTTTGAAAAATGAGATCACTACATCTATGCGAATCTCAAATTGGCAATTTGGTGAGTCAATTGTGACATTTTTGTGGACAACTCTCCCATTTGTCATACACAAAAATATCATTAATTTGCAGTTTTCTTCGAGGCGCTTTTACCCTCGCGGCAGTACTCAAAATATATTGGAGATAGCATATTGTTATAGGTCCTCATGAACGAAAAGATCCTACTGAGTAATGCATTTTTTTAAAAAGTGACATTTTAGTCATTTTGTGTGTTAGAGCGAATGGGGGAGTTGTCCACAGCTACATCACAGTGACATTACCTATTCGGCCAATTTGAAATTCCCATATGCATAGTGATTACAACTTTCAAAAATTCATAACTTTCTTATTGCTTGTCCGATTTTGTTCAAACTTTCACCAATCTGCTTCTCTGATTTTTCCTCTTTCTTTCAAAGCAACTTGCTATAAAGGTTGGATTTCCCTTTAAGTCAAGTACTCGATGATGTCATCTTAGTTAGGTCAACAAACTTTTTCATTGTAGAGTTTTTTTGTTACCTCGAGAAAACCTGCAAGATGACCAAAATCATGGTAAATTTTAAGTATTTTAAGCTAAAGTCGGCATGTTCGGCATTTTTGTGTGATATGACGGATTGTGCATGATTGTATGGAGATTATTGATGTATTTATTTGTTGATATGTATTTTCTGAAAGTAATATTGACGGTTTTACCCGAGCTTTGGTTTTAAAAATTTAGAGACGACCTGAACAAATCACGGCTTTGAGCCCCTGAATTGATTTTCCATCAGGGCGCTAGTAGCTCAAACCCCGGACGCGCTGGACTGGGTATGCTAGTCCCGCTCTGTATGCACGCACTATCACCTGCAGGCCTCAGTAGTGAATTTTCGGCCAAGAAGAATTCAAATAGCATTTAAGAGAATATGGTTCTAAGAATTTAGTTGTAAAATTATTGTTTAATAAATATAATATGTCTAGATCAATATGTAAAGGTTATCCTGACAGTAGATGTACTGGAGGAGGGATGGGGGGGGGGGGGGGGGGGGCTCCCCCTCTGACTTTAACTTTGTAGAATGTAAACAAAAAATTAGGATAAATACAGGCCAAGGTCTTCATGTACATATTTGTAAATGTGTTTTGCCTGACAAGAGTGGCTTTACTGGTTTAAGGTCTAGATATTGGATTTTTTTAACTGCATGAGCCTCTGTCAAGTGGGAGGGGGTGGCAACTATAAACAAAATAATGACAAGGATAGAAAATTTCTGACCCAAATATCGGATGTCCATTAAAAGTACACATCAGTCAGTAAGTGGGACGTCAGGCTCTGACAATGGAAGTGGGGGGGGGGGGGGGGCACCTTTTGTTTGGCGGACAAAAAGTGCCCCCCCCACTTCCATTGTCCGAGCCCGATATTCTGCCACTAGATCGGCCAATGGGGGGGGGGGGGCACCTTCAGTTCGGCGGACAAAAGATGCCCCCTCCTCCACTTCCATTGTCCAAGCCCGATGTTCCACCAAGGCTCAGACAATGAAAGTGGGCACCTTTTGTCCACCAAACAAAAGGTCCCCCCACATCCATTGTCCGAGCCCGACATTCCACCGCCTCTGAAATATATCATCTAGTCTACAATCAATTTTTAAGTAATAGCTAGACAGCTGCATCTTAAGCGAGAAGAGCTAGCAACCTCAATGTCGCTGCTGGGTGGACATGGTGGGGATACATTTATTAGTAGTGGACACACTTCTTCCCATAGCACAAGATTAAAAACTTTTTTTAAAATTGTCTTTCATGTGTACAGATGCCACAGGTAACCTGCACATTGGATTCTTCTGATGCTATGGCAAGTACAGTCAGCCATCACTGCTAGTATTCTGAAGAAAACTGCTGTCTGTCTTAGTCCAGGCATAACATTACTTGCAAAGGACCTAAAGGTAAATGAAAGTATTGTAATCTGAAACTTTTTTAGTCTTATGACATATTTCCATCAGTCACTAGTTGTTTTTTCTATGTAAACCATCGAGCTAATGACAAGTTCGAATGAATCTTAGAATGAGTACTAACTGTTTAGTAAATTCCACACTCGCCCCCCCCCAAAAAAAAAAAAAATAAATAAAAAGAATAAACAAAGACGAAATTTGTTTTACAAATAAGCACCTGTGTATTATGCAAATATATCAGATGCTATATTAATTTAAAATTCATGCTCTCTTTCTTTGTTCAATTATCCACACATAAACATGTAACATTAATGGCTTTTTAGTATACTAAACTTAAATCTCTAATATTTCTTTAGATCAGGCACAACAATACTTCCTGTTATAAATACATATGCTGATTGCAAACTTAATGGTGTAAGACAAAATGTTGATATACATGTACATACACAAAGTAGAAGTAAATACAAAATAAAGCTTAGCCAATAGATTGGCCCTTTCCAGAATCTTTCAAATGAGTAAATGACCTAGGGGACAACAAATTAGATCTCTCATCAACTGATTCTTCTTTTTTTCAGTTCTTCTGACTGTTTGCGGTATACTTGAGGATAACTCCATGTAGACTGGACTTTGACTGACTGCAGGGTTCTCCTGGTATCCACAAAGGTCACTGCAGATTGTACTGAGCTGCAAACTGTCCTTCTTGTTCACCCATGAAGCCAAAGGGAGCATTTCATTTATGCATGCATGGAATGATAGATGATTAAAAAGTAACAACGTATCAGGGCAATTCTAAGGTGTATTAGGTCATTTGTTTTCCCTATACGTTACCAGGTATTATGGAGTTCTGAGCATTATTGACTTCGAAAGTGTCATTTTCCTTGACATTTGTTGGGATGTACACTCTAGTAGGGCTCTTAAATTAATATAATGAATATATACTAAAATCTTCAATCTAGTCGGTAGCGTAAGGGGCAAAAATACATTGGACTTGCCCATCAAACAAATAAAAGTAATAAATTAGCAAGAATAAGGTGCCATGGACTTATAAGTTACAGAACATTCATTTATAACTGAAAGACAAGTTACAATGATACAACCTACCATTACAAACATCCTTACCTCTCTTTTGTTTTCTGTATATATCGTCTGACATGATTAAATGTTAATGTTACCACCTCATCTGGATAATTTAATGGAATAGTTCAGATTCAAATTGTAATGGTACAAAGCTTTGCATATTTACTGTTCTCTGTCCTGGTAGAGTAAATGATGCTGTCTCTCCATCAGAGATATTATAAAAATATTTTTATGTGCAATGTTCTGTTTGTTAAATACATGTACATGTAATATACATGTTCTAGGCCTTGTTTGGTATCATAAAATGTGGCACTCTCAGACATTTTATCTCACTGAATGCTCGCCATGCCAATCATGTAAGGTTCATTCACCTCTTGGCACGGACTCGGCTAATGCATTGTTTCTCTATCTATGCTTTCCCCCTTTAACTGAGACAAACTCAGTTGGTCAAATACTATTGGCATGGCTTGCTGAACAGAGAAATGTTTTTCATGACCTCTTATTTTATTATTCTTTAAAAATATTCTGTTTATTTTCCCCTCTTTTCTTTATTTCTGTTTTCTATATTATGCAAAAGATGACCAATGTGAGTTCTATTACTGGTTTTGTAACAAATGATGGCACACACTTTATTCTTGTTCATTATTTTAGCACAATTATGTTTGAAGGGAACTGTATACTGCAGTATATTAGTTCTTGTGAATGTAATTGGTAATAAAATATCTAGCAATCTTTTGATATAAACACCCTGTGTATTCTCTCTCTCTCACACTCATTGCTTCCTCTTCACCCCCCACCCCTCCCCCCCCCCCCCCCATTTTCCCCTTTCTTTATTTTCTCTTTCAAATTATAAATGACATGTTAATGAGGGATGTGGTGGAATTCAGTCGTAGCATAACATTTTTTTTAAATACCCAGGTAATATTTTTATTTGGATATTCTTTAATAAATTTTGAGTTGATACATGTACATGTGCAACTTAAAATGTACATGTACATGTTTGCAACCAGTGGTAGGCTTTATGGAACGGTTATTCAATTCACTTTTTCTGTCCCTGGTATTCTAGTTGATGCATTGTATATTTGTTCAATTTATTATTACTTGTAATGTTTCTTTGCCAAATAAAGTAATGATAATGAAATATAGAAAAACCAAATAATATTGTAACCCCAAGGTAAATTTGCAGTGATGTAAGTTGTGTGAGTGGAATGATTAACTGAAAGTGGCTGTGTGGTTGATATGATGCATGAATGTCGACCAGTTTGAATGTAGGGTATGTCGAGTTTGTGTTTTCCAGCTTCCTTTGGGTTAATCTAAGGATCCAGGGGCAGGTCCAGTATTTTTAAATGGAGGGGGGGGGGGGGGGGGGTATTCTACAAGCTTGTACTTATTCAAAATTTCCACGGGGAATTGCCCCCCTCCCCCACCTGGATTGTTGCCCCTGTAATTCACAAACACACCACACACACAAATATACATGTAGATCTGTATTAAAAATATAAAAAGGGGTCCAGACCTCATGACTCCCCCCCCCCCCCTCATCTGATCCGTGGGATGTGTGGCACCTTATCTTAAGTGTGTTACCCCACCCCTTGATCCGTTTCAAAGCCTGCATACGGATTTCAAACCCTGGACAGTTGTTCATTTCTCAAAAAGTAAACAGAAAATGATGCTGGCAAGCCTATATTACTCGTTCAGTAACTCTTTCAAAAAAAACTCTACAAAGCCCGGACTAAAAGAAATATGCAGGCAAATGCATCAAAATTTCCAAAAAAGTACATGTAGGCAGCAACACACAAAAAAATTCTACAATTATAAGAGAAAAAATAATAAGTGTCAAATTTGTGAATTTTGCATAGAAACGTATGTAGGCCGCGCGCGCATCAACATTTGCACAGCCACGCACGGCCCTCCATGCGCGCTCCTTGACTGCATCGAATCTTCGCGCGTGCAGACATATGGCCAGTACCAGATTGATAAGCCACAGAGCTCGTACAGCTAGACTAGACCCACTCATAGGTCCTTGCCACTCACGGGACCATCACTATATGGAGCTGTGTCAATTTCGACCTGTCACGAACTCCAAGTGGAAGAGGTAAAAACACCAATATATTATAATTGGCAAAATTTTGAGAAAATACTTCCTTCTACATTTTAGAATGATAGAATATCTAATTTCATGCCAGATCCTTTGATATGATCTTTATCATCTTGATCAAGTGAAATTTTCAGGCTGTTTTTGGTCAGTGATCTTGCTCCTCTGCTGCACACATATGTGCAAGATATCACACACTTGCTATGGGAGGCAATTGCTCACGGTATGAAGGTATGGTGGTGGATCCAGTGTCCGAACACTTTTCAGAAAATCAACGATAGCAAATAAAATATCAAACAAATATCTGTCAAACTTTAATACATAATGAATGCTCAAAGTCCTACAGAAAAAGAAGTTGGTGGAATTTTAAAAAGACAACCTAGATTTTAATAGACTAATACAATATTCCCTTCCGAGTGAACCCCTTCGCAACGACGCGGCGTTTTGGTCCCTTAAAAAAGGTACTGTAGACTATTTCCGAACGTGTGAAACCTATGGGAAAAAGACACAACCTTTGTTTCAACAGTGTGGTTTTCATACGCGTAGTCCAACGCGTAAGAAAACCCATTTTAGGCACTTAACTGTACACGTTCTGTAATACAATCTGTTTGGAAATACAATCCAATTATCCATGACTATATGGCTAGAGTGCCCAAGTCTGCGCAGCGCCCATGTCTGCGCACACGCGTAACTGCACGATTCTGATAAAACAAAACACGCAACGAACACAAACTTTTCATCCTTATTATAGCAATCGGTATTCATGCAAAAAACGAGTCAAAATGATGTAAAAAGGTCTTATTTCAGATATTTTATTCTCAAGCCTCAAAATTTTGTCTGTCACGTCAAAACTCCCGAACTGCGTGTAAAATGAATGAGTGCGCAACATGGGCACCATTGTTTTTTGAACGCTGAAATGAGACACGGCCGCCGTTTCTTGTGAAAATGGCATCGTTCTTGCTCTAATTTTGATGAGATTTTTTGCAAACTTACTCCTTAGAATATCAGGAATAATATAAAACTAAGCTTTAGAAGAATATTGGAGAAATTCTTGTTCATTTTCAGGTCAAATCTTAGGTGCGCAGACATAAATAGGGCTCCATCATACAGATTGCGAGGTTATCTCCAATAACCTCGCATAAATGTGAGTGGGCCCTTGCCTATGTGGGACTGTGTCCAACATTCACTGAACATGCAGCAGTCAAAAAGAGACAACAAAATTGCTCTAAGACTAAGCAAGATTGAATTTTCTTACATTTGCTAGATTACCTGATATAGAGACTCTTCAACTCTTAGTCTTACTGTGCCACAAATTGGGGATTCAGAATTGTCAGTTTGAATTGAAAGTGAAATTTTAATTTAAATTATAAATAATTATTTTCCTCTCATGTATGAATGATCTACTACTGGAAAAAGGCCTGCTGATACACACAAAAGCTATTGAAGCCTATTCACACATAAAAGCTATTATGGAGTAGAAGGTTATCTTCAGATAAGTTTGTACATGTATAAGTGGACTAGACCGAGATAGAATGTACACTACAGTCTACAGACTACAGACTAGATATAAGTAACTTAGTAAAGAGTATACAGATTCCTGTTTCTTACCCGTCACCGACTACTACACATTTGATAGCCTGCATGTCGAAGTCCTTGTTTTCTGGAAAAGAAGCTCAGACAACTATGACATTCGGTGTATAATCCTATTATTATACTTCAAATTTCAAAGGCACTCTTTTCCCTCACAAACCTGAAGGGTGTGTTAACTTTTATATGGGTATCTTATATGCGGAAGTAATTGTGTCTATATACCAAGCACGATTTGGTCCTAAAAATAGATTTTGACCCGGAAATATTTTTTCGCGCAAACAGAGGGCGAACATCACAGTATACTAGTATACTGGGCATGGGCACACCATAGAGTAATTCGGGGCCCCCATAGAAACACGTGTTAAATTGAAGCACATCAAAAATTCATATTTAAATAATTTCTCTACAAAAAACGTTTTAATTCACAGAGTAGCTACAACACTGATGATACTACAAAATTAAGTGCTTTATTTGGGCACTTCATCGGTTACATTAAATACTGTGAAGGCTGCAAAGAGGCTAATCACAAAATACGACTTCTCACTGCTGGGAACAGTGGAAATGCACTGCAGATCAAATAATTCCTCTAAAATACACCAAAGCGTCCAAGCTTCCGCATAGGGGTGAAATATGAAAGAATGTGCCTTCCAAACACCATTTCTCTTGAAAAGATTCACAGCTGACAAGTATTCAATTTTATATGAATATTTTTTATCAGCTACCATCATTACGTCATCATACTTACGCCCCTTTACGCTAGTCCCAAATTCATCGGCAGCGGATGAATGACACATGTGTGCCCCTTTGGGTGTGCCCTATATTCAAGGGCGGATCCAGGTTTAAAAAAAAGGGGGGGGGGGGTCCAAAGGGTGAGAAGTTATCATTCTGGCAAACGCAAGCGCCGAAGGCTCTAAGCGCCTCTATACGCATATATATATATATATATATATATATATTGCCTGTTTGACTATTTTAATGTTGTGGCGCGGAGCGCGCCACAAAAATTTAATAATACGAGCCTGAAAATGTCTTAGTTTGTACTGAAATTACATTTAATCTATTAATATTACATGGAATTATTGTTTATTTGAGATGGAAAATACATATATAATGATTGCAAATTACCATCTTTTATCAAAAAGTGCGAGTATATTTGTACAGGCCACCCCCCCCCCCCCCCCGTACATCAGAACTGGGAGGGGGGTTAATGCATACCCCCATCCCCTCCGGGATTTGCGCCATTGGACTGTATTAATATATATATATGTATATATATATTTTTTAAAAGTTTTCCCAGATTTTCCAGTCTGCATTGCTGTGCAGGACCTCAGATGGCATGTGGCGTCAACACAAACAGTCCAGTGAGACAAATAAGAATAAAATCTGGAGATTTATTACTTGAGATTGGTTCTTCAATGTTGAAGTATATGTTGATAACCTAGGAATTGGGTGTGCGCATGCTGTACAAACACACTTAGTAAATTTTAGTGATACATGTACACATTTTACAGCAATGAAGAATTATTCACTAAATATCATCTATATTATCTCCTCCCATCCCTGAGATAACAATTCGCAAGTGTTTACATCATCACGAGTTATAAATCACAAATCACAAAAGAACACAAAAAAAGGGAAAGTTCCTTAGATTCAGGAGTTCACAATCAAGGCTGATCAACAACAGTACCAATACCAGTTTTGCTGAAAATTCACAGGATTGAACAATCAACCACAGCATCTACTCATTAGGCAAAATAAATAAGTTTTGTATCACAAAACTAGTCATGGTGCAATGTATCAGATTCAAGCGTTCCCAATCAACAACAAGAAAAAATATATCAAAAGTCCTCGGAGAAAACAAACCTCCTCCCCCCCCCCCCCTGAGCACCTGTCATTACCTTTGAATTTCGTGACTTTGACCTTTTTGTTGACTCTGACAGACCTTTGACCTTTTGTGTGACTTTAAGTCTTGACCTTCACAACTTTAACCTTTATATGGACACATGAAGTTCACTTCTTGCGATGTAACCATAGGGTAGGTGTAGGGAATACCAGACCCTTAAGCACGTTTGCATAATTTGCATAAACATGAACACAGACACACACACTAGTAAGGTTTACCAATGCTTTCAGCAACTCTTTTTATTTCTCAGGGTACCGAAATAATGACAAAAATTTGTTTACCTAATGAAATAATCTCCTTAATGACGTCATAGGTAAATGGTCCATTATTCCCTACCCATGAAAGTAATACGAGACCGCTACATTTTCAACCGAAATCTCAAATATTTGTTGAGGAAAATGATATTTCGTTGGAAATGTAAATACCAATAAAGAATTGTTTTTTGGAGAGTATGTTTTGGTTTCATCAAAATCTGTTGCAATTTTAACCAAAAATTTTATAGCATTTATCATCGGATAAATTTAATTACCATTTAAACGGCATTCAACATGTTCAATGTGCCGTTACTTTTGCCTCCGGCAACTTTACATTTTGTTGTTGATGATTTTAAGTACATCAATACTGAACAATTGACAATGATAATTTTAAAGATTACAGAGAGTTGTAAAATGACATTGAAATACGTCTTAAAAAGAAAGATGTAAAATGACGTTAAAACAACTTAACACATCCAACCAAACTCTAGTAATCTCATAATGCAGTGCAAAAAGGTGAAAATTTTCTTCATGCAGGTTTGAATTTGTTGAAGTTTACTGTTGTTTAATGTTTAATTTGATTAGATGAAATAACAGGATGCATGTAATTTCATGATGAGTCAAAAATTTCCATTTCATGACCTTAAGGCTTTTAAAATTTCAGATCTAAATTTAGCGTGTACCAACAAATATTGCTTAATTGCCTGGATGTTTCTTTATCGCCAATATTCTGAATATTAAGAGTAAGATTAATCAGTTGTCACACGAAGAGAGCAAACGAGAGTTGCGACGTTTCGACCGCTATCTGCTAGTCTTCGTCAGGCAATGAGGACATTATGTGTGTGTAATTGGGTTTTTACAGACGTGTATCAATCAGATATGATTATTTACGTCTGGGGACCGACCTTTAACGTCACCATCCGAAAGACGTGACTCAGTTTCGAACCTAGGTCCGCTGAATCAGTTTATAACTTCCACTGTTAGCTGGATTACAGGCGCACGCCACAACGCCCAGTCCAATGAGGACATAAGCCGCTGCAAGCGCCTCTTATAGCGTAAGCTGCGCTCCGAGGGTGCCGGAACCGCCGCGCTGCTATTGGTCAGTGAAACTGACCAATCAGAAGCCGCGGGCGGAGCGACCAGTGGGCGGGATGCGGACGTCGGGGAGTTACGGTCAGTGACGGACGGTGCTGCTGGCGGGCGAAATGCGGACGTCGGGGAGTCGCCAGCGATAGCTATGGTAACCGCCGTGTGTTTGGGTGCGGACGTGGAGGAGTTAGCGTTAGGAGCTGCGCTGAACTGTGGTGTGGCCGTAAGGCGGTCAACGGTAGGGGGCGCATGTCGGCGGATGGTGGGTAGCCACTCCTCCGGGATGTCGATGCCGTTATCCCTATTGATATTATTCGGATGCAAGCGGATTTGGATAGCTTCCTTGATACGTCGGGTGTACCAGTGCTTATCCCGCGCTATGCAGCTCACCTCATCCCAATTGGGAGGGTGGTCTGCGTTCCAAGCGTGCTCAGCGACTGCCGAACTATCTATGCGGCGGTGCTTGACATCTCTGCGGTGCTCTAGCATTCTTTCGCTGACAGGTCTACCCGTTTCGCCGATGTAGACTTTGTCGCAAGTCCCGCATGGGATCTTATAGACAACGCCGTCGAGTCTATCGGGTAGCGTGGGGTCCTTCGGGTGGACCAACTGGTTGCGAAGAGTAGTGTCGGACTTGAAAATGGCGCGGATGCTGTGCTTCTCTAGGTGTCGGCGGAGCTGGCGAGAAATAGAATCGACAAACGGAAGAACAACGGTAGACTTATAATTCATAACTTCCTTATCGGTGGCGTTCTTCTTCCTAGTGACGCGGTTGAAGAAGGAACGCGGGTATCCATTCGAAACAAGAGCGGAAGCGATGTGCTGTTTCTCGGCGGCTGTGCAACGGGGCTTGGAAACAATGCGCGATGCTCTGTCATAAAGACACTTGACTACCCCGCGCTTGACGGATTGGGGATGATGCGAGTCATAAGCCAAATATTGATCGGTGTGTGTGGGCTTCCTATACACTGTGGTAGTGAGGCGGCCATCACTATCCCGGTGTACAAGTGTGTCAAGGAAGGCAATGCTTCCATTGTCCTCCGTCTCCATCGTGAAACGGATAGACGGTTGCTGCGCGTTCACGTAACTTAAAAGGCCATCGGTGGCGGATCTACTAGTCACAATAAAAGTATCATCGACATAGCGCTTCCAAATTCTCGGACTGACTTCGGGCGGGCAAGTCCTAAGCGCATCCTCCTCAAAGGATTCCATGTACAAGTTAGCAATAACGGCGGATACGGGACTCCCCATGGCCGCTCCTTCTTGTTGTTCATAGAAGTCACCGTTGTACATGAAGTACGTGGATTCTAGTACGAACTTAAGAAGATCCGTGACCTGGGCAGGAGAGAGCTTAGTCCGATCGGGCAAAGTATCGTCGGCCTTCAGTCGCTGGAGAGCGACGCCGCATGCGGCTTCTACGGGCACATTAGTGAACAGGGATACTACATCGAAAGAGACCATGACCTCGTGATCATGTATAGTCTCGCTGCGCAAGAAATCAACAAACGAGGCAGAGTTGCGGACTGCATGTTGATTGTTACCAATCAAGGGAGAAAGAATGTCGGCTAGAAACTTAGAAGTGTTGTAAGCAAAAGAACTCACACAAGACTCTATTGGGCGCAACGGGATCTCGGGTTTGTGGATTTTCGGCAATCCATAGATTCTAGGCGGTTGCTTCTGTGAAGGTCTAAGCACACGGTATGTCGAATCATCGATATCACCATTCTTGTGAAAACCGCGGAGAATGGTCGCAAGCTTGCGGGAGAGACACTCGGTGGGGTCTTTCCGTAGAGCGCGGTAAGGACCTGAGCTGAGCAAATCCGACATCTTATCACGGTAAGTAGAGGTGTCCAACACCACGCTAGCGCGGCCTTTGTCAGCTGGCAAAATCATAATCGAGCTGTCGTCCTTGAGCGACTTCAAGGCTTTGCGCATGCCAGGAGTGACATTAGGCTTTGGCGGTTCGGCTGAGGAGAGGATAGCATTAACCTCCCTGCGGATTGAGCCGACGGTTTCGGCATCACGGCAACGGACGGAAGATTCGATCTTGGCAATAATCTCAGCAGCAGGGATGCGCTTAGGAGCTAACGCAAAATTAAGCCCCTTTCTAAGTAAAGCGTTCTCGTCGGTAGTCAGCACGCGTGAAGACAAGTTGACTACTCGAGCATCAGAATCGGTGCATACGGAACTGTGTTTACCTTGTTCAATAAGCTTGTTATACTTGTCCTGTTGACGGGTCTTGCATTTCTCAAATTCGGCGCGGTAGGTGTTGCCGTTGCGTTCGAGGACTGAGTTGCAGTGTTCTTCGGCGAGTGTGGACTTGACTTGAGCGGTGGTGGACTCTAGTTCGGACTTGGTAGTCTTCAACGTCATCCGAGTAAGGCGAATTCTTTCTCGGAGGAAACGGCGGGATGTCTTGAACGCGACGAGTCGTGCTGTCTTGGTAGGAACTGGAGGGCGAATCTTCAGGTCTCTCGGGATAGCAGCGCGGCGGTTCCGGCACCCTCGGAGCGCAGCTTACGCTATAAGAGGCGCTTGCAGCGGCTTATGTCCTCATTGCCTGACGAAGACTAGCAGATAGCGGTCGAAACGTCGCAACTCTCGTTTGCTCTCTTCGTGTGACAACTGATTAATCTTACTCTTATTGTACTACCACGATGATCAACATCTTCCGCACTATTCTGAATATTATTTGATATTTTCTTTCAGTTTCATAAACATAAAAAAACCCTAGCAGCAAGCTTACACAAATTATCAATACACAGTGCACACATTAATTATGCATAACATTAGTCGCCATATTGGTGGTCTTGTATTACCTACACAAATTGATTGGATGTCCTCATTGAGGTTCACTCTACGCACTCTACACTGTGCACAATGGTCAATTGACCAGTACAATAGTTCACCAACTTCATAATAATGTTATTAATACCATTTTTATAGCACACCTCTTTATAAGTTTAACACACCACTACGTTCCTTGAAAAACCAGTATTTATATCTACCGAAATTTTGAGCACGACAAACTCTTATCTTAGGAGATTGGTGAATATGGACTTGTTGATGAAAAGTTTACTGACAAAGTAAGCAGAAATGGTAAGAGTGTACCTATATGGCGCTATAGAGCAATATTTTATTCCAAAGCCAGGGCAGACAGGACAGTTTTCTTCTGAAAAAAAAAAAAAAAAAAAACCGGCGCCAAAAAGGGGGGGGGGGGGGGTCCGGACCCCCGCGACCCCCCCTCTGGATCCGCCTATGATATTGTAGGTCATATCTTAAAAATATGAGATATTTTGCTTCCACTTGAAGAGTTTTCTCTACTGAAAATTTTGATACCATTCATCCATTCTGTTCTTTTTGCGTTGGCAGGTAGGGAGGTAAAAACGCCCCTTGTGACATTACTCAATTTTGGTCTACTATTTTTATGTATCTAGTTCATGGTGCACGTTAGATGCTGCTAAGTGGTATGTTGTGTTGGGATTAGCTTCTCATGTAACTAGGAATCGCGTTAAGACAGATTATCATTGATGAATGGGACCAATAGTGTAAAAGGTACAGAAAAAATGCAGCCCCCCCCCCCTTCCGTTAAAACGAAGAAAATAAAAGGCACATGCTATAGCGATAGTCCACATTCAGTTCATTTCTGCACTTTCTTTCTTTCTCAGGCTGGAAACATACCAAGCAGGCTTCCTCATAGAGGGGGGGGGGGGGGGGGGGTGATGGAGAAGAGAGAGAGGGGGGGGGATGGGGTGACTAAAAAAAAAAACAACAATAGCCCATCGTGTATATTCTGTTTCACTCAGCTCACCATGCAAACTACTAGTACTTTGAACTTACTTTTCTGGCTCTATTTCTACATTTTCAAATTCATTATGTCTCAATCTGTATAAACTTATACATTAACTTGAAGGGATCGACGCCCCCAATGATGTTTCACGATGTTTTGTCCTGTAAGAAAGTCATTTCAGAACATCTGCAAAGCTCCGCTAGCAGCCGACACTTTCCAAGCAACGGTAGGCTAGGCTTCTGTATATAGGTTATAGGGCACACACGAGTAATTCGGGCCCCCATAGAAACACGTGTTAAATTGAAGCACATCAAAAATTCATATTTAAATAATTTCTCTACAAAAAACGTTTTAATTCACAGAGTATAGCTACAACACTGATGATACTACAAACTTAGGTGCTTTATTTGGGCACTTCATCGGCTACATTAAATACTGTGAAGGCTGCAAAGAGGCTAATCACAAAATACGACTTCTCACTGCTGGGAACAGTGGAAATGCACTGCAGATCAAATAATTCCTCTAAAATACACCAAAGCGTCCAAGCTTCCGCATAGGGGTGAAATATGAAAGAATGTGCCTTCCAAACACCATTTCTCTTGAAAAGATTCACAGCCGACAAGTATTCAATTTTATATGAATATTTTTGATCAGCTACCATTACGTCATCTTACTTACGCTATATTTTGCACTTTGATATGAGTAAAACTATTTATCGAAAGAGTATCCGAGCTATCGAGCTTAATTTTCTTTACGTAACTTCATTGGGGAACCCTGTCTTGTAGCCATGGATTATTCATGTAGATTTGCGGAGGGGTGGATTAAATGAGATACGGCGTATTTTGAGGGGCGCACATCGTTGTCAAATAACTTCTTGTTTTTTTCTTGAAAATGGCATATTCTTGAAGAAAAAACAACAAAGAAACATAAACAAAAGCGAAAAGATATATCATGCGGTAGTGGAATGCAAAAATGGAAATACAAGTACATTTTGGAGGGTTTTGGAGAAAAAAAAACGGACACTTGCTGTCGTACACTCTAAAACTTAAATTGTGAAAATCAAACTTGAGAAGGGCCACGGACTGACATGCTGACTGTATCATCAATGTAGTGTTAGATACAGCAATATGAATGTGCATTAAAAACGATATCACCCTTTCAAATGTTGATTTAACACTCTATTTTTAGAATGTATTGTCTTTCAAAAAGAGAGTGGTAGCCTACTGATCATTATATAAGGCAATTTTAAGTTGCCGCCAATGATTAGTATTATATTTTTTCGGGGTTTTTTGTCTTTGTTCCCACCGAAAGCTTATTTTTTACAACCAGATCATTTAATCAAATTAATTTGTAGCCCTTTTTACATTTTTATGAAATCAAAGTTGTTAGTTTGTAAATGTTACCCATATCGGATATGTTTTACTATACCTTGTTGTTATGGGCCCGTACTCTCGAAAGTGGCCAAGTTAAGCCAAGCTTAACTTAGGCCACTGGTTTACGGAAGGCCATTCGTCAACCCCTATATAAGTTCCGTATAAGTTACAATATTTATGTAACAAAATAAAGAAACAGAATTATTTTCTGGCATGAAATGAGCATCAGAAATCAATTCTATCGTGTCGGTTTATGTATTTGCATGTAGTCCCAGAACTATGGTGATTTTGTAGGATTAAAAGAGGGTTACGTTTGGCTCTCCATAATTCGGTGGCCTAAATCTACGGTAGAGACTATTTCAGCACTGATGCGACCATATAATTCAAGACGCACGCGTAACGCACGAAATGAATATTCATGACCTAGTCCAGGCATTCCTAAATCGCGCATTGGTGCTCAGGAAACGTGTGCTAAACCCTATGCCCGGGGGGGGGGGGGGGGGGTCTGTCCTCATTGCAAGGGGGGTATCAGGCGTGACCAGAGACTCGCCAAAAGCACCCTAAACAAGTATTAACGTGATGCAAAAAATACACCCTAAATAAGTATCATTACGTGTAATTTGCTACCCTAAGTAAGTAATCATTTTTTGTAAACCACTAAGCAAGTAATAACCAGTTTTTCCTACCCCTAAGCAAATAACAACAATTTTTTATACCCTAAGCAAGTAAAAACATTTTACTTTCCTTGCATGAGGCCCTTGATCAGGCAGTCTAAATAATTTGTAAATACTAACCCGGAAATTTTAATCATGATTACGGAACATTCATGAAACTTCCCTTCACACCGGGACTTCACATCAATCAACATCCATTTAATAATTACTCAAAAAAGACAGTTCTTAAGTGTAATTATCTTTACTTTTGATTTAATTCCATTAAGTTAAGATATCAAATTACACACTTATTAGATTTCATGTGTGTTTTTTGTTTTTTTGTTTTTTTTGTTTTTTTGTTTGTTTGTTTGTTTGACGTATGGCCTGGGGATCGGGCTAACTCGGCATTAGGGTGAACTCGGCACTGCGAGGCGACTGTGTTTCAAGAGTTAAGTCCACGCTAACACCGTCTCAACACAAGTACTTTGCGATCAATTCAACTCTGTGCGCGATTTCCCCCCAAGGCCGAGTTCACCCTAGTGCCGAGTTAGCCCGCGAATAATGATCCAGTTTATGCTGATTTATGCAAAACAGGCTATGACGTCAGCTTCAGCTAAAAATGGTGATTTTAACTTGTTTTAGTGTTGAATGACCCTAAGTACGTAAGTTGATTTTTTATGACCCTAAATGCGTAAATCATCACTTTGAAAAAGATACCCTTTTTCTTGATTTTTGGTGATTTTGAGACCCTATTCACGTTACGTACGTAACGTGCCCGATCTTGAAAAACAACCTTTTTTACGTGATTTTTTGGTCGCGCCTGATACCCCCCTTGCAATGAGGACAGACCCCCCCCCCCCCGGACCCTATGAGGATTGTAGGAATGATTATCTTGAAAATTTTGTTTTAAATGAACTTTATTTACGTCTCAATATTGTCTTTAACATCACTTCATCTAAACACTGACTTTGATTTGCACTGATTATAATCTTGATGACTGTTTTCGAACAAAATCGCGCATTGTGCTCATTTATAGTGCCTTGGTGCTCAGGAAACTTGTGCTAAAACCATACGGGAATGTAGGAAGGATTATCTTTAAAAAATTTCTTCAAATTAACTTTATTTACGACTCAATATTGTCTTTAACATCACTTCGTCTATAGACACTGACTTTGATTTGCATTGATTATAATCTTGATGACTGTTTTCAAACAAAATCGCGCATTGGTGCCCATTATAGTGCCTTGGTGCTCAGGAAACAAAATCGCGCATTGGTGCTCATTTATAGTTCCTTGGTGCTCAGGAAACGTGTGCTAAAACCCTACAGGGGTTATAGGAATCGATATCTCGAAAATTTGTTTTTCTATATGTACTCATTTACATCTCAATATTGTCTTTAACATCACTTCATCCAAACATTGACTTCGATTTACATTGATTATAATTTTTATGACTATTTTTCAGCAACTTATTCGTGCATAGATAGAGCCTTGCACTGAGTTGGAGCTCAGGAAACGTGTGCTTATAATTCTATAGCCTACAGTCAGTGTTTGCGCGATATCGTACCTTGGAGCTCAAGAAACGTATGCATAATCTTTATAGTAGGGTATCTAAGAGGGGTATCCGTGCACCCCCACAGGACGAAACGAAACTAACTTTTCTATCTTCTTTATAATGTACTTTAAGATATTTAAGATGCTAAGAAGGAGAAAAATGGCCCCACATGGTGAAAATCAAGATGGCGTCAAAGGTGATGAAAATGAGCTTTTATTAAATTTCTTAGGGGGTCCCATTGTACCCTTTTGACATCTTCCCTGTAGCCTTTTGCACGATTATTAGATTACATTGAAACTTGGTCATTGTATTCAAAATCATATTCCGCACATTCTGATACCTACCAAACGTATGTACCTTACCAAAGACTTTTAATAGTATCAAGACAGGTTACTCTCACCTACTTCCGTAGTACATTTGGCAGTCGTAAATTGCTGTGTTAAAAAGACTCGGGGGAAAATACGTTCGCCATAGGTATATAACACGTGTAAAGATGTCACATTTTTTCTTGATATTTCATATCTTACTCTATCTTTCTAAAATCTGATTTCTGCACGAAAGAAAACACGGATAGTTCAAAAAACATTTCTTGAACCTTTATTGTCAATAAATGCCACTATGAATCCCCGGGATCATGTCTGCTTTTTGACAGAGTCATCTGCCATAGGGTTAACACGTGAAAACAGAGAATTTAAGAATGATTATAGCTCCCCTAGTATTACCTTGAATTTACTGTAAATTTGGCTTACATGTAATTTGAGACTCTGAAAAATTAGATTAATGAAGGCTCAAAAAGGGGAAGAGACACCGCATAAATAAACGGGAATATGCATGCTTTGGGCCTTCCAGCTGCCATAGGTTAACACGCAAAAACAGGGATTTTGAAATGATTTAAATTCCCATAATATTTATTTGAAATTATGAGAAATGTGATTTACATGAAATTTAAATCTCTGAAAAGGTACAATCAAGGCTCGATGAGTCCAACAGACTCCGCATATATAAACGGGAATATGCATGCATGCTTTTGACAAAAAAAGTCTTGCCTGCCATAGGTTTACACGCGAAAACAAGGAATATTAGGATGATTATAAATCCCTTTGTTTTTTATTTGAAAATAAAAGAATTTTGATTTACATGAAATTTAAAGCTGTGGAAAGGTATAGTTAAGGCTCGATGAGTCCAGTAGACCCCGCATGAATAAACTGGAATATGCATGCTTTTGGCCTTCCAGCTGCCATATAGGTTAACACATGAAAACAGGGATTTTGAAATGATTTTAATTCATCTAGTATAATTATATTTGAAATTATGAAAAATGTGATTTACATGAAATTTAAAGCTCTGAAAAGTTATATTTAAGGCTCGATAAGTCCAATAGACTACGCATAAATAAACGGGAATATGCATGCTTTTGACCAAAAAAAAAAAAAAGTTGTCGTATTACACACGTTCAACCGTATGTTGTTATTGATGACGTAAGGTGGGCGTGTACATTGGCGTGTAGTCCATCACGTGAGATCCACATCCAATGAGATCTTGCGCTAGCAGACGATGTATGTCCGCCCGAAAACAAGCGCAGTCCAGCCGATAAGAAGAAACTCTAACTATATTATTCCAGTCCAGTATTATATTTCTAACGGACCAGAGGAAAAATTCAATGTGTAAAATTTATAAATTCATATAATCAATGTTCTATCACCGAATTACGCCTAGCCAAATGACAGATGTTAGATTATGCAAGCAGAATAGCTGAGCTGAATAGTGACCGATCGAGAAGGTGTCTATATAGCCCTAGCTGCATGGCTAGGGTCTACCCCTCTGCGATCCCGATCGAGGTACGAGGTAGTGGTGTTGCCAATGGAACTGTCTGCTTGCCTCAAACTTGGCTCATCAAAGTTTTTTGTTTGCTGATCGCCGTTTAGTTTGGCTTCAGGCAACGAGACCGACAGCCCCGAGAGACCGACAATGTAGTTGGAGGGGGCTTCTGAACCAAATGAGTCTGACACTGACAGTCCATGACAGGGGCGAATACAGGATGTAGTAAAAAAAACAGGGGGGATGGGGCACACAAATGCAGGGCGGTCAACTTCGGGGGAACTGCTTAGAGGGAGATTCGTATTTTTATCTTCTCGCAAGCCCTCCAAAAGTCGCTCAGTGGGTGGTTATCAGATTTTATGGGATCCAGTATTCCTCCATAATTCTCTGATAAGCAAAAAATAAAAAATAAAAAAATAAATAATAAGTTATCAGTTCTAAAAGGGGGCAAAATGATGTATAAGTTTCTTTCAAAAGATGGGGGCACGGGCCAGGATTACCGCCCCCCCCCCTAAATCCGCCACCGGTCCATGAGACTGTCATGTCAGTCTTGCGGGGTGGGCCTTTTTATAAGTTTTCTCGGAGGATTAATAGACCGACATTGTTAGCCTCATGGGCTCCCAAACTAATGGTGCTCGTTCCGGTTTTATTTACTTTTTAGGCAAGAGCCCGCGTATGCCTATAGTTTGTAGTTCAAGAGAATGTAATTCCTATTCCAGGGGTGGATCCAGAATTTTGTAAAAGAAGGGATACAGAGCCGGAAAAGTACACAATGAAGGAGGCAATTATATTTTTATAGTGTACTTAAGGTATACCAGTTGGGTATCAAAAAGGGGGCCGCAGCCGATTCACCTCCCCCCCCCCCCCCGATCCACCCCTACTATTCTGTCATGGACATGATGGATGTGAAAAATGGGATTGCATAGTGTTGGCGGTCGATCTCATTAAATGTGGAGATCGAAAAAAGAGAGAGAGATCATTATTTTTTCCTCATTTCTATTTGAGTCATTTTTACAGATTGGTTGTAAGAGAAAATAAGAGAATAAGAGAGTATGAGAAAATGAAAGCCTGTGAAGGGGGGGGGGGGAGAGACAAATAGAGCTGGGGGCGGGTGAGACAGAATAGGACTTGTAATAAATGAATTATATCGTCAGTTGCTATTGTTGGTTAGTAGTTAATTCAATTCAGTTATTTATATTGGTGGCGTATCCAGGAATGCAGGGGGAGGGGAGGGGGCTCACGCCTGACGAACAAAATATCAGATGCCTTCTATTCTGAATTTTCGGACAAGAAAGGATCAAAGGACTTGTCACATGTTCATGTTCCTTCTGTGCCGGGGTGGGGGGGGGGGGGGGGGCTACAGATTTCCTTTCATTCGGTGTGTAACTAAGAAATGTCAGATTTGGTTTTGGCTGGAACGTAGTAGGGGCACGTGCATTCATGGACACACCACCAATAACAATAGGAGAATCTTGGATACGCCACTCTTAATTGATCTTTATATTTATATAAGCCTTTTCTGTCTTGACTTTTAACAGAATAAGGCCAATAAATTTACATTATAGGTCTATATAATCCCTTTAATTTGCAATAATCATGATATGAAATGAAATATTCTGATTTAGAAAAATAAAGATAGCATTTTATTATCATTACTTTTTAAAATTACTTTTCTCGACATTCCCGTCAGATATCGCAGTGTTTGCTCATACAGAGCTTAACATTAGGGAACATATTTGGACCACGCCCCCCCCCCCCCCCATAACATAAATATCAACAGAAATTTCACAGCAATTT